>OAMR01000229.1:1520809-1552717 GCA_900205405.1 Echinochloa crus-galli
GCCTCCGCCCGGCAACCGCGCCGTCGCGCTGCCCGTAGAGGCCCACGCACTGCCCGTAGAGGCCCATGCGCCGGCCGTCTTCCGCCTTGCCTTACGCCTTGGCCACCGACTGCCTCACGCCCCAGCTAGCCGACCGCAAGGAAGCCGGCCGCCGGCCACCGCCCCAGCCATGGGCGCCTCGAGGCCCGAGCCGCCGCAAAACTCGCCGCCGCCGTAGATCCACCCAGGCGCTCCATGGATCCGGCATGGGGCACCGCGGATCCGGCCCTCGAGCAGCGTAGCGGCCTTGCCCTCGCCGGAGAAGAAGGCGGCGCCGCCCGCACGGCTTGGCCTCGCCGGCTGGAGGAGATGCCTCGCTGTCGCCCTCCCTGCGGGTGCCGGACTTCCGGCTGGCCGCTCCGGCGACGGCGAGGAGGATGCGGGGGAGGGGGGAGGCCGGCGGCAAGGTGGCGGGGGGAACCCCGTGTCGCCTGCGCGAACGACGGGGGAGGGGGGGGGCAGCTCCACTTCAACACAGAGGTTGATCGCTCAATTTTTGCGTCAACACATTTTGGCACGCCCAGTGGGACCACGAAGAAATTTCACATCACGTGAATCACGCATGAGGAATATTCATGCTACATGATTAATAAGCCGATGATTATCACATAATGATGAAAGATAAATTATGGAAGCTAATCTATCATCGGCTAATACATTGAATAAATTCTCGGAGCATACGAAAGTATAGTATTTAAATAGCATTGATCCTATGGTCTTATTAGAGTAAAATTCCTGTCTGGACTTCGGGGTATCGGCCTCAGATGCGAGAATAGTCTAAATAAAATGCAGCGATATATGGGTACGTGTTAATGCCAATATCGGATTATGGCAGGTCATAATGAAGCTACTGCTATTGTTTGCCATCTGATCATCTATATTTATATATATACATATATATATATATATGGGTACGTGTTAATGCCAATATCGGATTATGGCACATACCATGATTGTTTTATTTATTTATACAACATAATCGTACTTAATACCTGTATAATGTGGTGTTTATCCAAAGAACGCGCATCTATGAGCACGAAGGCTTCACCTCCTATCGGCTCATATATTTTACATTTCCGTTGTCTATTACATGTCAAATTGATTGGTATGTCTACGCACGCCATGCACACCGATTCGTATCCTGCGCTGGAGTTAAGCAGATATTTCAGGTCCTTCGTGTGTTGTCAATGCAGAGATTCATCGCTTGATTTTTGCATTGTCAGGAACGACCATAAGGGGTCCCCTAACCTAAGAGATGACAACCCTTGAAAAACGCAAACAAATCACTACCAAGTCTCCACAAACTGGAAAGGGTCTAAGCGCACAAAGCCCATGGCCCACCACGGGATAACGGCCCACTCGAGGCCCTTCGTGAAGGCACCGATGCGCACACCCCATCTCCACCTCGATCGAGGGTGCCGGCCCTCCTCGAGCGAATAGTAAAACTCTGCTTTGATCGAGGCCTCCTTAGTTGAGCCCCGCGCGACCCTCGATTCGAGAAACTCCACCTCGCTCGAGGCTACCCCTCGACCAACGGTGCGCGCGCCCGTCTGCTCTGCTGACAGGCGCATTCAATGCCCCTCGCTACCGCGGGACGCCGAAGTCAAAAGGTAAATCACGGGCCATCCCGCATAGATGATGTGACCTGGATCGTGGCCGCCAACTCCGATCACTTTGCAGCCATCCCCAACACTGTGCAGGCCTGCGAGGCCCTATGCAGTCCTGTGCTGCCAACCCCCATACTAACCCCATGATGAAGCCCTCGATAAGGCATGGGAAAACCCTTGAATGGGTGTACGAGCGATGACCGGCACGGACGCCGGTCACCACGGCCCCTCGAAGTCACCCCGGGACAGGTACAGGGACATGTACTTTATACAGGAGCCGCCACGCCGCCCACTGGAGCTGGAGGACGCCCACCGAATTGCGCTGGGAAGAAGGATCCGCAAGGACGACAGCCACGCCCAGCGCCATGCTCTCCGGTGCCCAATGACTGTAGACTCCACTGTGCAACACACATGTCTCTGCCCCTCCTTGAACTATAAAAGGAGGAGGTAAACCCCCGGCCATATGTGCATATTGGCAGCGGGCAACACAACGCACCTAGATGGCAACAACACATCCGCTCCCCCTGATATTGGCACTTGCCTCAATCAACCTTAGACACTTGGGACTTGGAGGCCTCACCTCCTCTCCCGCCTTGCTTGTAAACCCATACTACGAGCAACCTGGTGCAAGATAATACAATGCATGCACACGCTGAACATATGGCCCCGTGGCCGGAACCAGGATACATCTTGTGTCATTGTGTTAGCCTTCACATCAACCATCGACAGACAAGACACAACGCATTTTTACTAGTTAGTGTCGGGCCACGAATCCAAACACCGATAGTGACGCGCCAGGTCGGGGCTGCGCTGTGATCGTTCTCTTCATCCACTATCTCTCTCGATGGTGATCCACACGGAGCGTAGTGACCGATACCCTATGGGAGTCGCGAACCCGCTTTCGGCTGGATACGAGATACGGTCCGGAAGCCTGGGGTTCGAGGCAACCGGTAATGGCTACCTCACGCGGCTCCTTTCAAAGAACGCAAGTGTGGAGGCTTCAGTGCCGCCCCCACCATCATCCCGATGCATGAGGCGTTCGGGCCAACGCACGCGAAGAGCACGTGTGGAGCGACGTAGAGCGGCTCGTGCATGCTCCCTCGAGCGGGTTAGAGCTAACGAGTCATAGCCCGCTGCTGCGACGGGAGAGGCCGTGCCTTCACCAACAAACCCGACAACAAGTCCCCCGGTGGAGAGCACGGCCGAGTCGTCGTGATTCCCCTATGGGATGCACGCCACCGCCACGATCTACTCCTCGTCGGTCAGCACGAACATGGGCGCGTATGAGTATCTACCGGGACATCACTTGATCTCGATCCGCAACCTCATCGCGACCTCGCCCGATGATCCATACCCCAACTCCGAAAGCGAGGTGCACGTGCGCGGTCTGGAGGTCCCGGAGCGGGACTACTCCAGGCTCCATAATCGTGAGGCGTTGTTGTCGTTTCAGGCTGCGGCAGACTACTGACTCACCTGCTCCGATGACTCCAGCGAGGGGGATTATGACCCCACAAGAGAGTGCTTTGTCGTCGCTCAGACAAAGCATGAAGACGAGGGTAACGAAGTAGGTGGCGCGGCAGGACGCGCCGACCATGCGACGAACTCACAGGCGGCGACGCCACCAAACAACACCGCGCTCGCACAGGCACAATTGGCCCAGGTCCGAGAGCTGGAGGCTAAGCTCAAGGAAGAGCGCCAACAGGTGCAGAGGTTGCGAGCCACGCTTGAGACGGGACACCTTGAGCGTGGTGCGCACGCCAGAGAAGAGGGACGTGTTGCTCGGGCCCGCATCGAGGCCGACGACGACGTGGAGGATCCACTGGCGTTCGCAAGGGCTAGCCAGAAGCTCATCGCTGCGGTGACTCTGATTCGGGCCATGCCCGAACCCTCAACGCCTGATGGCCTCGAGCTCAATCACATCGCACGAAAATACAACGAGGAAGCGGACGAGCTGGCCAAGATTGCGTCAAGGCGGGTCACCGTCCCCCAAATATTTTCGCCCACGACCTCACCAAGCTTTCTATTGACTTCAAGTCCCGGCACGCCCTCGGGGCCTACACCCTCGAGAGTTGCGGATGCTCGAGCCCTTGGACGACGACCCTGTTGGCACTTCTTACGATCCAATATCAGAATTGAGAATCCTGGTACTAGGGTAAGGAGTGTTTCAGTGGTTTTCCTTATGGCTTAGTAAAATATAGAAATATTCTGCAAGCGCACAGAATCACAATTGTAGCACTTCACCTGGGAGTATCCCGAGGTATCGTAATTTATATTTCCGCAGGGAAGCTTTGGCAAGATTACTAGTGAACAGATATTCGAGACTATCAGAGAAGGGTACACAACTAAACAAGACAAGGGATAACGGTATTGGATAGGAGTGGATATACCGGACACACAGCTCAAGGGATACTCAAGTAAGGGAGAGAAGAGATATATAACTGGGAGGACAACGAGAAGAGATAGAGGACTCCTGGATTCTTTATCTACCTATCTCACTGTTGGCACTCCTTACGGCCTACAGATAAATCCGCAAGCGGACGGATACCGATGTAGCTTTCACCCGGGAGTATTCCAAGGTATCGATTTCCACGGGGAACAAGAAGTGTACTAATCCTAAACTAAGTTGTCCTAGGTAGATGGAATGGAGTGAATGACATGGATGAGGTGGATGACAACAACAAAGAGAGAAGAGAAGTAGTACAATGAATGTTGCATAAAGCCTTAGAGCAGAAGATACAGACAGATACTTGCTTCGTGACTACAGAGCCTCCGACACACAGAAAGGGATGAGAAGGGGTGCCGGTTACCCTGAACCTGGGAATCCTACGGACCGGAACTAACGTGATGGGCTACGAACACCGAAAGGGCTGTCACCAAATTGGGTTCCAGGGGGTTTGTCACTGATGGTCACTGGAGTTTGTTCGTCCTTAAAGAGGGAAGAACACTTCAATCCAGAGGGAAGAGGCTTATGTTCGACTGGAGGATGAATCTCTTCTTCCTCCATAAGGAATTGGGCATCTTCTTCTAGGAAAGGTTGCTCTAAGTCTATCAAGGATGTTGACATGACCTCCTCTTTAGGATCAGGATCAGGATCTGTCTCTATTGGGATATTCAAGGAATAGGAATAAGAGACTGGGACGAGTTCTTCTCCGATCCTAAGCTATAGCTGGATTATTGGTGATTTCTCTAGGATTTTCATGATTGGCCTACCAATAAAGATGGAATGTGTGGAATCGTTGGGTAGGTCAAAGATATGGAAATCTAGGAAAAGTTCAGGGTCGTTAATCTTAACGGGTATGACCCGCAAGATCCCTAAACAGTCGAGGATCCTTCCCGATGTGAACCTTAAACGTTTCTGAGATAATGACCATGGTTCATCGGGGAGTTGAGCTCGCACCAAAGAGCTAGAGATTATGTTGATTCCGAGGCTTGGGTCGTACCCGATTTCTCTGTCATTGCCCATAACTTCATAGAATATGCTTCTGATCCTTTTGGGCATTTTGACAACCTCGGTCGAGGCTTCGGCCTCGTCTAGCCATTCCCGACTCTTGATGGCAGAGAGATGGCCTAAGTACCCTCTCTGATATTCTAGTGCTTCCTTGTCGGGTGGTGGATCCTTTTGCTCTACACATTGTCCCCGTGGGAAACGTATGGCACAGTCGATGTCATCGAATAGACCATCGTCAAAATCGTAGGGAGTGGTGTAGAGTGGAGGATAGTAGTCCAGGCTAGAGTAAGGTTGTGGTTCGAATTGAGCATCGGGTTCTGATGGAATGGAAGACCTGATAGATTTGGATTGTTGGTGTACAGGCTCTTCAGGTTTAGGATGCTTCTCTTCTTCATCAGGGAGTTCGTCATAGACTCCAGTGTAGGGAGTGTCGTCCAGGATGCGCTCCAGGACTATCCTCGCTTCACTAGGAGTCAAATGAAAAAACGACCCTTTTGAAGCAGAGTCCAAGAAAGTTGCGGCTACGGGACAGAGGCCAAGGCTGAAGTGTTGTAAAACAACAGGTTCTGGTAGGCTTAGGTCTGGTCCGGATGCCAAGATTTGCTTGAAACGAGCCCAAGCAGCTCCTAACGACTCTCCCTCTAATTGCTTAAAGGTAAGAACTTCGATTCGGAGGCTGGCTACCTTGGAAATTGGGAAGAAATTTAGGCAGAATTTCTCTCTGAGAGTTTCCCAACTCCCTTCCATAGTACCGACAGCCAGAGAGTACCATTTCTTCGGAGAGAAATTTTCGATGAAACACCTATAAAGCCCTCAAGCATAGTCAAGCAACTAGTTGCAACAAAGTACTAGCAAAATTAATGACAGAGCAACTATTCATCATTTCCAAAGTGACAGGCATATGTTTCATTCCATGCATGGTTGGGAGTTTATTCAAAGGAAGTGTTGAGTAATTCAGATCGTACCTGATGGGGGTCCTCCCCCAAGCTTGGACTCTTCACTGGTAGGGATTCAACCTTGAAAGGTACTGAGTCAGCTGGTCGGCCTGCTCTCGGATGTCGTGCAAGGCATTATACAGCGTGCGTGCGTGCGAAGTGGTTGAGTCTGGCTGGTTTGCCTGAACCAACAAGGTCGCCTAGACAAGCCAATTCGCCCGAACCAAATGGTTCAGCCGAACGGGTCGTCCTGCATGTTCTTGTCATGGTCCTCCACTGTGCTCTTCCGATCTACCTGATGGGGGTCCTCCCCCAACTTGGACTCTTCACTTGTAGGGATTCAGGTGTATGCCACTGCTTATATAGGTGTCCTAAGGCGGTTTGGAGTGGAGTAACCGCCAAGGGATCCAGGGGATATTCCCTGTTGATTCGGGCGAAGAGACCGGGTTCGGCCGAACAGGTCGGTTCGGCCGAACCCCTAGATCCACCGCCTTGGCTCTGAATGGCATGGATGCACTCCTGGAGGTGGTTGGTGCATTGGGGGTGGTTTGGCCGAACTGGTGGGTTCGGCCAAACTGGGCTTTCAGCCCAGAACGCCCCCCGTGCACCGCCTCTTGCTCCTGGACCCCTTGGGCTGGCCTCTGGTGCTTGGGTTTGAGTTGATTTGGCCCAGGATCATGTGTCGGTGCTCCGGGATGTGTTGGCGGTCGTCCACGTGTTGTGTGTTGTCGTTTGGTTGACGTAGACGGCTCCCACTGGCCTGTATGGCTAAGGGGGGTAACCGGCCGAACGTGTCGTTCGACCGAATTGGTCATTTGCGACCCCTATAGCACGTATTTGTAGATATTGTACCTGCACAAGAGACACTCACCAAAACTCGTGGAACTCCATTAGAAATAAAACCTAAGTACATGGAATGTTGCATAGTCTCTCATTTATTCCCGCGTATTGGTGGTCGAATTTGGGTTGTAACGACCGCCAACAGTCACTCTAGCTTAGAGATACAGCGGCTACAGAGCCAGCATTAGGAGATCTGGGATAACTCTAATGTCTTAGCTTTGGGACAAGGGAACCGGTGAACACACAGAAAGGGATAAGAAGGGGTGACACTATTTCCCAACTGGGGAATCCTACGGACCGGAACTAACGTGATGGCCTACGAAGACCGAAAGGGCTGTCACCACCTCCCGGCTACCACCTCCGTTGCAATGGGAATAAACTAAGGCCACTGACTAGTCTAGGAACCACTCCTACACTAGGCAACGACTACTTACTCTGCTAGCAAGAGCAAGCAACCTTGTCAATACTCTTGGTGACAGTTTACCTCCAGTATCAAGCAAGATCGAAGAACCAGCCAAGACAAAGACTTAAACAAGACTACAAACACTAGAACTGTAACCGACTATAGTCTAAACAAGATACACTTCCAACTAGGATAAAGTAGAAGCGAGATATAAATGACAAAGGCAAAGTGATAAAGATAACTATATTGATACTCAATGTCTTACAAAAGGAAAAGTAAACCGTCCCCGATGTTGAGATAATAAAACTAGGAAGAGAACCGTAGATGTCATTCTTCATGCTAGCCGTAACCCTTGCCAGAGGTATCTCAAGGCCAGTGGAAGTATATAGGAATCCTTTCCTGTCTCGTTGTCCTCCCACTAGCTAGACCACTCTTCTATCTCTATCCTATTTATAGCTCCATAGGATGGTTGTGGCTAGAGTAACCGCCAAGGGAGGTTGGATGGCGGTTGCGGCCGTTTCGGCCGGGGACGTCGGTTCTGCCGAACCCTGCTGTTCGGCCGAACGCAGGATCCACCGCCTCGACCACCAAGGGCCAGGATGCAGCCCCTAGGGTCGGTTCTGGTGCTGGGGGCGGTTTGGCCGAAGGCCCCAGTTCGGCCGAACTGGGCCTGGCCCGTGGCCGGCCTCGGAACCTCCGAGGCAAGCTCGACTCAACTCTAACTCCCAACTAAACTATCCTAACTCTACTAGAATGAAAGTGGAAATGAGCTCCTTGGCTTGGTGTGTTTGTGGCCCAGAGGTGATGTGGTTGTTGCCCGGGAAGAGATGGCTGCCGTCCTCATGTCGTGTTCGCTTGATATTCGTTGGACGACTCCCGGTGACGTGCACGGCTAAGGGGGGCAACCGACTGAACGGAGTCGTTCGGCCGATTCGGTCATTTTTGGCCCCAATAGCGCGTATTTATCGTAGTTGTACCTGCACAGGTGTCACTCACCAAAACTCGTGGAACTTTATTAGAAATAAAACCTAAGTACATGGAATGTTGCATAAAACCTCATTTATTCTCGAGTATTGGTGGTCGGATTTGGGCTGTAACGACCGCCAATAGACCCCTCAAAAGGGGAACTCGAGGCTTCGAATCACGGGGCATCTTTGGCTGATGAGGCTGAGGCGATGGATAGCGATGAGGCCCCACCCTCTCGAGACTGGCGCGACCAGTACCTTGCTTGGATCGACAGAGGGGAGCTACCCTTGGATCGGACCGAGGCGCGGCACATCACCAGAAAGGACAAGTCCTTCATCTTGATTGAAAGGGAGTTGAACAAGCGCAGTACCACGGGGATTTTGCAGCGCTGCATCCCCATCTCCGAGGGCAAGCAGCTAATTCGAGACATCCACGCCGGCGTGTGCAGTCATCACGCGGCACCACGCACCCTCGTAGGCAACGCGTTCCAGTAGGGCTTTTTTATGGGAATTAGGGTTGCCCGATCTTCCGAAAGGTTCTGATAAGTCTCGATTTGGTGGAGTCGGGACTCAAATCAATCCGGCTTCTGAACCACACGTTCTGAACCCCGCAATCGCAGCACCACGTCTCCTCAGGTTATCAACCGGTGTTGCACGGTTGACCTCGCCTACAAGGCTAATCCTTGCTTGCAAATCAAAGAACACAAGCAAGAACGAGAAAGATTGCAACACAATTGTAGATGTATGATTAAACTCATGAAGTTGAGGTCTCACAAGCCGACGAGCAGTGACACAGTTCTTGACAGAATTGATCTAAGAAAAACCCCAAACCCTAACTTGCGCAGCGGCTACTGTTTTAAGGAGTCTAGGGTCTTGGTCGACCCCCCTGGACGCGCCCCTAATGGGCTCAACACGATACACGGCCCAAAGGCCAAAATACGATGACGCAGCACCGAAACAGATTCTGAATGTCAATTTGTTTCGTTTATTCCCGATGACTCAGGACGAATTTTGACATGGGACCAGTGCCATTGCAATGATTATCTTCTTAGCTTTCCAAGAATATAAAGAACATTCAAATCGGAGCCTGTATGCGACCTGGGCGTCCGATTTAGCGCTGACTGCTCCTGGACTCCGAGGTGGACTCGAAGTCAAGTTGATTTGGACCTCTATCTTGACTTACACGCCCTTGCTGGTCCTCTCCACCTTGAAGCCCTTCTCCAACTATCCTCTGGTCCTCTCCATGGTTCCTAATTACAATATAATCATTAGGTAGTAATCTATTATCATAATCACAAAGAGAAGTACTTAGGAACGAGCTCACCCCTAAATTCAATTGTCGCGCACGAGCTCTAGTGATTGGACCTTGAACGATCAATGGAGGATTGTTGAGTATCCATAGGAGTGATGTCCTCATCCTCCTCCCCCTCTTGAATTGGAGTGGTCCTCGAGTCAAGCTCATCATCTTCTCCCAAGTATGGCCTCAAATCTGAAACGTTAAAGGTGGGACTAACACCAAACTCGGGAGGCAACTCAAGTTTATATGCATTATCACTAATCTTTTCAAGTATTTTAAATGGGCCATCAGCTCTTGGCATCAACTTCGACTTTCTCAAATCTGGAAATCTTTCTTTTCTCAAGTGCAACCATACTAAATCACCCAGTTCAAGCTTTACTTCTTTCCTACCTTTACTACCAGCAATTCTATACTTGTCATTCATCTTTTCAATGTTGTGCTTAGTTGTTTCATGCATTTGCAAAATAAATTCAGCACGTTCCTTGGCATCATTATGAATCCTTTCACTAGTAGGCAAAGGCAAAATATCAATAGGAGCACGAGGGTTGAAAACCATACACTACCTGAAAAGGACTTACCTTGGTGGCTGAATGTGTTGCTCGATTATATGCAAACTCGACATGAGGCAAACATTCTTCCCACATCCTCAAATTTTTCTTCAAAATAGCTCTCAACATAGTACCCAAAGTACGGTTTACGACCTCCGTTTGTCCATCAGTTTGTGGATGACAAGTAGTAGAAAACAACAAATTTGTACCCAACTTGTTCCACAGAGTCCGCCAAAAATGACTCAAGAATTTAGCATCGCGATCTGAAACAATAGTAGACGGCATACCATGCAAACGAATAATCTCTTTGAAAAAGAGGTCAGAAATATGTATAGCATCATCACTTTTATGACATGGTATAAAGTGTGCCATCTTAGAAAAATGATCCACCACAACAAATATGCTATCACTCCCCCTCTTAGTCCTAGGCAATCCCAAAACAAAGTCCATAGAAATATCTGCCCAAGGAATAGAAGGAACTGGAAGAGGCATGTATAACCCATGTGGATTCAAGCGAGACTTAGCTTTTTGACATGTAGAGCAGCGAGAAACGAACCTCTCAACATCTCTCTTCATATGAGGCAAAAAAAATGTGAGGCCAAAACATTCCGCGGTCTTCTTAGCACCAAAATGGCCCATCAACCCTCCTCCATGCGCTTCCTGTAACAACAAAAGACGAACGGAACCAACGGAATGCATAGGCGGTTAGCTCTAAACAAGAACCCATCATTAACCACAAATTTGTTCCATGCATGTCCCTCTCTAAAATTCAGCAACACATCTTTAAAATTAGGGTCAAGCGCATATTGTTCTTTTATTGATTCAAGTCCAAAAATCCGACAATCAAGTTGGGACAACAAAGTATATCGTCTAGACAAAGCATCAGCAACCACATTATCCTTCCCCTTCTTGTGTTTGACAACATAAGGGAAAGTTTCAATAAATTCAACCCACTTAGCATGTCTACGATTCAGATTATTTTGAGAGCGAAGAGTCTTCAGCAATTCATGATCAGAATGAACAACAAATTCTCTAGGCCACAAATAATAACACCACATTTCTAAAGAATGTACAAGTGCATACAATTCCTTATCATACGTAGAATAATTCAGAACTGGACCATGCAACTTTTCACTAAAATATGCAACGGGTTTACCATCTTGCATCAAAACACCTCCAATGCCAACTCCACTAGCATCACATTCTAACTCAAAAGTCTTACCAAAGTTTGGAAGTTGCAGCAATGGCGCGTGAGTTAGCTTGTTTTTCAATGTTGCAAAGGACTCCTCTTGTGCTTTTCCCCAATGAAACACCACACCTTTCTTCGTCAACTCGTGCAACAATGGTGCTGAAATCTTTGACGAAACAGCGATAGAAACCTGCAAGACCAAGAAAACTCCGTACATGTGTGATGGGTTGGGGCAACGGCCAGCTCGCAATGGCCTCAATTTTCATCTCATCCACCTCAATTCCCTGTGGAGTAACAACATAGCCAAGGAAAGAAACTCTATCGGTGCAAAAGATGCACTTATCAAGATTAGCAAACAAACATGCATCTCTCAAAGCATCAAAAACAGCACATAAGTGTTCCATATGTTCATCCAAAGACCTGTCTCTTATACACATCTAGATGTGTATAAGAGACAGGATCCGAACTAAACCACCACAAATCACCCAATAAAAGCCCGCTAAACCTCATTCATCAATCGCATGAAAGTACTAGGTGCATTGATTAAACCAAAAGGCATAACTAACCACTCATATAACCCAAATTTGGTTTTAAAAGCTGTTTTCCATTCATCTCCAAGTTTCATTCTTATTTGGTGGTAACCACTACGCAAGTCTTCTTTGTAAAAATTATAGCACCACACAATATCATCTAGCCTAGGAATAGGATTACGATATCGAATGGTAATATTATTGATAGCTCGAGAATCAACACACATATGCCAAGTACCATCTTTCTTGGGAATCAAAAGCACAGGAACAACACAAGGACTAAGGCTTTCACGGACATACCCACGGTCCAACAGTTCTTGGACTTGTCGTTGAATCTCCTTAGTCTCCTCGGGATTGGTGCGATAAGCAACACGGTTTGGCAATGTGGCTCTGGGAATCAAATCAATTTGATGCTCTATCCCTCTCAAAGGTGGAAGGCCCTGTGTTAACTCAGCTGGAAAAACGTCCTCATACTCCTGCAAAATGTTAGTGACAACAGGAGGCAAAGAGCTAGCAATATCATCAAGCGAAAACAAAGCTCGTTTGCATACCAAAGCATAGCACATATCATCATCAGAAAGTTCAGCAAGTTCAGATTTCATTGCGAGCATTACACCCCCCCTTAATTTAATTCCCTCGACCTCAGAATTTGGTACAGACTTATCCTTTTTAGGTGGGTAAATAGATTTAGCAACTTGCTGATTTTCAGATTCCTTATCATGCAAACTAGCAGCTCGGTCTTTATCAGCTTGTACAATTTCAGCAGGTGTCATAGGACTTTATCAGTTTGTACAATTTCAGCAGGTGTCATAGGTAGCAAAGTAATTTTCTGTCCTTTATGTATGAAAGTGTATTTATTACTTTTGCCATGGTGTATAGCATCATTATCAAATTCCCAATGACGTCCCAATAAAAGAGAACAAGCATCCATAGGTACGACATCACAGTCAACAGAATCAGCATAGGTACTAATGGAAAAAGAAACTCTACAGGTTTGTGTTACCTTAGCTTTTCCCGCATCACTAAACCACTGAATACCATATGAATGAGGATGAGGGCGTGTGGCCAATCCAACCTTCTTGACCAAATCAGAACTCACCAAATTATTGCAACTACCTCCATCAATGATGACACGTGCGCGACGGTTGTTGGTGACAAAAAAAATTTGGAACAAGTTATGGCGTTGGATCTTCTCAGATTGTTGTATTTGAGTGCTGAGTACTCGTTGCACAATGATGTTTCTGAAGGCCGTCGTGTCCTCACTACCAAATGCAATGCCATGATCATCATCTTCAATGTCGGAGGTGCTTATGTATCCATCTTCTGTAGCAATGTATGCCCGCTGACTAGGGCAATCCTTCTGCACGTGGCCAAGCCCATGGCAACGGTGGCACTGAATGTTGGAAGTGCGTGGTGTCGAGGTGGTACTCTTGCTGCCCTCCTACAAATAATTTTTACCTGAATCTGAAGAACGTGCAGAAGATGGTGGTGACGGTGATGGTGCAGCAGCTGTTGAAGGCGTGGATCTCTTGCTCGCTAGTGGGGGTGCTCGAAAAGAAGTTGGCTTGGGCAGCCCTGAAGATGGCGGTGTACGTGGCGTGTAGGAGGTGCTTCCTACCTTGTCACGCCCCTAAATCTCCTTTTCTGCAAGCATAGCATATCGAAACAACTGGTCGACAGTGTTAAAGTCCTTATAATCAACTATGTCGTAAATATCACGCCTCAAGCCTGAATAAAAACGACAGATAGAATCCTCAGGCCCTTCTACAATACCACAACGCATTATGCCTTTTTGCAAAGAACCATAGTAATCCTGCACAGAAGTTTCTCCTTGTTCTAAACGCAGCAATTTCTTAAGCAAATCTCTATGATATGAAGGAGGAACAAAACGATCACGCATAGCCACCTTAAGCTCATTCCAAGACGTAGGTGCTCTACCATCGCCAACTAGACCAGTCCACCAAATAATAGCAAAGTCCTTAAACTCACTAGTGGCTTGTCTAACTTGATGTTCTTCTGGTACAAGGTGGGCAAAAAATTTTTGTTCTACTGTCATCTCCCAATCAAGGTAACCCTCAGCATCATAATGACCCGAAAAAGATGGAATGGTAAACTTAATCTTAGCAGAAGGGAGCAGGCACACTATTCTTTGATGAGCGCGTCAGTGACAGCCTTGTTGATTGTTTCTTCCATCTTGTCACGATAAGATTCTAGCTCTTCTCGACTAACACATTCACTGAAATCTGCGGGAGCCTTCGGTGCATCATCTCCTGCAATCAAAAAGCACCAAAACAATAACACACAATGAAAGTTATCCCTAATAATCTGACTACGTGCTCTCAACACAGCAAAGGAAGCGTCTTACCAAGCTCTTGCAAGGTTCTTACCAACAAGCAAGGCAAAGGATACCTGGAAGGCGTGTAGTCCACGATTGCAAGGGTCAAAAACCAGTGTTGTTTAGAAGGTGTATGTGGAGCTTTGGGAAGGTACAATATATAGCAAGGAGTAGCAAGTAACGAATGCAGAATAGCAAAGTTCAATAAGTATCCAAAGTACAAGTCACAATTGCTGGCTTAGACGTGTCCTAGATGTAGCACAACAAGTTGGAACAAGAAACGATGGAAAAATCTCAAAGGACAAGAAAAACAGCACTCTATGCAATCATTTTTAATCTTTTTAGAATTTCCCTCCAAAACCTCCAGACTAGTAGGAATCATGAGTTTTTTATTTTTTCAACTATTTTTTATATTTTTCTCTTAACAGGGATACCAAAAGCTCCAAGCACAAAAATTTGCACCCTTTTTTGAGGTGAGATGCGGCCTAGGGAAATTCAGGAACAAACGCTGAAAACCCTAAAACCGCTTGATCAATTTTTTTCATTATCTTCCTCATTTTTTTTGAATTTTCTGACTCAGGCAAACAGGGCGAAGCTGCTGTAAAAAATTGAGCCAAAACGGAGCACCGAGCGAAAAGTTATGCCCGTTTTACTGAAGGTAACTCAAGTTATGGTTTTCGGGAGGCCCACGATGTGGTTCTCTGAAGGCTCAATTCGGCAGGATGCGCGGCGGCAATTAGGGTATGCAAGATGAACCAAGAAGGGCTGCGATGCAAGGCGATGGACACATGACGGCTCGCAACCTATCTAGGGCTTGCACGACAGGAGTTCACACAAGGCGGCTAGCGAGGGCAAGTCGAGTTATGGGGTGGCACGACATGTAATCTGGTCACGGTGGAAGGGATAGCGGTGGAAACAAAACAAATCATGCAACGGGCGATTGAACTACGACACGAACACGACTAAAACCAGCAACAAGACTAGACCATGGACACAAACTCAACCAAGCGAATCTGAAACAAAATTGCAAAGGCTAAAAGGGTACTAGGACAACGGAATTTTTTTAGGGCTATTTTCTGGACTATAGGACAAAGGCGAAAGGGCGAACCTGATGGTAAACCTGTCTCTGGATACCACTTGATGGGAACTAGGGTTTCCTGATCTTCGGAAAGGTTCTGATAAGTCTCGATTCGGTGGAGTCGTGACTCAAATCGATCCGGCTTCCGAACCACACGTTCCGAACCCCGCAATCGCAGCACCACGTCTCGTCAGGTTATCAACTGGCATTGCACGGTTGACCTCGCCTAGAAGGCTAATCCTTGCATATGAATCGAAGAACACAAGCAAGAACGAGAAAGATTGTAACACAATTGCAGATGTATGATTAAACTCACGAAGTTGGGGTCTCACAAACCGACGAGCGGCGACACTGTTCTTGACAGAATTGATCTAATCAAAACCCGAAACCCTAACTTGGGTGGTGGCTACTGTTTTAAGGAGTCTAGGGTCGTGGTCAACACCCCTGGACACGCCCCTAATGGGCTCAACACGATACACGGCCCAAAGGCCAAAATACGATGACGCAACACCAAAACAGATTCTGGATGTCAACTTGTTTCGTTTATTCCCGGTGACTCAAGACGAATTTTGACATGAGACCAGTTCCATTGCAAAGATTATCTTCTTAGCTTTCCAAGCATATAAAGAACATCCAAATCCAAGCCCGTATGCGACCTGGGCATCCAATTTAGCGCTGACTGCTCCTGGACTCCGAGGTGGACTCGAAGTCGAGTTGATTTGGACCTCTATCTTGACTTGCACGCCCTTGCTAGTCCTCTCCACCTTGAAGCCCTTCTCCAACTATCCTCTGGTCCTCTCCATGGTTCCTAATTACAATATATTCATTAGGTAGCAATCTCTTCTCATAATCACAAAGAGAAGTACTTACGAACGAGCTCACCTCTAAATTCAATTGTCGCGCACGAGCTCTAGTGATTGGACCTTGAAGGATCAATGGAGGATTGTTGAGAGTATACATAGGAGTGATGTCCTCATCACTTTTACTGGCCCACGGCGGTTGCTGACGCCAACGAAGTCGTGGGCACCCACGAGGTGTGTCAACTCTATGCACGGAAGACCCACCTCCCGGCTCACGCCTTGCAGACCATCCCCATCACGTGGCCTTTCGCTGTGTGGGGGCTGGACCTCGTCAGGCCTCTGCGAGCGGCGCCCAGGGGCTACACCCGCTGCAAGTGGCACTCCTACACTCAGCGTGTTACCAGCAATCTCTCCAACGATATCAAGTGCAGAGGGTTCGACATCGAGACCTCAACAAGGGAGATTTTGTCACACCCAGGTTTACACAGAAACCGAATGCTGCCATTGTGTGTCCAGGATGTCCACAGAACACATACAGCTTACAAATATGGAAATCAGAGTACATATGCTCAAATAAAATAGTTTTACATCAGAGTTCAACATAAATAAATGAATAAAACAGCGGAAGACTATTTATTAACTCTCTCTAAAGCGAAGCTGCAGTCCACAGGGACACCGACTGGTTGACCACAGCTTAGAAGAAGGGCAGATCCTCAGGAAACTCAATAGCCGCAGATTCATTTACTCCATCTGTTACCCGTCCTGGATTTTGTTGAATAATGGCAAGTGTAAGTAAATCTTTTACTTAGCAAGTATAACACAGGTAATGAAGGCTCAAAAGTAAGGCTTGACATGGCTGTACTGGATTAGCATTTTTAGTTGATTCATTTTAACATTATCCAAGTTATTACAATAAATGAATCCCGGTTGCAACCCAATTAATAAAGTAGAAGTACATTAAGCATAATAAACATCATATTTATCAGGGAACCACTAATCAAAAAGGATCCAGGCCGCTCGTGACTGAGAGCACGGCTATCATGATAGATTTACACTCTGCATAGGTTTCACCGGTCGTGTAAAAGCTCAATGGAGCTTTGCACCCAACCACGCAAACATCACACTTCTTTTGGTGTGACTGCATAGGGGCGCTACGAGGCTTTTCGCAAGACACCCTAACCAGCCAGTAGCCGCTAGCTTAACAAGGCGGTGAGACCCTTGGCACCGAGATTGACTGACGCTTACGGAGTCACACCATAAGGGGGCAATGACGTCCAGAGCGCGGGCATCACACCCATGTGATGAGGATATCACATGCTCGGATGTGACCATACGCCATGATGTGTGTTCAATGTCATTTTCAGAAATATATAGCTGGATCAAAAAGAGTGTTAAACATATATGGAAGGCATGGAGGACCAAAGAAGTTGATTGGGGACCAATTCTAAGTATTAGACCCGTGCACTCTTGTTTTGCTTAGGAATCATGGAGAGGATCGAGAACGAAAAGGATTCAAAAAGTCTGGATTCGGACTGCAGAAAAACATCAACTTGTGATGGACACCACGGTCGCATACAGACTTGGATTGGGGCGTTCAAGTACTTCACGGAAAGCTTATCAAGTCTACTTTCCAACGGATCTAACCGCACATCCATATCTATTCGGAGTCGTCCAGAATCATCTATTTGCTCCGAGATGTTTTCTACCCATGATGCTGCGCCATCTTATTTTGGCCCGATGGGCCGTGTATCATGTAGAGTCCATTATGGATGCGTCCTAGGGTTGGAGCACGACCCCAACACCCCTGTGGTCGTCCTCCCTTGTGTTATACCCCTTAGCCGCCTCCAAGAACACTTGGGTTTTGTTTAGATCAAGTTTAGCCATTGCTACTTGCTTGTAAGCGCGCGTGTTGGTCCAGCCGCCCGTCTTCGAGTCTTCAGAACCCCACCTTTATGATTTTAGATTGGTTATCATCTCCAAATTTGCAATTCAGTTGCTTGTTCTACTTGTTCTTGCTTGTTCTTCGATTGCTTGCAGGAATTACCCTAGTGGTTTGGTTGATCGTGCTCCACAAGATCACGGCGACCGCTGGAGTTGGTGTATCGGTTGCTAAGGCGCAGCGTCCTTGGACGGTTGTAGTCGGGCCGTGAACGTCTCTCCAGTCTAAATCAAAGTTATCCCCCTCTCATCGAAAGATCGGGCGCAAACCCTAGCAGGTTCGCATCAGTTGGAAATCAGAGCAAGGTTTATCGGTGAGAGTTATCCAATTCTTTGCTGATTTTAATTTTCTATAGTCCAGAAAAGCCAAAAAGAAATAGTAGATTCGTTTACCTACAATCTTATAAACTCTTTGAGCCTTTGCTAGTACTGCTTAGTTAGGGCTTGTTGAATTTTCGGTTGCATCGGTTGCGTCGAGTTGCTGGTCTTAGTTTAGTCCTTTAGAGTTTCGAGTTCTTGTCACGTTTTGTTTCGGAGTTCCTATCCAGTACGACACAAAAACTGCTGCAGTTTTCGTGTCCAATCTCCAAATTGGGGGTTTTAGTACAATCTGGAAAGCTTAACTCGTGCTCTTTCCAACGCATCTGACCTTGGTCGAAAATTCCTTCTGAGCACTCCGCAATCGCCTTGGAGATTTGCGCATCTGGCTAGCTGAAATAAGAATTGTAAATCTGTTTCGATAGGTGTTGTATGCTGCCATTTGTTTTGGTTGTTACACCATCAATCAGAAGATTTTAGTGCCCAAAAGAAAAGGAAAAGAAAAAAAGAAAAACAGAAAAAAAAAGAAGAAGAAAAAAAAAGAAAGAAAGGGGCTGGTCTGTTCATTGTGAGTATCTATTGTTTTCGGTGGTGCGTTGTGACTTCCCTTGTGAACAGGCTCGCGTCTCTAGCTTGGTCTAGGCTAGGACTACCACGGTACCACCGTTGAACGATTATTCAGCTTGCTTTATTTTAACTAACGTGGTGCTAGCTATTCCTTGTTTTCAGCCCACCTATAACTCCACTTATATTGATTGGGAGCTTAAGGTAGATGCAGAATTTGATAGTTATGACTTGTCTGAAACTGAAATGATTCGTCACCTCCTGTTTTGCTCGGTAAGAACTTGTAAGAGATTGTTTTGAACAAGTTCAGTTTGAGAGAATTACAACCAACACATCTAGTAGTTGACAGGAGGATACATCTTGTTTTTGTGTTTCTTGTTTTCTACTAATCATGGCAGGTGATACAGAAATTTTTGAGCAGTTGAAACTAGACCCTCATCTTCAGGATGTCATTCAACATTTGCCATTATAGGCTGGTATGTTTGATCCTGAAGCTTATATTGATTGGGAGCTTCAGGTAGATGCAGAATTTATAGTTATGACTTGTCTGAACATGAAATGATTTTTGCTGCTTCTAGTGCTTTAACAAAATATGCTTTGATTACATGGAAACACAGTTGTAGGCACAACAAAGTTCCCCAAACTTGGAAAGATTTTAAAATGCTTTTTCGAGATGAATATGTTCCAGAATATTATGCTGACTGTTTACTTGAAAAATTGGACAAATTGAAGCAAGGCAGTAGGACTGTCAAAGAATACTATCATAGGTTTAAGATTTGTGTCATGTTTGGTGGATTAGATGAATGCAAGAAAAAGGTATGTGAATCATCTAATCAAATAACTTTATTATTCGTGTTCAACTAGTCATGTCAGGTCATACAACAATATTGCTTCATTGTTTTGGCTTGCCGTAAGTGCTGAAAAGGAGATTTTGTTATCTAGGAATACTTTCAAGAATGATGGGACCCATGATATTAAAAACTTGTCCACTTTGCATGCTTGTCAAGAGCAACAAATAGTAGAAACTGTTATAGATTTACCTTTGTCACAAGATGAATTACTTGTTATTCCTTGTGATAAAGAGGACTTGTGTGTTGATGATTATTTTACTCATATGTCACAAGTAGTGAATAAGTGTGATTCTTTTGGTTTGGAAAGTCTACTTTCCAACGGATCTGACCGCACATTCATATCTATTCGGAGTCATCAAGAATCGTCTATTTGCTCCGAGACGTTTTCTGCCCATGATGCTGCGCCATCTTATTTTGGCCCGATGGGCCGTGTATCATGTAGAGTCCATTATGTTGCATATTCTGAATTTTCATGCTTGTCTAATCATACATATCACATTATTGGCAAGTATAATTGCAAAGGAGAGTATTTGTTGCATAAAGTTTATATTTGCTCTAATCTAAATTCTCCTTTTGGGCTGCAATACCATGATCAAATAGGGGGCTGCACTAACACTAATAATGTCTCGCAAAGTTTTCCTAGTGTTTCTCTTATTCAACAGGTTCAGATAGTTTTCGCTCCATATTCCAACTTCAAATCAAGATCTTTTGAATGCAACTGGAGCAAGTCGAGGACGACTTGCAGCCAAGAAGGGGAGAATGATGAGGACATCACATGCTTAGATATGACCATATTAATGTCTTTGTAGAGAAACACCACACACCCAATCAAGGGGGTGACCTTCATTATATAGCCTAATAGGCTAGGGTTACAGTGTACAATGCCAGAACCCCACTTCGTTTGTGATTGAGAACGAAAAGGATTCACGCGGGCTGGATTCGGACTACAGAAAAACAACAACTTGTGATGGACACCACGGTCGCATACGGACTCGGATTGGGGCGTTCAAGTACTTCACGGAAAGCTTATCAAGTCTACTTTCCAACGGATCTGACCGCACATCCATATCTATTCGGAGTCGTCCAGAATCGTCTATTTTGTCCGAGATGTTTTATGCCCATGATGCTGCGCCATCTTATTTTGGCCCGATGGGCCGTGTATTATGTAGAGTCCATTATGGATGCATCCTAGGGTTGGAGCATGACCCCAGCACCCCTGTGGTCATCCTCCCTTGTCTTATACCCCTTAGCCGCCACCAAGAACACTTGGGTTTTGTTTAGATGAAAGGTTAGCCATTGCTACTTGCTTGTAAGCGCGCGTGCTGGTCCAGCCTCCCGTCTTCGAGTCTTCGGAACCCCACCTTTGTGATTTCAGATTGGTTATCATCTCCAAATTTGCAATTCAGTTGCTTGTTCTACTTGTTCTTGCTTGTTCTTCGATTGCTTGTAGGAATTACCCTAGTGGTTTGGTTGATTGTGCTCCACAAGATCACGGCGACCGCTGGAGTTTGTGTATCGGTTGCTAAGGCGCAGCGTCCTTGGACGGTTGTAGTCGGGTCATGAACGTCTCTCCAGTCTAAATCGAAGTTATCCCCCTCTCATCGAAAGATCGGGCGCAAACCCTAGCAGGTTCGCATCACCATCTATGCGCAACGTGTGGAGCTGTCCGTCGCAGAGGCTCCCATCACGGGACTGAGCCTAACAAGTCTTAGCCAACGGATCTCCCATCCTCAGTGGATCAGAAAATACCCTTTCACCTTGTTTCCACTAACGTCATCGGCCCGTCGGTAACCACTGGCAAGCTAGAGACGTACAAGCTACTTGTCTAAGACTAGAGCCATAATAGTTCTAGCGGTGGCGACAGGGTCCTGGGTTGTCGCTTTAAGAATCAGGCCTTACGGAGAGACACTAGAACAAAGCACGAAGCACATGCTCTAGCTCCTGAACCATGTTGCTAAAAAGCAAGTTTTACAGTCATCATTGAAGTGAACCATTAAGTAAAGTTAATAGTTGAATAATTGGTAACAATAGCTGCGCCTAGAAAAGAACTACCCATATGCATGACCCTGGGGTATCAAAGGACATGATATACAAATCTAGGTACAACCTTAAAAGGTACATCAATTTAGACACATGCATATGAAAATAAATAATTAAAGGGGTGTTTAGGTAGCAAGGATTGTCCATGCTATACTTGCCTTTATCCAACAAAGATACCGCTACTCAGAGTCTTCAACCCTTGCTCTTTTAATCTTCAGATCACACGAACTGTGTTCCTTCTTCTTGAAATCTTTTGACGACATTCCTCTACTCGCAGCAATCATCAAGCACAACAAGAGTTAAACAAGCAAGCAAACAATATACAACTAAGAACAATACACCAATCAAAGAGAAAATCTTTAAAAGAGTGCACTAAAGGGTAGGGCTTGGTTTTAAGGTCACATGAGCGTAAGAATCGCTGAAAACAGAGATATGGTTGAGAAGTACTCCTATCGAAAGAATTCACTTGTACAATGAGAGATAAATGCTAGCTGCTTCATTTATTTTAATTAATAAAATATACGTAAAGAGTATTTCAGAGAAATACGCTTAATATAATTATAATTATTTCAAATTATATTTGTATTTGAAAAGCTAAAGTAATCTTAATTAAACAAATAACTTTACAAAAGACTTATGTGTGAATCATCTAATCGAATAACTTTATTATTCGTGTTCAACTAGTCATGTTATTATTATTAGAAATAAATTATAATAATATTAGTCATATTAATTTTATTTAGAGAAGCTAGTTAAAGTAACCATTAATCAAATTAATATTATTTTATAAAGCCGAGGTATAACTCTAATTAGATGTTATTATGAAAACAGATTAAATAGAATTAACCAAATTAATAAGTATTATAGAAAATAAATATGTAAACCCTAATTTGCTTTTATTAGGATTAAATCAAATTTAATCAAATTAATTCCAAACTAAATTATAAAGATACATATTATGATGAGCATTAGTACTACTGTGTAGTTTAAGTTGACGCAAACCCAACGTGATGAGAACGAGGTTAAACAGATCTAAAACGTGGATTCTATGGGTTAAACAAGGTTTCAGGGACCTATTTGCAATTAACCTTAGACTATAGGGGTTAGCTCGGAAGATTGCAGAGACACAGACAATAGAGCTCGCAAAAGGATGAAATTGGGGGGTTAGATCTGTAAAATTTCATGGCTTGGACTGGATTGAAAGGAATCTAGGACTTTCAGGGGGTTATGTGCAAAAGACCAGGGTCTTCTTCTCCATGGCCGACTGGCGTCTCTGACCGGCGGCAGCGCTCCGGCGACATAAGGCGGTGGGGCTCTAGCGCGGGAGGCGGAGAAGGGCGAGCGGATCATTGGGATGTGCTCACCACAACGGACGGCGGGCGCTGGTGGCCGGAACCTCGCCCGCAGCGGAGGCAGTGGCCGTCGGCGACGTGCTCCCGCGGAGGAGGCGCTCCGGCGGTGAGATGGCGACAGTGACCGGCGTAGCTTCAGCTCAACGAGGAGGAACCTATGGCGGTGTCCGCTAGACCTGGCGGCGACCAAGGCGGCGAATCAGCGCTGGTGTCCTCCGGCGGCGGGAGAGCAAGGTGGCCGGCTCGGTCTCCTCAGGTGTCGGCACTCCGGTGGACCACTCGCGACGTGAAGGGGCGCGACGGCTTCGGCGTGGCGCGGGGAAGGTCGTTGCAGCGTCGGTTTAACCCGTCGAACGATAGTGGCGGTGAAACGCCGCGACGAATAGATCGGCGGCGCTCGGCCTCGAGGCGCCATGGCGGCGGCGGCGCTGCGTGAGAAGGGGATGGTGCACTATATGGGCAGTGGCGGCGGCAGCAGCAGATGGGAGACGGGGCTCGGGCGCTCGCTTGGGCCTCGCTTGGGCCTCGCGGGAGCTGCTGGGCCGCGGGCGAGCGCTGGGGCGAGGTGGGCCGTGCGGCTTCGGCTGGGCCGAGCGGGAGCGTGGAAGGAGTAGGCCTGCTGGGCCGAGCCTGCCCGAGGGGGAGAAGAAAGTGGAGAGGGGAGGGAGGGCATAAGCTGGGCTGGGCCGGCTGGGTTTCGCCCAGGGGAGGCAGAAAGGGTTAGGGTCGAGCTGGGCTTGGCCCATTAGGTATTTAGGATTTTGTTTTCCTTTTTATTTTTAGAGAATATTTTCCAGGGCTAGAATAATTCTAGAAAATTCTAGATAATTCGTTTAAGCCAAGAAAAATACTCCAAAAATTCCAAAAATCTCAGAAAAAATCCCAAAGATAGATTGGACATGAGAAAGCAAAATAAAATATTTGGAGCTCATGAAAAAGGATTTTAGCATGTTCCAAAAATTGGAACTTGCTCTAGGACAATAGGAATAATTCCCAAAAAGCTCTGGAAAATTCCCATCGTGCTTGTAAACACATTTTTGAAAATTTTGCACACATAAAACCATTGAATGCAAGCCGGCATGAATGCAAGGCAAGGAATATTAAACCTACATTACTTCAATTTAGTTTAGAAAAATGGTTTTCCCTATACTAAATTCCCTGCAACTTATGTAAAGTTAAGAAAAGTTTTAAAATTTTGAGAAATTCTTTATTTCATTGTTCTTCAAAATCACATCCTGAAATCCAAAAATTTCAGGGTGTGATAGATCTGGTGCTGAGGCTTCGACAAGACAGTCGAGGGCCCTACAAGTTCATGCCACCATGGGAAGGGCCATACATCGTCGCTGAAGTCCTCAAGCCCGGCACGTACAAGCTCGCGAACGAGAAGGGTGACGTCTTTGCCAACGCTTGGAACATTCAACAGATACATCGCTTCTACCCATGAATTTCCAAGTTTCCTTGTATATATCTCATACCCGCAACCAATAATTAAGAAAGGTCATGCCCTCGATAAAGCCAAGTGTCCCTAGGGGGCTGCGACGGGGGTTCCCCCCTCCTAAATCGTCCCAGTTTGTCAGATCTTTTCTTTCGAAACTTTTATCAAATTGCACCTCGCGCGCTCAGAAACGTAGAAGCAGGGCGTAAAATGACTAAGGTCAGGGCCGGCCGAGTCATGGGACCACCTACGCCTCCGGGATACGACATCCACCTCACCTCCCTACGCCTAAATCATTTTACGAACGTGACCTTCCCCGCCAAAATCTTTGTGAGCCGCGTAAAAATGAAATGACATATGTTGGCGGTCGTTACGACCTGATTTCCGACCTCCATCCGAGTATAAAATAAACATAATGGAATCATGCACCATAGCTATAGGGCTTATTTCTAATCAATTCCACAAGCTTTGATGAGTTTATGTTTTGCAGGAACTCAATCGCGAAAAGCTCGCTAAGGGGGGTAAAAACCCCGGTTCGGCCAAACCTCCCGGTTTCGGACCGAACCACCCCCCTTAGCCGACACATGAGCGTACAAGGCCTCGTCCGCATCAGCGGTGACAAGGCGACGACCGTGCATGACACGTGGGCCACCGCCACGTCACTTCATGGGCCAAGACACGAGAAGGACCTCAAGTTCAAAGCATCCAGAGCGGCCCAACATAGAAGGCGGTGCACGGAGGCCAGGCCCAGTTTGGCCGAACTGTGGGCCTTCGGCCGAACCGCCCCCAACGCACGAAACTGACACCAGGGAGAGATCTTGGCCGTAGGGAGCAAAGGCGGCAGATCCTGTGGTTCGGCCGAACGCAGGCAGTTCGGCCGAACCCACAGGCTTCGGCCGAACCAGCCCTGCACCGCCGTGAGCTTCCTTGCATGCCACTCCTCTCCACCTCCTTCAGCCAGCTATAAATGGAGGTCCCGGGTCCCTAAATCAACACACAACACTTGAGATTAGGCATTAGTGAAGCTCTGCCATTTGTATCAATAGAAGATAGGGAGAGAGGAGAGGTGAGCGTCCCGGAGAGGAGCCGGAGTGTCGGCCCCTCTTCCCGCTGTACCTCTACGGATGCTGCTCTGCTTTGAGTGACATCCGGGTCATGTCTGGTAACTCTTGTATCTCTTTCTGATTAATTGAGCATTCAATTCTTATTTTTATATGCTTGCTGGTTCTGTGTTCAATGCTTAGTTGATTGGTATAACTGTATACTGGTTGCTTAGCTTGGGTGCTTATCTTTCTATAGGAGATAGGTATTAGTCGACTAGTGTAGGCGTGGTGCCTAGACTTGAGGTTAACTTAGTTTGCCCCCGATTCAACGAATGTGTGGTAGCCGTTAGGTCGTGACAGCCCTATTCGGCCTTTGTAATCCATCTCATTAGTCTCGGCCTGTAGGATCCCCCAGTGTGGAGCTGGTGGCACCGCTTCTCATCCTTGTCTGCGTGTCACTGGTATCCATTGTCCCGAAGCAAGTATCTATCTGTATCCTCTGATCTGCTCGATCAATCTGTAGAGTACCGCTTTCAGACTCGTACCCTCTCTACCCTCCTAGTGTCCTTCCTATCTCTTTGTTGTTGTCATCCACTCCATCCATTCCGTTCATTCCACTCCATCTACCTAGGACAACTTAGTTTAGAATTAGCTCACTTCTCGTTCCTTGTGGAAATCGATACCCTGGAATACTCCTGGGTGAAAGCTACATCGGTATCTGTCTGCTTGCGGATTTATCTGTAGGTCGTAAGGAGTGCCAAGAACATACCAAACGACACTTCGAATAAATTACACATAAAAATTGTTTGTTACAAGCTAAATCCTAAGCTATGTACATTACAGGATTCTCTGCCCGAGCTTTTCTAGGCGCGTCTTCCCCATCGCGAGGACCCATGCCGGCTGCGTCTTCACCTTCGTCTGCGCCGGGGAAGAGGTCACCCTCGAACAGCTCAGAAAACGCCATGGCGGTACCCTCGGCGGCGGCATCAGCTTGCTCGACAGTGGCAACCGCGACGTCGTCGTCAAGGCCTTCGGCGACAACGTAGCACGCAACCAATGCCTCAAGTTCGACAAAAAAGTGCGTCAATATCACGCCGAGGGTCTTCTGGACTCCAAGGCGAAGGGCACCCCTTAGGTGCTTGGTGACGCAGCCGCCCAAAGACCTTAGGCGACTGGCCACCGAGCTGCCCGACGGGTCTCCTCCCCCTCGAGCTCCTTGCATGCGGCGACAACGACACCCTCCAGGTCCTCGAGGTCCTCCAGAGCCCTCGAGTACGCGACCTGGAGGGACTCTTCCTCCGCCGACATGTCCGCCACGGCCTTCCGCAGCTCTGAAACACGAAGAAACGTCTAGATAAGTCCCGACGGATACAAGATAAGCAAAGATACCGATGATTGCGACTTACCCTTGGTCTTTTCCTTCTCCTGCGCTAGCAGCACCTACGCAGCGTTGGGCTCTTGCTGAAGTGCGGACATCGAGGCCTCCCTCTCCTCAGTGGAGATCTGCAACATTTCGACGGTGATGTTCCCCTCCACCAAAGCCCCGGTTAGCAGCCCGATTGCTACCTCCCTGGACTGGAGTCGGGCGTTCGCCGCCGCAACCACTGCATCCCTACGCTGAAGCAGGGACCTCGCCTCATCATGCGCCGTGCGCTTCTGCTAGAGCTGGCCCTCCACCACCGCTAGTGCCTCGACCTTCCATTGGAGCGCGACACCCAGCCGCGAGACCTCCTCGGCCTTCTGCTCCGCCAAGACATTTTGGTCATCGCGCTCCTCCTCCACGCGGGCCAAGGCCTCCCCGCGCTTGCGACCCTTGGCCCACAGTTCATTCATGAGGGTGCAGAGCGTTTCTACCTCCGAGAGCAGGTCGGCATTTTCCTGCCGAAGCCGATGCACATCGGCATGCACACTGGTGAGGTAGGACACCTTCTTCCCCGCCATCTCCCTCAGTTGCTACCAATGAGAAGATGCAAGATAAGACACACGCACCAGCGCGAGAAGAACCAAGTAAATTAGGAGCAAGCTGGCTTACCTTGTGGACCGCGAGCCCTCTAGTCCTGTGTAGCTCGAGGGCAGAGAGGAGGGTGTTTTGCAAAGCGGAGCCAACCTATTGGTACTCCTGCCACAACCTCCTCTCTGCCTCCACGTCATCCACCAGAGTCGATGGGACCTCAGGCTGGTCAAGCCCTTGATCCCCCCACGCGCCGGGACGCTCGGAGGTCTCGGTCGGCATCGGCGCCGCCGCGATGGCGTCTTCAACGTCCCCAACCCCCGCCGAATCGGGGAGGGTGATGACCGCAACATCCACCTCAGTGGCGGCCACCGACGCCGGTATTGCCGTTTGGCCGCCACCCCCGCTCTCGAGGGACTGGGCTGCGTCCTCGGGGCGATCCAGGAGTGCCACGGCTGTAGCCTCCAACTCCGGCGCCTCCGCCTCCATCTCACGACCGTCGTCCCCGCTGTCTGCTGTTCGGGCCACGTCCCCAGCATGGTCTGGGCTCTCCTGGCCTGCGGCATCACCCGCGAGCGTGGGCACCTCCTCCCTTTCGACAAGCCTTACCGCGTGATACCCATCAGCTTGCGTTTCCTTGATCCGCCTGGGGGCTGCGCCCCCTCGAGCCGGACCGACCCCTCAACGACGACGCCCCGCTGAGAGACGTCGCGCCTAACGTGGAGGCAGGAACGACATGAACCTGCGCCGTCGAAGGCACCGGCTCATCAAGGGTTGCCTCGCCCACCGCCGACGCGGGTGTGGCCCGGATCTGCACCGCCGTAGGCGCGGGCTCCTCCTCCTCCTCCACCACGGCAGGCAACAGGGGCACCACGAGTTCCTCAGATGAGTCATCGTCGCCGGGCTCGGGCGTGCTCTCCGGAGTTGGCAGCAGAGAGAGACCCTCCCTCGCCCGCTTCCGGTTCTCATTCTCGTGCGCCTCCTTCCTCCGCCGCTTCTACTCCTGCCTCTGCTTCTCTGCGTCTTTCTGTGCTTTTTGCCTCTCAGCAAAAAGGCGGTTCGCCTCGCGAGTCTCAGGGAGCAGGGGAGCCGATCAGTACCCCTTGCGGGACAACCCCTGGTATCGCAACGAGGATCAGAAAGGGGGATCGATAACAAATTGAATCGGATTGATGGAACAGGGAGCAAGCACTTATGAACTGGAGGTAGCCCTCTTCGGGATGCATCTTGAGGGACCACAAGGCGGTGTCGGATCAGTCCAGCTTGGAGCACTCCACCGGATGCCTCGCCCTTTGGCCAGCGTGCCCGTGGGCGAGCGGTTCCTCCATCATCCGTGAGCCATTGAAGGGCACCCCCGACTTCAGCTCATAGATGAAGAGTCTCCTCTCCATGAGCAGGGCCACCCTCTACCTGTGGAAGTTGGCAATGACGGTCGCTACGGTTAGCCCCTCCATCGCCTGGGAGCGTAGGGCATCAATGAAGACGTCGAGCTTGGCCTGGCGCTCGGGGGCGGGGAGGGGACACGCCATGGGACCAAGAGACCGGCTTCTCCCGCAGCACCTTGCCGGTATACGTCGGGAGCATACCGCCATCATTGCGCAGGTAAAACCACCCCTTATTCTAGTCCTGGTTGTTGGACGTCATGGTGCAGAGGATGTAGAGGTTCTTCCTATTCTCGCACCCATGGATGGTGAGGCCACCGGCGCAGACGGGCCTCCACACCCCCTTCGCCTCACCAGCGGTCGTATGGAGCTCACCCCAAAAGAGGTGAATCCATAGCTCCCAGTGCACCGGAATCCCCAAGTAACCCTCGTAGATGGCGACGAAGACCGCCACCTGTGAGATGACGTTGGGGGCGAGGTTGTGCATCTCCACCTTGTAATGGTGGCACAACACACGGATGAACCACCCCGCGGGGACGCCAAACCCCCGCTCGTGCAGACGCGCCAAGCTGACGACATAGCCTGGTGGGGGAGTCGGTTCCCTATACGACGCCGGCGGGGCGATCCACTCTAGCCTCTCCTTGTCGACGATCTTCGGCAGCAACCCGGCCTCGACGAGCACCCCCAAGGTAGTGCGCATCGGTGGTGGACGGACTCCATGGCGTAGGGTCTCTCAGCTCAACCATGGTCGTGGAGGAAAATGGATGGAGCAAGGCTCGAACGGCGCGGTCATACGTGGACTTCTTCTTCTTTCTCACGACAGAGCCTGAGGGAGCGAGGAGATGGAAAGGCAAGGCAAACGGCCTCTCTGGGTTTCCTATTTTATAGACTGTAGCGCGTCTCTTCAAACCACCCGCCACATGCGCCGTTTCGCCTAAAAAGGCGCACCTGTTCCGTTTGCCCCGGGCCACGCCAGCCACGACCGCACGTGCATCCACGACTCGGTCATGCCGAGGACCAAGCGAAAATATCCCCCCCTGGGAGTGCCTTTCAAGGTAAGTCACCTCCTCTCGAGGCCCTACTGATCAGGGGTTCGAAGCCTAGCCCATTGAGGGTTCGACAGGTGCCCCAGATCAACAGAGTCAGGGACGACCGGGGTGCGCTTGATCGAGCCTACCCTCGAACGCGGAGTTTGGGGGCCCCCTATGTTGTGTTGAAGGCCAGACAAAGGTAGCTAGATCGAGGGATCCCAACGAGGGAGTGCAACGAGCCCTCGACCCCTATCGAATGGGATCGAGCGCTTTCATGAGACGTGTCTTCGGACCATGAGCAGGCCCTTATCGAACGGGGCACGGACGTCCACTTAAACCACTCGTTATTAGCTCATTGAAGCACCCATCACTCGCGGCCTGCTCATGGGCAGCATGGACTGTGTCACCCCTCCTCCCAGCGGAAGGGCGACGAGGGTCGTAACACGAAGTCAAGGGTTTCCCTGTTCGACCCTACTCGGGCCACGGCTCGGGGGCCCCTCGCACCGCGGCCACACCCTTTGAACAAATCGCACGATCGCCTAATTGTGAAATCCCGTGCCAGGTCAACCCCCTCGAATGCTTAAGCAAACTCTCCGGACAATGGTCTGGACAGGCACGACATCGCCTCACCAGTGTAGATCGTCGATGCCGGCTGAAACAAACACTGAGTGAGCACGTCACTCGATAGGCCATAAAACTGAACGCTTATAGCCCTTGGACGAGTATACTCACTCCTCCAAGGCCTCGGGGGCTACACCTCTGGGTGCGCTAGCGCCCCCCCCCCCCCCACGGAAATCCTCATGTGTTCGAAGGAGAAACCCCATACAGAGCACCCGAGACGTCGCTGCAGGAACGCAGGCCTTTGCAGGACTGATCCTCATCCCAACCATGGCTCGGGGGCTACTGTCGGGGATGACCATAAGGGGTCCCCTAACCTAAGGGATGATCACCCTTGAAAAACGCAAACAAACCACTACCAAGCACACAAAGCCCACAGCCCACCACAGGCTAATGGCCCACTCGAGGCCCTTCGTGAAGGCCCCGATGCGCGCACCCCATCTCCGCCTCGATCGAGGGTGTCGGCCCGCCTCGGGCGAATAGCAAAACTCTTCCTCGATTGAGGCCTCCTTAGTCGAGCCCCGCGCGACCCTCGATTCGAGAAATTCCGCCTCGCTCGAGGCTACCCCTCAACCAACGGGGCGTGCGCCCGTCTGCTCTGCTGATAGGCGTATTCAATGCCCCACGCTGCCGCGGGATGCCGAAGTCAAAAGGTAAATCGCTGGCCATCCCGCACAGATGATGTGACCTGGATCGTGTCCGCCAACTCTGGTCACTTGCAGCCATCCCCAACACTGTGCAGGCCTACGAGGCCCTATGCGGTCCTCTGCTGTCAACTCCTGTACTCCTGTGCTGCCAACCCCCGTACTAACCCCATGACGAAGCCCTCGATAAGGCATGGAAAAACCCTCGAATGGGTGTACGGGTGATGACTGGGCCCGGACTCCGGTCACCGTGGCCCCTCGAAGTCACCCCGGGACAGGTACAGGGACATGTACTTTCTACAGGAGCCGCCACGCCGCCCACTGGAGCTTGAGGACGCCCACCGATTTGCGCCGGGCAGAAGGATCCGCAAGGATGACAGCCACGCCCGGCGCCATGCTCCAGTGCCCAATGATTGTAGACTCAACTGTGCAACACGCATGTCTCTGTCCCTCCTTGAACTATAGAAGGAGAAGGTAGACCCTCGGCCATATGGGCAAATTGGCAGCGGGCAACACAACGCACACTTGCTAAAAAATTAAAATAGCAAAACAACTAATAATTTAACAAAACAACAAAATTAACAAAAAAATTAAAATTACCTAGCTTGGGCTGGTGGCGGGAGGAGAAGCGTTGCCGGCGACCGGAGGGCCGCGGCCGCGGTGGGAGGAACGTTGCCGGGGGCCGGACGGCCGCGGCCGGGAGCGGCCCGCGCGGCGAGCGGCCGTG
>OAMR01000229.1:1552818-1570817 GCA_900205405.1 Echinochloa crus-galli
TGGGTCCGGCGGGCGAAGGGGCGGCGACCGGCGTCGGGGGAGGCGGCGGCGACCGGTGTCGGGGGCGACGTGCGGTTGTGTGTGTGTGTGTGGTGTGGCCCCGGGCTCGCGCGCGTCTGTGGTGTTAGGGTATGCACGTTTGCCGTGCGCCAGATCTGGGACTCACGGCAAACGGTGTTTCAAACTTTTAGGCCGGCCAAGTTTCCCGGACGTGGGGCCTACAATGTTTGCCGTGCGCCACGCGTGAGGGCGCACGACAAACAAGCCTTTGTCGTGTGCCCTGGGTCAAGGCGCACGATGTTGGCACTTCTTATGATCCAATATCAGAATTGAGAATCCTGGTACTGGGGTAAGGAGTGTTTCAGTGGTTTTCCTTATGGCTTAGTAAAATATAGAAATATTCTGCAAGCGCACAGAATCACCGATGTAGCACTTAACTTGGGAGTATTCCGAGGTATCGTAATTTATATTTCCGCAGCGAAGCTTTGGCAAGATTACTAGTGAACAGATATTCGAGACTATCAGAGAAGGGATTTGGTTGTTTTATGCATAATGGGTCTCACATTCTCCCCTTCTTAAAAGAATCCGTCCCCGAATTCACTCACTAACGTATAGAATGGAAAGTGAACCACTTATCAACAGATAATTACTTGCTAGACTCAAAAAGCACCGGATATTCCTTGCAGAATTTTGCCTCCAATTCTCATGTGGCTTCCCTCTCTAATTGATTAGTCCATAGAACTTTTACATACTTGATTGTCCTATTCCACATGACTCGCTCAGAGAAATCCAATATAGCCATTTTTAGTGGGGTAGACATGTTTGGTGCTGGTTGGTGGTGATGGTAAATAATTGGAGATGTTCTAGAAGGGATGAAAATGATAAAAGTTATCAATTACATCCACCCTAGCTAAACTATCCTAACTCTACTAGAATGAAAGTGGAAATGAGCTCCTTGGCTTGGTGTGTTTTTACAAGTGAAGTGCGACCCTCTATTTATAGCTCCAAAGGTCGGTTGTAGGCAGGGTAGCCGCCAAGGCAACCAGAGGCGGCAGAGAGGCGGTTCGGCCGAATTCCTCGGTTCGGCCGAACTACCCAGTTCGCCCGAACAGAGGGATGCACCGCCTCGGCCACCAAGGGCCAGGATGCAGCCCCTGGGGTCGGTTCTGGTGCTGGGGGCGGTTTGGCCGAACTGGGCCTGGCCCGTGGCCGGCCTCCCCAGCACCGCCTCTGGTGCCTGTACCCCCTTGGGCTTCCTCCTGATGCATGACTTCGTGTTGATCTGGCCCAGAATGATGTGGCATGGTCCAGGATGAGTTGGCGGTCGCCCACGTGTCGTGTGATGTGTTCGCTTGGTCATTGTTGACGTGGACGACTCTAGGTGGTCTGCTCGGCTAAGGGGGGTAGCCGGCCGAATGGAGTCGTTCGGCCGATTTGGTCATTTCCGGCCCCAATAGCACATATTTGTCGTAGTTATACCTGCACAAGTGACACTCACCAAAACTCGTGGAACTTTATTAGAAATAAAACCTAAGTACATGGAATGCTACATAGTCTCTCATTTTATCCCGAGTATTGGTGGTCGAAATGAACACACGACAAACACTTCTTTTTGCAGTGCGCCTTGACCCGGGGCGCACGACAAATACCTATTATTTAAATTCTCAAATTCATAACTATATATTTCAATTCTTCATTTTAATTCTCATGTAAACCATTACACTGCGCTCAAAAGTAACATGACCATAATTTTAACAACATTTTACTACATTTTTCATTAACTTATTGTTCAAGTTTCATTTATGTGCATTTAAAATTCATAATTATAGTTAAATATACTAAAATTATAAAGTGGATGCGAAAAATTACCATAAATTACCGTCAGACTATCGATGTTGTATGTTCACTATAGAAAAAGTTGTAAAGTCAAAATCCAATTTGAACTTTTCTAAGACTACAAACATGATCACCTCACTCTAACACTCTGAAACTTCTTGTGAGATGTTTCGATTTTGAACACTATAGGTAACGAATTGTTCAAAACCTTATCAGTGATTTACCACAACCTCCACATAGAATATCATGTGGTCTTGACAAATTTCATGATTTTCAAACTTTGTTTGCATTTTATATAATTAAAAAACAATTCAATCTCACGTGAATCTTCATGCTTAGCTAATAAAATGTTCAAAAGTACATATAATTTCATGGGTAAGGTCTTAAAAATGACTCAATTATATAAATATGATTTGTTTCTGAAGTTTACTCTATTATTTTATGCACTTGCAGTTCAAATTTGACCTCAACGAAATAAATCCTTTAAAGATTGAAAAATTTTTAAAAATAGTAAAAATAGCGATGTATATAATTGGAGTATGTAGTATAAAATAATGTTTTATTAGTAGATAAATAGAGAGAGGCACAAAAATCAAACTTTTTTTGTACCTATGCCGTGCGTTTGAGCGAAACACACGACGCCTTACCTAAACGCATGGCAAACGTGTATTTTTGCCGTGCGCCTGCACCAAGACGCACGCGCCATGTCGTTTGCCGTGCGCCCCTTGGCCGACGCACGGCAAAGTAAGTGTTTGCCGTGCACCCTTTTCACGATGCACGGCGAAAGTGTATTATGTCGTGCGCCTTTGTTTTGCCGTGCGTTTCGCCCGGCGCGCACAACAAATCTAGGTGTTTGCCGTGCGCCCGATATAAAGCGCACGACAAACACTTACACGCACGACAAATTTGCATTCTCCGGTAGTGGTGGGTGCTAACATTCGTGAATGAAACCAGTAGCTAGGAGCTTATTTAATTCTACCCTAATGGCATCCTTGCGATCCTGGGCAAAACGGCGCAGCTTCTGTTTTGGCTGGCTTGCCGGTTTTGGTCAGATTGAATGAGTGTTCAACCTTCTCCCTTGAGACATCAGGCACATCTGATGGTTTTCAAGCAAATATGTCCTAGTTATCCCTGAGGAAGGAGGTGAGCGTGTCTCCCTAATTTGGAGTTAGGCCGAAGTTTATGAGAGCCATCTTGGAGGGGTCATCGAGGGCCAGGCTGACTGGCTTGGGAGCTGAGGTCGGCTACAGCGCGCTCTGAGTCGGCTCTTGCTCTAGGATTTCCAGCCCGACTGGTGGAGTCTTCTTGGCCTCTTCTTCCATTAACACGCTGTTGACGAGAGCTCGGCAGGTCGGATGGCCTCGCCATTGCTCTTATACTAGCAATTGTGCACGTGCGATGCAATGGGTGAAAATAATAATACAATATAGAAGTTTCGAAAAAATTATATGTGCAAGATATGTAGAGATCATGCAAATATATTTTTTTACCATGATCTTAAAAAGCTTGAGTGAGATTTTTTAACCGTCTTTTTATCATTTTCTTTGGAGCAATGGAACTAAAATTTAGATGACTACCCCAGACAGATCCAAAAATACATACGTCTAGTCTCCCGTGAGTATGATTAATATACACTCCTTGTGATCTTCAAAAGCATATGGGGCAGGGACTAAAGAGTTTTGAGTAATTATTTGGAACAATTAAAAGATCCAGTAGAATTAAAAATAATTTGCATCCAAATTTTTTCTACCTACTCTTTACAGAGGATTAACATGTGTTAATGTGGGAAAGTGTGTCGACCAATTTTCAACATCAAACGAAAAACAACATTTTCTAAAGGGTTTTCATTGTTTGAATGCTATTTTTTTCACCGGCTAAAAAACTTATCCATCTTACGTACCGACGCATCTATCTGCCTATGCTATGTATTTTCTAATTATATTGCTTCTATATTGTCTATCGACTCCTAGCCATCCAAGGGAGTGGTGCACAAGCGGACGAGTTCTGGCCTGGCACGGGAAATTATATTTCGTCGTTGGCGTTCTATGGCATCAGGCTGAGTCGGACTCGCGCGACGCAATATATATGACGGACGAAAACGACGGACCAAAGAAATAATCGGCAGAACGCACGAAGATTCGTTCATTGCTTTACAGTTAGATAAAGATTAGGTTTTGATGTCTCCATCATGTGACCGGTAATAGAATTTTGTGAAGATGATTAAAATATTTTTTAACCTTGACAATTCATAACATATTCATTTGAACTCAAATAGTATGAAACTAGCATAATCATTTATATGAAATGAAGCACACGTACTATAATCAAGGGCGCTATCCTTTTAAATTAACTCGTAGAGGATTTTTAGTGACCTTAAAGTCCTGGTTGGTGTTACTAACCCGAACTAAAAGGTGACTTAAGGACTAAGTCCTAGGAGGTAACACCAACCCGGACTAAATGGTAACTTTTAGTCCCGGTTGTTGTTACCACTCGGGACTAAAGGTCTACATGGGTTAATTTAAAAAAAATATCCAGGAGTGTATCACATGTGATCTGTAGGTGATATGGTAAGGGAGGCTACTCGCAAGGCAAGAGGTATCAGGTTTGAATACCATAAACCGCACGCGCGTATTTCTACGTGAAAATTCGTGCAGTGGATGGCCTCCCCAAGGTTCAACGTTTTTTTTTAATTTTTTTTTGCCCCTTTAGTCTGGGACTCCTAGTCTCAGTTAGGAAACTGGGACTAATATCACATTTTCCACTAGTGTGTTAGTGGATAGAAAGTCCCGGGCTCAGACCTATCCAAGATAGATATTTGGATAGATAAAGTGGATGGAAGTCTGCTCTACTAGTGTTAGTAGTTGCCCTGATTTTTTGTTGTCACAGAGGGGCATAAACAGAGTCCTTCCATAAGGGAAGACATGCACTAATACAAAAAAAAATTATACTCGCGCCTCCATTTTTTAGTATCCGCAGCATAAGTGTTGTGTAGTACATGCTTAAAAAAAGTATATGCTCTGTCGGGGTCTCGGCTAACGGACATAGTAGAAAAAGGGGTAAGACCGTAAGATATGGTTTGTAGGCAAGAATGTGAGGATTTTAAGCACAGACAGAGAAGTCCCCGAGTTTGAACCACATATTCCTGTACGCGTACGTTTTTCACGTCGCCAAACTGCATGATTTTTGGGTTGTGGCGCATGGTAGTGTGTAGACGCCTACTAGAATGCGAGATATAGTTTCGGATTAATTTTGGTAATTAAAATAAAAAATGCTGAGCACAAATCACCATCTGCAATGGCACAACTATGCTACTGGGTGCCCCAGCCACCTGCACAAATTAATTCTTATGATACAACTTTATTACAAAAATAGTTTATATTTACTAGTATGATTTGGGCAAACCCGTTTCTCTATGTGATAAGTGATAACTATGGTATCCATTATGGGGTACACATAGCAAAACCATCACAATGCTGCACAATGAGATATATATTTTGAACAACGATAGAACTTTTTATTCTGCTGTTGGAACGGAAATTGGAAACCATTTCAGATAGGAATGGATCCTTTCGAGCTATCGTCACTGCACTCACTCGTTCTTTATTTCTCCACTCCGCAGAATACCTTCAATGGATCAGAGAATTTGTACCCTTCCGCGTAGCGGAACAGGCTGTATTCTTCATGCCGGCATGGATTGTACATCAGAGGGTGATCTACGTCTACTAGCTCGTCCAACGCACTAACCACAGTGCCGCCCTTGGTCCAGCAGCCGAACATTGCGGAGAAACGCTCGCGGTTGCTTGGCGTTCTGACACGGTGGATGCACGCAGGAACCCTCCCATTTGTAATGATCTGCAAATTAAACAACGCGCGCAGATTTGTTGCTGTGGCATAATCGAAGAAAAAAAATCGATGAACGAGATAATGTGGTCGATTGAGTAGTTCGTACATACTGTGAATAGATCACCAGCGACGAAGGTGACCGTGTCTGGCTCCGGAGGGACCGTGAACCAGCTCTCATCACTACCAGAATGCTTCACATCCGCCCGCCTCCTTCGCCTCGGCCATTTTTGGACCCGGTGCTGATGGGGCTTCAGCACCGGGTCCAACGGCTAGGAGCGGGGGCGGCGCTGCGGCATGTCAGGGCGAAGACATTAGCACCGGGTCGTGGCAAGACCCGGTGCTAAAGGGTGCGCATTAGCACCGGGTCGTGCCACGACCCGGTGCTAATGTGTCCGCCCAGACACGAAAATCAATATAAAATGCTAGAAAATCTTATAAATTAATAGAAAATCTTATAAATCTTATAAATCTTATAAGGCTTATAGTAATGTTATATTTAATGAATATAGTAATGTAGTTTTAGAAATTTATTTATATAATGGAATATATATTATAATTTGTATTTATTTATATATTAAATTTTTTTATCTTTAAATTGTATTGTATATTTGTTATTGGTTAATAATGCAGATGAATAGACAATGGATGTACGGGGACCCCCACGCTCAGGCCTTCCGTGATGGCCTTAGGACGTTTCTCGATGCCGCCGAGGCTAACAGGACGCCGTCCGGTTTCATGTTCTGCCCATGCACCCATTGTAAAAATATACAATCGTACAAACAAAGAGGTTGTCTTCAAGTGCATTTGATGAGGCACGGTTTCATGAGGAATTATTCTGTTTGGACGAAGCACGGTGAAAGAGGAATTCTAATGGATGAAGATGAAGAAGACGAGGCCGATGACGACATTCCGTTATTGGCTCAATACTACGGTTCCTTTGCATATGCTGCAATGGGTGATGCCGATGAGGAAGATGTTGCTCGGGAAGGCGATGCTCAGGAAGATGTTGCTCAGGAAAATGAACCTACTGATGGGCTCGGGCAAATGTTGCGTGATGCCGAGAAAGACTGCGGCAATGATAAGGAACTAAAAAAGATACAGCGCATGTTGCAGGACCACAAGACTGACCTGTACCCAGATTGCAAAGAGGGGCTAAAGAAGTTGGGTAGCACACTTGAACTTCTGCAGTGGAAGGCAGCAAATGGTGTTACTGATAAGGGTTTCGAGGAGCTACTGAAACTCGTAAAGAAGATTCTTCCAGAGGGTAACACATTGCCATCGACAACGTATCAAGCAAAACGTGTTGTTTGCCCTCTCGGTTTGGAGGTGCAGAAGATACATGCGTGTCCTAATGACTGTATCCTCTATCGCGGACAGTACGAACACTTGGATCGTTGTCCGGTTTGCACCTGCGCGCGATACAAGATCAGGCGGGACGACCCTGGTGATGTTGGGGGAGAGCGTTCTAAGAAAAAAATCCCTGCGAAGGTGATGTGGTATTTCCCTCTGATACCCCGTCTGAAGCGTTTGTTCAGGAACAAAGACCATGCCAAACTGATGCGCTGGCACAAAGAAGAACGTAAGCAGGATGGCATGTTGAGACACCCCGCCGATGGATCCCAGTGGAGGAACATCGACAGAGCATTCCCAGAGTTTGATGCTGATGCGAGGAATGTTAGGCTTGGTTTAAGTACCGATGGCATGAACCCTTTTGGTGAAATGAGCAGTAGTCATAGCACTTGGCCCGTGACTGTTTGTATCTACAACCTACCCCCCTGGCTCTGCATGAAGCGGAAGTTCATTATGATGCCAGTGCTCATCGAAGGCCCAAAGCAACCTGGCAACGACATTGATGTGTACCTAAGACCATTGGTTGACGAACTTTTGCAGCTGTGGAAGAATGAAGGTGTTAGCGTGTGGGATGAGGACAAGCAGGAGCAGTTTGACCTTCGAGCACTGCTTTTCATAAGCATCAACGACTGGCCTGCACTAAGTAACCTATCAGGACAATCAAACAAAGGATATAAAGCATGCACTCACTGTTTAGAGGAAACCGAAAGCATGTATTTGAAACATTGTCGTAAAGTTGTGTACATGGGTCACCGTCGATTCCTTCCGGCGAAGCATGAGCTACGAAAGAAATGTGCGCATTTTGGCGGGAATGCTGACCGCCGTACAAAGCCGAGACACCGGAGTGGAGAAGAGCTATTTGATATGGTGAAGGACCTACACGTGGTGTTTGGCAAGGGAGACGGAAGCCAGGCTGCTCCGACGGGCGAGGATGGTCGTGCCGCGATGTGGAAGAAGAAGTCTATCTTTTGGGAGCTACCTTATTGGCAACTTTTAGAGGTCCGTAATGCGATTGATGTGATGCATCTGACGAAGAATCTTTGCGTGAACTTGATAAGCTTCCTGGGTACTTATGGGAAGCCAAAAGATACACTGGAAGCACGTCAGGAGCTGAAACGATTGAAGCAATGGACTGATCTACATCCAGAAAAGAGAGACAAAGGACGCCAGTACTTGCGTCCTGCCAGCTTCACTCTCAGCAAAGAAGAGAAGGCAAGCATGTTTGAATGCTTGAACAGTATCAAGGTTCCGTCTGGCTACTCCTCCAATATTAAGGGAATAATAAATATGAAAGAGAAGAAGTTCACAAACCTGAAGTCTCACGACTGCCATGTGTTGATGACACAGCTGCTTCCCGTCATACTCAGGGGTGTGCTACCAGTTAATGTGCGGAAAGCCATTGTGAAGCTATGTGCATTCCTCAATGCAATTTCTCAGAAGGTGATCAATCCAGACCACTTAGATCAGCTACAGAACGACGTGGTGCAATGTCTTGTCAGCTTTGAGATGATATTTCCACCATCCTTCTTCAATATCATGACACATCTATTGGTTCACCTCGTCAAAGAGATTCGTATATTGGGCCCAGTATTTCTACACAACATGTTCCCATTTGAGAGGTTCTTCGCAGTCCTAAAGAAGTATGTCAGTAGTCGTTCTCGTCCAAAAGGATGCATTGCTAAGGGATACGAAACAGAAGAGGTCATTATTTTCTATGTTGACTTTGTCGACGATCTTATGCCGATTGGTGTGCCCGAATCACATCACGAGGGGAGACTTGGTGGAAAGGGCACACTAGGGAGAAGATCGATGGTGATCAAGGACGTTGAGACATTTAGTAAAGCGCACCTTACAGTTTTGCAACAATCAACCTTAGTTGCTCCGTACATTGAGGAGCACATGCAGATTCTCAGGGACGAAAACTCAACAAAGTCTATGGTCTTCATTCAGCGTCTGCACAATAGTACTTTCGCCGATTGGTTGCGAAGACGTCTTATGGGTGTCGAGGGCATTGATGCGCAGCTAGCTTTTGTAGCTAGAGGTCCATCGAGCACGATCTTGACATTCCAAGGATACGACATCAATGGGTATACATTTTACACAAGAGCCCAGGACAAGAAAAGCACCAACCAAAACAGTGGTGTCCGGATCGACGCGACAGACACCAATGGCAATACAAACTCATACTATGGAATCATAGAGGAGATATGGGAACTAGAGTACGGACCTTTGAAGATCCCACTGTTCAAGTGCCAATGGGTGAAGCTGACTGGAGGAGGTGTTAAAGTTGAAGCGGACTATGGAATGACGTTAGTGGACCTAAACAAGATTGGCTTTCTAGACGAACCGTTCGTCCTGGGCAAAGCTGTCACACAAGTTTTTTATGTGAAGGACATGACTAACAGACCGAAGAAAGGGGCGGATAAGAAAGGTGGGGGTAAGCAATTGGACCCATCACAAGACGAGCCAAAGCGTCATATAGTTCTTCCAGGAAAGAGAAAAATCGTAGGAGTTGAGGACAAGACGGATGAAGATTATGATATGCTCGATGGCCGGCCTCCATTCTCAGTGGCTGATGACCCAAGCATCCTGTTAGCGGCGGAGGAGACACCGTATCTACGGCGTGATCACAATCAAGGAACATTTGTAAAGAGGAAGTTTATTAGTGTCCGAGTAAACGATGATGCCATGTAATTTAATTGCACTATGTTCCACCCAATTTGTAATAACTATATTTGCATTTATGTTCCACCTATGTTCTAAGATTTTCTATTGATTTATAAGATTGTTTTTATTAATTCTAGCATTTTATATTGATTTTCTAGTAATTTATAAGATTTTCTATTAATTTATAAGATTTTCTAGCATTTTATATTGATTTTCTAGTAATTTATAAGATTTTCTATTAATTTATAAGATTTTCTAGCATTTTATATTGATTTTCTAGTAATTTATAAGATTTTCTATTAATTTATAAGATTTTCTAGCATTTTATATTGATTTTCTAGTAATTTATAAGATTTTCTATTAATTTATAAGATTTTCTAGCATTTTATATTGATTTTCTAGTAATTTATAAGATTTTCTATTAATTTATAAGATTTTCTAGCATTTTATATTGATTTTCTAGTAATTTATAAGATTTTCTATTAATTTATAAGATTTTCTAGCATTTTATATTGATTTTCTAGTAATTTATAAGATTTTCTATTAATTTATAAGATTTTCTAGCATTTTATATTGATTTTCTAGTAATTTATAAGATTTTCTATTAATTTATAAGATTTTCTAGCATTTTATATTGATTTTCTAGTAATTTATAAGATTTTCTATTAATTTATAAGATTTTCTAGCATTTTATATTGATTTTCTAGTAATTTATAAGATTTTCTATTAATTTATAAGATTTTCTAGCATTTTATATTGATTTTCTAGTAATTTATAAGATTTTCTATTAATTTATAAGATTTTCTAGCATTTTATATTGATTTTCTAGTAATTTATAAGATTTTCTATTAATTTATAAGATTTTCTAGCATTTTATATTGATTTTCTAGTAATTTATAAGATTTTCTATTAATTTATAAGATTTTCTAGCATTTTATATTGATTTTCTAGTAATTTATAAGATTTTCTATTAATTTATAAGATTTTCTAGCATTTTATATTGATTTTCTAGTAATTTATAAGATTTTCTATTAATTTATAAGATTTTCTAGCATTTTATATTGATTTTCTAGTAATTTATAAGATTTTCTATTAATTTATAAGATTTTCTAGCATTTTATATTGATTTTCTAGTAATTTATAAGATTTTCTATTAATTTATAAGATTTTCTAGCATTTTATATTGATTTTCTAGTAATTTATAAGATTTTCTATTAATTTATAAGATTTTCTAGCATTTTATATTGATTTTCTAGTAATTTATAAGATTTTCTATTAATTTATAAGATTTTCTAGCATTTTATATTGATTTTCTAGTAATTTATAAGATTTTCTATTAATTTATAAGATTTTCTAGCATTTTATATTGATTTTCTAGTAATTTATAAGATTTTCTATTAATTTATAAGATTTTCTAGCATTTTATATTGATTTTCTAGTAATTTATAAGATTTTCTATTAATTTATAAGATTTTCTAGCATTTTATATTGATTTTCTAGTAATTTATAAGATTTTCTATTAATTTATAAGATTTTCTAGCATTTTATATTGATTTTCTAGTAATTTATAAGATTTTCTATTAATTTATAAGATTTTCTAGCATTTTATATTGATTTTCTAGTAATTTATAAGATTTTCTATTAATTTATAAGATTTTCTAGCATTTTATATTGATTTTCTAGTAATTTATAAGATTTTCTATTAATTTATAAGATTTTCTAGCATTTTATATTGATTTTCTAGTAATTTATAAGATTTTCTATTAATTTATAAGATTTTCTAGCATTTTATATTGATTTTCTAGTAATTTATAAGATTTTCTATTAATTTATAAGATTTTCTAGCATTTTATATTGATTTTCTAGTAATTTATAAGATTTTCTATTAATTTATAAGATTTTCTAGCATTTTATATTGATTTTCTAGTAATTTATAAGATTTTCTATTAATTTATAAGATTTTCTAGCATTTTATATTGATTTTCTAGTAATTTATAAGATTTTCTATTAATTTATAAGATTTTCTAGCATTTTATATTGATTTTCTAGTAATTTATAAGATTTTCTATTAATTTATAAGATTTTCTAGCATTTTATATTGATTTTCTAGTAATTTATAAGATTTTCTATTAATTTATAAGATTTTCTAGCATTTTATATTGATTTTCTAGTAATTTATAAGATTTTCTATTAATTTATAAGATTTTCTAGCATTTTATATTGATTTTCTAGTAATTTATAAGATTTTCTATTAATTTATAAGATTTTCTAGCATTTTATATTGATTTTCTAGTAATTTATAAGATTTTCTATTAATTTATAAGATTTTCTAGCATTTTATATTGATTTTCTAGTAATTTATAAGATTTTCTATTAATTTATAAGATTTTCTAGCATTTTATATTGATTTTCTAGTAATTTATAAGATTTTCTATTAATTTATAAGATTTTCTAGCATTTTATATTGATTTTCTAGTAATTTATAAGATTTTCTATTAATTTATAAGATTTTCTAGCATTTTATATTGATTTTCTAGTAATTTATAAGATTTTCTATTAATTTATAAGATTTTCTAGCATTTTATATTGATTTTCTAGTAATTTATAAGATTTTCTATTAATTTATAAGATTTTCTAGCATTTTATATTGATTTTCTAGTAATTTATAAGATTTTCTATTAATTTATAAGATTTTCTAGCATTTTATATTGATTTTCTAGTAATTTATAAGATTTTCTATTAATTTATAAGATTTTCTAGCATTTTATATTGATTTTCTAGTAATTTATAAGATTTTCTATTAATTTATAAGATTTTCTAGCATTTTATATTGATTTTCTAGTAATTTATAAGATTTTCTATTAATTTATAAGATTTTCTAGCATTTTATATTGATTTTCTAGTAATTTATAAGATTTTCTATTAATTTATAAGATTTTCTAGCATTTTATATTGATTTTCTAGTAATTTATAAGATTTTCTATTAATTTATAAGATTTTCTAGCATTTTATATTGATTTTCTAGTAATTTATAAGATTTTCTATTAATTTATAAGATTTTCTAGCATTTTATATTGATTTTCTAGTAATTTATAAGATTTTCTATTAATTTATAAGATTTTCTAGCATTTTATATTGATTTTCTAGTAATTTATAAGATTTTCTATTAATTTATAAGATTTTCTAGCATTTTATATTGATTTTCTAGTAATTTATAAGATTTTCTATTAATTTATAAGATTTTCTAGCATTTTATATTGATTTTCTAGTAATTTATAAGATTTTCTAGCATTTTATATTGATTTTCTAGTAATTTATAAGATTTTCTAGTAATTTATAAGATTTTCTAGTAATTTATAAGATTTTCTAGTAATTTATAAGATTTTCTAGTAATTTATAAGATTTTCTAGTAATTTATAAGATTTTCTAGTAATTTATAAGATTTTCTAGTAATTTATAAGATTTTCTAGTAATTTATAAGATTTTCTAGTAATTTATAAGATTTTCTAGTAATTTATAAGATTTTCTAGTAATTTATAAGATTTTCTAGTAATTTATAAGATTTTCTAGTAATTTATAAGATTTTCTAGTAATTTATAAGATTTTCTAGTAATTTATAAGATTTTCTAGTAATTTATAAGATTTTCTAGTAATTTATAAGATTTTCTAGTAATTTATAAGATTTTCTAGTAATTTATAAGATTTTCTAGTAATTTATAAGATTTTCTAGTAATTTATAAGATTTTCTAGTAATTTATAAGATTTTCTAGTAATTTATAAGATTTTCTAGTAATTTATAAGATTTTCTAGTAATTTATAAGATTTTCTAGTAATTTATAAGATTTTCTAGTAATTTATAAGATTTTCTAGTAATTTATAAGATTTTCTAGTAATTTATAAGATTTTCTAGTAATTTATAAGATTTTCTAGTAATTTATAAGATTTTCTAGTAATTTATAAGATTTTCTAGTAATTTATAAGATTTTCTAGTAATTTATAAGATTTTCTAGTAATTTATAAGATTTTCTAGTAATTTATAAGATTTTCTAGTAATTTATAAGATTTTCTAGTAATTTATAAGATTTTCTAGTAATTTATAAGATTTTCTAGTAATTTATAAGATTTTCTAGTAATTTATAAGATTTTCTAGTAATTTATAAGATTTTCTAGTAATTTATAAGATTTTCTAGTAATTTATAAGATTTTCTAGTAATTTATAAGATTTTCTAGTAATTTATAAGATTTTCTAGTAATTTATAAGATTTTCTAGTAATTTATAAGATTTTCTAGTAATTTATAAGATTTTCTAGTAATTTATAAGATTTTCTAGTAATTTATAAGATTTTCTAGTAATTTATAAGATTTTCTAGTAATTTATAAGATTTTCTAGTAATTTATAAGATTTTCTAGTAATTTATAAGATTTTCTAGTAATTTATAAGATTTTCTAGTAATTTATAAGATTTTCTAGTAATTTATAAGATTTTCTAGTAATTTATAAGATTTTCTAGTAATTTATAAGATTTTCTAGTAATTTATAAGATTTTCTAGTAATTTATAAGATTTTCTAGTAATTTATAAGATTTTCTAGTAATTTATAAGATTTTCTAGTAATTTATAAGATTTTCTAGTAATTTATAAGATTTTCTAGTAATTTATAAGATTTTCTAGTAATTTATAAGATTTTCTAGTAATTTATAAGATTTTCTAGTAATTTATAAGATTTTCTAGTAATTTATAAGATTTTCTAGTAATTTATAAGATTTTCTAGTAATTTATAAGATTTTCTAGTAATTTATAAGATTTTCTAGTAATTTATAAGATTTTCTAGTAATTTATAAGATTTTCTAGTAATTTATAAGATTTTCTAGTAATTTATAAGATTTTCTAGTAATTTATAAGATTTTCTAGTAATTTATAAGATTTTCTAGTAATTTATAAGATTTTCTAGTAATTTATAAGATTTTCTAGTAATTTATAAGATTTTCTAGTAATTTATAAGATTTTCTAGTAATTTATAAGATTTTCTAGTAATTTATAAGATTTTCTAGTAATTTATAAGATTTTCTAGTAATTTATAAGATTTTCTAGTAATTTATAAGATTTTCTAGTAATTTATAAGATTTTCTAGTAATTTATAAGATTTTCTAGTAATTTATAAGATTTTCTAGTAATTTATAAGATTTTCTAGTAATTTATAAGATTTTCTAGTAATTTATAAGATTTTCTAGTAATTTATAAGATTTTCTAGTAATTTATAAGATTTTCTAGTAATTTATAAGATTTTCTAGTAATTTATAAGATTTTCTAGTAATTTATAAGATTTTCTAGTAATTTATAAGATTTTCTAGTAATTTATAAGATTTTCTAGTAATTTATAAGATTTTCTAGTAATTTATAAGATTTTCTAGTAATTTATAAGATTTTCTAGTAATTTATAAGATTTTCTAGTAATTTATAAGATTTTCTAGTAATTTATAAGATTTTCTAGTAATTTATAAGATTTTCTAGTAATTTATAAGATTTTCTAGTAATTTATAAGATTTTCTAGTAATTTATAAGATTTTCTAGTAATTTATAAGATTTTCTAGTAATTTATAAGATTTTCTAGTAATTTATAAGATTTTCTAGTAATTTATAAGATTTTCTAGTAATTTATAAGATTTTCTAGTAATTTATAAGATTTTCTAGTAATTTATAAGATTTTCTAGTAATTTATAAGATTTTCTAGTAATTTATAAGATTTTCTAGTAATTTATAAGATTTTCTAGTAATTTATAAGATTTTCTAGTAATTTATAAGATTTTCTAGTAATTTATAAGATTTTCTAGTAATTTATAAGATTTTCTAGTAATTTATAAGATTTTCTAGTAATTTATAAGATTTTCTAGTAATTTATAAGATTTTCTAGTAATTTATAAGATTTTCTAGTAATTTATAAGATTTTCTAGTAATTTATAAGATTTTCTAGTAATTTATAAGATTTTCTAGTAATTTATAAGATTTTCTAGTAATTTATAAGATTTTCTAGTAATTTATAAGATTTTCTAGTAATTTATAAGATTTTCTAGTAATTTATAAGATTTTCTAGTAATTTATAAGATTTTCTAGTAATTTATAAGATTTTCTAGTAATTTATAAGATTTTCTAGTAATTTATAAGATTTTCTAGTAATTTATAAGATTTTCTAGTAATTTATAAGATTTTCTAGTAATTTATAAGATTTTCTAGTAATTTATAAGATTTTCTAGTAATTTATAAGATTTTCTAGTAATTTATAAGATTTTCTAGTAATTTATAAGATTTTCTAGTAATTTATAAGATTTTCTAGTAATTTATAAGATTTTCTAGTAATTTATAAGATTTTCTAGTAATTTATAAGATTTTCTAGTAATTTATAAGATTTTCTAGTAATTTATAAGATTTTCTAGTAATTTATAAGATTTTCTAGTAATTTATAAGATTTTCTAGTAATTTATAAGATTTTCTAGTAATTTATAAGATTTTCTAGTAATTTATAAGATTTTCTAGTAATTTATAAGATTTTCTAGTAATTTATAAGATTTTCTAGTAATTTATAAGATTTTCTAGTAATTTATAAGATTTTCTAGTAATTTATAAGATTTTCTAGTAATTTATAAGATTTTCTAGTAATTTATAAGATTTTCTAGTAATTTATAAGATTTTCTAGTAATTTATAAGATTTTCTAGTAATTTATAAGATTTTCTAGTAATTTATAAGATTTTCTAGTAATTTATAAGATTTTCTAGTAATTTATAAGATTTTCTAGTAATTTATAAGATTTTCTAGTAATTTATAAGATTTTCTAGTAATTTATAAGATTTTCTAGTAATTTATAAGATTTTCTAGTAATTTATAAGATTTTCTAGTAATTTATAAGATTTTCTAGTAATTTATAAGATTTTCTAGTAATTTATAAGATTTTCTAGTAATTTATAAGATTTTCTAGTAATTTATAAGATTTTCTAGTAATTTATAAGATTTTCTAGTAATTTATAAGATTTTCTAGTAATTTATAAGATTTTCTAGTAATTTATAAGATTTTCTAGTAATTTATAAGATTTTCTAGTAATTTATAAGATTTTCTAGTAATTTATAAGATTTTCTAGTAATTTATAAGATTTTCTAGTAATTTATAAGATTTTCTAGTAATTTATAAGATTTTCTAGTAATTTATAAGATTTTCTAGTAATTTATAAGATTTTCTAGTAATTTATAAGATTTTCTAGTAATTTATAAGATTTTCTAGTAATTTATAAGATTTTCTAGTAATTTATAAGATTTTCTAGTAATTTATAAGATTTTCTAGTAATTTATAAGATTTTCTAGTAATTTATAAGATTTTCTAGTAAGCACCCGAGGTCCTGTTTTGGTTATTTTGCAAATAAACCCTCCTGTTTTTATATAAAATTATGTTTTAGCCCCTGGGTTTTTGCAAAAAGGCCCCTGGAACTTTTAAAACTTTGCCAGCAAGTCCCTGAACCTTAGAAAAGCCATAACTTCTTCGTTTTAGCTCCGATTTGAGTGATTCTCGCGCTCACATGTTCGTAGCGAAGCGTAGATTAGTTTCTAAGCCTCTCGTCTCTCGCAACTGTTTTGTTTGATACTGGAGCTTCGCATGCTTTCATATCTGCTGCTTTCGTGAAAAAGAACATGATGATCTTGCAACCTATGGGGAACCCCATGGTAGTTAGTTCACCCGGGGGAGAACAGCGTGCCACTTTACGTTGCCCCTGTATCACCATAACAATAAGGGGGGTAGACTTTGTGGTGAACCCGATAGTCCTAGAAACCCTTGGGTACAAGAACGGCTCTAGCTTGACAGTAGTTACCGACGGGCCGACGGCGTTATGGGAAGCATGGGTGAGAGTATGGTTTGATCCACCGAGGACGGAGTATCCGTTGGCTATGTCCCCGTGAGGCACAGTCCCATGTTGGGAGCTTCCGTATGGCGGGGGTTCCACACATTGCGCTATTTATTTTGTTGTTGTTATTCATTACCGTATTTCTATAGCCTCAGACATGAAAGACTCATAGTAGTAAAAGACCATCAAATAAAATATGACAAAGTCCTATCATCTAGCAAGTCATGAGTTTGTTTAACTCCTCACCATATACTCAAAAAGTTTTCTACTCTCTTCAATATACCGTAGGCACAGCAAACAACATAGTTCATTCATCATTTCTACTCTATCAACATGGCAGTAGTCTCTCATGAGGGCTCACAGCTCCTAATCTACTATACATATCTTTGGTTTTTTTCCTTTTTACACTTACTGATT
>OAMR01000229.1:1571592-1586903 GCA_900205405.1 Echinochloa crus-galli
CATTAGGAGACCACCATGATTTTTGTTCGGATCATTTAGTCACGTTTTTTTTTCAAAACCAGTGCTGTCGAGTCTTGTGTGGATCTTGTCTTTGGGTGCTTGATTTTGTTGTTATTATGCTTATGTTTGATTTGGATTTTTGTAATGATTGTGATGGTCATAGACGCGAGTCTATCTCCATCTAGATATAGGACTAAGGTTTAAGGAATATTAGTGAATAAGTAGTTGGGTTATCTATCTCCCTTGCACTTCCTCTGTCTTACTCTCTATCGTATCTTTCCAACTACTGTTATCTTCTCATACATCATCTGCAAGCATGGAAAATACTGATGAGAGATGTCTTGCTATGATAGATGGTTAACACCAGAGGCAACCCCGGAGGCAGTGGAAGCATCCAGAACCAGAACCAGAACCCACCTCCACCACTCACCATGGAGCAGATGATGCAGATGCAACTTCAGCTGACACAGCAGATGGCGCAGACCATAGCACTGATGCAGCAGAATCAACAGAACCCGCCCCAACAGCATTACGTGCAACCCCGAGATAAAAGGGGCGAGTTTATGAAGGGACGCCCTCCTACCTTCAACAAGCCTAGTGACCCAATGCAAGCAGAGGACTGGCTCAAGGCAGTGGAACGACAGCTGGACATCGCACAGTGCAACGACCGGGAGAAGGTGTTGTATGGAAGTGGACAGCTCCAGGGAGCAGCCTTGGATTGGTGGGATGCGTACCAATATGCTCACCCCAATCGTGATCAGATCACCTGGCAGGAGTTCCGCGACAGCTTCCGTTCTCACCACGTGCCGGAAGCGCTGATGACCTTGAAGAAGAAGGAGTTCCTGGCATTGAAGCAGGAAGGTATGAGTGTCACCGCTTATCGTGACAAGTTCATTGAGTTGGCCCGTTATGCTCCAGAGGACGTGAATACGGACAAGAAGAAGCAGACCCGATTCCGTGATGGCCTACATGACACACTCCAGTACCAACTCCTGTGCTCTAGGTTCGCCACTTTTCAAGAACTGGTGGATAGCGCACTACTGCTGGAGCACAAGCGCCGTGAGATGGAGGAAAAGAAGAGGAAGCTTCAAGGCACACCGTCAGGAAGCAATGTTCGCCCTCGCTTCAATCCTCAGCAAGGAAACCAGCAAATGGTGACTCCACAGCGTTTCCAGGGACAGTCCGGTTTGATGAACCGCAACCAGTATCAGCAACGTCCCCAGTACCAGCCACGTCCCCAGTACCCCTCAGCACTACCTCAGCAGCGTCTTCAGAACCAGCCACAGAATGGTCCTGTCCAACGCCCCAATCCGACCAACAATGCACCTACGGCTCCGAGGTGTTTTGGTTGTGGTGAGCTGGGACACTATGCCAGCGCTTGTCCTCGCAAAGCTCAGAACGCCATTGGTCAGAACAACAATCCGAGGATTGGACAACCGCAGAACCAGAACGGGAACCAGCAGCAGAACCCGGCGAGAGGGAAGGTCAACCACATGGGTGCGGAAACCGCAGAAGGAGCAACGGATGTCGTTGTGGGTACGTTCCCTGTCAACTCATCTCTCGCAACTGTTTTGTTTGATACTGGAGCTTCGCATGCTTTCATATCTGCTGCTTTCGTGAAAAAGAACATGATGATCTTGCAACCTATGGGGAACCCCATGGTAGTTAGTTCACCTGGGGGAGAACAGCGTGCCACTTTACGTTGCCCCTGTATCACCATCACAATAAGGGGGGTAGACTTTGTGGTGAACCCGATAGTCCTAGAAACCCTTGGGTTTGACTTGATTCTGGGTATGAGCTGGTTAGCCAGATACGATGGGGTGATTCAATGTTCCAAGAGAACAGTGCAGCTGACAGCAAAGACTGGTGAGAAAGTGGAGTACCAAGCAGCTAGCCCCTTGGGACACAATCAGATCTACCAAGCCGAAGGTGTAGCACTGGAAGACATCAGAGTGGTGTGCGAATTCCCAGACGTGTTTCCAGATGAGTTACCAGGTATGCCCCCAGACCGCGAAGTTGAATTTGTTATTGATCTTAAGCCTGGTACTGCACCTATAGCTAAGAGGCCATATAGAATGGGAGTAAAAGAACTAGAGAAACTTAAGGAGGAACTAAGGGCATTGTTAGCAAAAGGGTATATTCGTCCTAGTTCATCCCCTTGGGGAGCACCAGTTTTGTTTGTGGATAAGAAAGATGGGACCCAGAGATTGTGTGTGGATTATCGAGCTTTGAATGAAGTAACCATCAAGAACAAGTACCCGCTGCCAAGGATTGATGATCTCTTCGACCAGTTGAAAGGAGCATGTGTGTTCTCTAAGATCGATCTCCGATCCGGTTACCATCAGATGAGGATACGAGTGACTGACATCCCCAAAACAGCCTTCACAACCCGATATGGTCTATATGAGTTCACTATCATGTCTTTTGGTTCCACAGAGCCTGCACCTCTCCAACAAGCCACAGGCGGGACCGGTTCCACAGAGCCTGCACCTCTCCAACAAGCCACAGGCGGGACCGGTTCCACAGAGCCTGCACCTCTCCAACAAGCCACAGGCGGGACCGGTTCCACAGAGCCTGCACCTCTCCAACAAGCCACAGGCGGGACCGGTTCCACAGAGCCTGCACCTCTCCAACAAGCCACAGGCGGGACCGGTTCCACAGAGCCTGCACCTCTCCAACAAGCCACAGGCGGGACCGGTTCCACAGAGCATGCACCTCTCCAAGATGCGGCCCTTATTAGCCCTCCACAGCAATATCAAAGCAGTCACGCTTCCACACAGGCCGCCGAAGCGGTCCGTTACACCGTGGATGAAATAACTCAACGGACCGCGTGCGAGCTTGTCGTCAGGCAGAAGAACTTAGCTGTGGTGGTACGTATGCGACCTTAGTTCATACTGCATACATTTCACCGTAAATACCATTCATTTACTAACTTTCTTTGTGACTACTAACTTATCAGGTCGCATACGGTATGACCAAACGTGTGGAAGAAGGGCAAAAATGGCACTGCAATGACATTCCACATGGTTACGTACCTGTTGAGGTGGAGCAAGTCGTCACCAGCTGGGAAGACTTGGAACTTGACATCCCCGGAGGTGACGGAGAAACAAAACTCGGTCAGTGTTCTCACTGCATCATTCTATGGAGCAAGGCAGACATCGTTATACCCGATACACCTGCGGCTACCAACAAGCCCCCGTCACCTCCAAGAGATCCACATCATGACGATTCTCCGGGAGCTCCTGATGCAAGCCCGTCTCCTCCGCCAAAGAGGTCTCCGTCTCCTCCGCCGAAGAGGGGACGCCGCACTAAAGCCTCTGCCCCCACTCCACCAGCGAAGAAGGCGCGAAAAACTAGAGAGAAGCCCGCACCAGAGAAAAGAGCGGGCGAGAAGACTCTAGAGGAGCTCGAAGCCTCGGTAAAAGCAGACACAAAGAGGCAAATGGCCGAGTGGAGGAGAAAACCTGAGCCGGAGCCGAAGCTTGATCCCACCATCGTGAAGTCATTCCTCGGTAATTTGAGCAAGGGTCAACAGAAGGAAGTAATAGTAACAGACTATGACCGCTCATTACTGAAATCTCGCCGGAAACGGAAGGCTGCGGATAAGGAGGCGGGCCCATCCAAAAAGGTTCCTCAGCTCGGCCAGCAACCTCAGCGTCCCTTGGGTCCATTGCCATCTCTGGACGAGCTTAACATTCAACGAGTAATGGCCGAGACTGGACTAACCAGAGCGCAAGTCCTGGGGGAAGAAGAGGTGCCTGTAAACACAACGCTGAAGTGGCCGTTTAAGCTTGGCGAGCCTATGGTCCCTCCTGAAATGGAGAGCAAGCTACAGACGAAGATGCGCCGATTCCATGACTGGTATTTGGAAGAATCAAGAAGGAATAAACGGCGCATGATAAAAGTAGGCGTGAAGGACCAAGACTTCTACAATGGTGACGCGGATTTTGTCTGGCTCAGGTTTAATGATATATATGAGCTGTACCACCGCGACGCCATGGACGTGGATTTGATCACATGTTGGACACTGTAAGTACTTTGTTGTTGCTTATAATTCACAGTTTGAAAACATTAATTCCAATCTATGCTGACGCGGGCTTTATTTATTGCTTAACATATGCAGAATGGAGATTCAAAAATGTCGGAGATCCTCAATATATGACGTTGGTTTCGTGGATCCTCGAAGGATAAGTGAAGAAATGATATTGATGAATCCTGAGGAAACATATGGAAACCTATACAAATATATTAAGAAACAAAATTACTGCGACTCCATACTAATCCCGTACAACATCGAGTGAGTACATACACAGGCTTCTTCTTCTTATACTGTCTGTGTACTATTTCATTTCTGATTATAATGTATACATGTGCACAGATTCCACTGGTTCTTAATAATATTGTGTCCTGACCGGGGTGTCGTGAACGTCTTTGATTCGTTGCACACTCCAAAAGAAAAACTACAGAACATCATGGACATGATGACAAGGTGATGTATATTTTCCCCTACTTAATTCACCCCTTACACTCGCAATGACTTAACTCAATTTTTTTGTTCGCAGGGCCTGGATTCAATTCCGTCAAGAACACCCGGGAATTCAACATGAAACACTAAAATGGAACATTGGCTTTCCGGTAAGCAAGTAATTTGTACATGTAGGCCTCGGCTAATATATTATATGAATTTTACTTAATTTCTTTTGGTCGACAGTGTGCCAAACAGGGACCGGGAAATAATTTATGTGCATACTATGTGTGCGACTACATGTGGAATTGGGGACATAAAAAGCTTACACAACACGATATTATGGTACGTAATAATAAACACATTTCCATTATTATTAAGTGCACAATTATTGTCTCCAACTCGACGGATTAAATGTCTTTCAAATATTTTTAAATTATAGATGTCCTGCACCTCTCCAACAAGCCACAGGCGGGACCGGTTCCACAGAGCCTGCACCTCTCCAACAAGCCACAGGCGGGACCGGTTCCACAGAGCCTGCACCTCTCCAACAAGCCACAGGCGGGACCGGTTCCACAGAGCCTGCACCTCTCCAACAAGCCACAGGCGGGACCGGTTCCACAGAGCATGCACCTCTCCAACAAGCCGCAGGCGGGACCGGTTCCACAGAGCATGCACCTCTCCAACAAGCCGCAGGCGGGACCGGTTCCACAGAGCATGCACCTCTCCAACAAGCCGCAGGCGGGACCGGTTCCACAGAGCATGCACCTCTCCAACAAGCCGCAGGCGGGACCGGTTCCACAGAGCATGCACCTCTCCAACAAGCCGCAGGCGGGACCGGTTCCACAGAGCATGCACCTCTCCAAGATGCGGCCCTTATTAGCCCTCCACAGCAATATCAAAGCAGTCACGCTTCCACACAGGCCGCCGAAGCGGTCCGTTACACCGTGGATGAAATAACTCAACGGACCGCGTGCGAGCTTGTCGTCAGGCAGAAGAACTTAGCTGTGGTGGTACGTATGCGACCTTAGTTCATACTGCATACATTTCACCGTAAATACCATTCATTTACTAACTTTCTTTGTGACTACTAACTTATCAGGTCGCATACGGTATGACCAAACGTGTGGAAGAAGGGCAAAAATGGCACTGCAATGACATTCCACATGGTTACGTACCTGTTGAGGTGGAGCAAGTCGTCACCAGCTGGGAAGACTTGGAACTTGACATCCCCGGAGGTGACGGAGAAACAAAACTCGGTCAGTGTTCTCACTGCATCATTCTATGGAGCAAGGCAGACATCGTTATACCCGATACACCTGCGGCTACCAACAAGCCCCCGTCACCTCCAAGAGATCCACAGGATCATGACGATTCTCCGGGAGCTCCTGATGCAAGCCCGTCTCCTCCGCCAAAGAGGTCTCCGTCTCCTCCGCCGAAGAGGGGACGCCGCACTAAGGCCTCTGCCCCCACTCCACCAGCGAAGAAGGCGCGAAAAACTAGAGAGAAGCCCGCACCAGAGAAAAGAGCGGGTGAGAAGACTCTAGAGGAGCTCGAAGCCTCGGTCAAAGCAGACACAAAGAGGCAAATGGCCGAGTGGAGGAGAAAACCTGAGCCGGAGCCGAAGCTTGATCCCACCATCGTGAAGTCATTCCTCGGTAATTTGAGCAAGGGTCAACAGAAGGAAGTAATAGTAACAGACTATGACCGCTCATTACTGAAATCTCGCCGGAAGCGGAAGGATGCAGATAAGGAGGCGGGCACATCCAAAAAGGTTCCTCAGCTCAGCCAGCAACCTCAGCAGCCCTTGGCTCCATTGCCAACTCCGCACGAGCTACGGATCTAACAATTTGAGGCTGAGGTTGGACTATCCAGAGCGCAACTCCTGGGGGAAGCAGAGGTGCCTGTAAGCACAACGTTGAAGTGGTCGTTTAAGCTTGGCGAGCCTATGGTCCCTCCTGAAATGGAGAGCAAGCTACAGACGAAGATGCGCCGATTCCATGACTGGTACTTGGAAGAATCAAGAAGGAATAAACGGCGCATGATCAAAGTAGGCATGAAGGACCATGATTTCTACAATGGCAACGAGGATTGGGTCTGGCTGAGGTTTCAGGATATATATGAGCTGTACCACCGCGACGCCATGGACGTGGATTTGATCACATGTTGGACACTGTAAGTACTTTGTTGTTGCTTATAATTCACAGTTTGAAAACATTAATTCCAATCTATGCTGACGCGGGCTTTATTTATTGCTTAACATATGCAGAATGGAGATTCAAAAATGTCGGAGATCCTCAATATATGACGTTAGTTTCGTGGATCCTCGAAGGATAAGTGAACAAGTGATATTGATGAATCCTGAGGAAACATATGGAAACCTATACAAGTATATTAAGAAACAAAATTACTGCGACTCCATACTAATCCCGTACAACATCGAGTGAGTACATACACAGGCTTCTTCTTATACTGTCTGTGTACTAATTCATTTCTGATTATAATGTATACATAATTTGTTGCCGATAGAGACAGAGATGAGCTAACCTATGCCTTAGGGAACAAGGAGCATCCTGGACGGACGCGCGGCGTAGGCACAAGCATCTCATGGAAGAAAGGTTTCCAAGAGCACGCCGCCACCTATAGGAGCCGTTCGAGGAAGAAGGCCGAATATGAGCAGAGGGTAAGGGACCTAGAGCAAACGGTTGCCGCCCAGGCCTCAAAGCTCCAAGAAATGGAGTCAGAGATGGAGCGACGGATGAAGGTAGCATGGCTGCAGATACAACAAGCCACAGGCGGGACCGGTTCCACAGAGCATGCACCTCTCCAAGATGCGGCCCTTATTAGCCCTCCACAGCAATATCAAAGCAGTCACGCTTCCACACAGGCCGCCGAAGCGGTCCGTTACACCGTGGATGAAATAACTCAACGGACCGCGTGCGAGCTTGTCGTCAGGCAGAAGAACTTAGCTGTGGTGGTACGTATGCGACCTTAGTTCATACTGCATACATTTCACCGTAAATACCATTCATTTACTAACTTTCTTTGTGACTACTAACTTATCAGGTCGCATACGGTATGACCAAACGTGTGGAAGAAGGGCAAAAATGGCACTGCAATGACATTCCACATGGTTACGTACCTGTTGAGGTGGAGCAAGTCGTCACCAGCTGGGAAGACTTGGAACTTGACATCCCCGGAGGTGACTATTAGAATATATACGTATATACACGTATATAGACGTGCATGCATGGCTACTGAAAAACGCAAAAAAAAAAGAAATCCGGGGCCTTTAGCACCAGTTGCAGACAACAACCGGTGCTAAAGGCCCTGCTAAAGGCGCTGCGGGGCAGGCCCTTTAGCACCGGGTTGTGTCTGGAACCGGTGCTAAAGGGACCCTTTAGCACCGGTTATTCAACCCGGTGCTAAAGGGGTACCCCTTTAGCCTCGGAAGATCTGCATCGGTTGGGATATCCGGTGCTAAAGCCGGTTCCCAACCGGTGCAGATGTTGATCATTCTGGTAGTGCATCTTTGGTTTGCACTTCGAGCCCTTCTACCTCGTGCTGCATGACCCCATTCATCATGGTGGTGTCACGGTGGGCCAACAAAGACACGCTTGCTTCATTCATGGGTGGGTCATAGTGGGACAGCCGGACACAATGCGTTAGAGTGTCTAGGTAGGGACCAATAATTTCATCATGGACGCCGAGGCCCTCCAGTGTCATCTTCTGCACAGTCTGCTCAAGTTTGAGCATGCACTTGGCGAATGACAGGATTGTGTTGCTGAACGAAAACTTATTTCTTAAAATCGGCCAGCAAATAATGATGCTAGGAATAGCAGGGAAGCGCGCGATAGCTTACCTAAATTCTGAGTTTCCTTGAGGCCAGAAAAGGTTGGTGAATTCACTCACACTCCGGGGCTCGGTGGCCTCCGCAACCTGGATGCTTTCCAAGGCCGTGCCAGGGAACTTCCTGACATAGCCAGGTAAGGGCCCAAAGGTGAAGACGTTCTTCTGCTTGGCCTCGAGCGGCAGCGCAAAGAGCTCCGGCACTGTCCGGCCAAACAGAGACTGCCGGAGCTCCGGGCTGAGTGTGTCATGAGCTACGGTGATGCAGCCGAGTTCCACCATGGATGCAGTTACCTTTGCCCGAGCATCCTCCCATCCTGGCGTGCCTGGTTCAAGGCCATGGAGGTTGACCTTGGTGACCTCCATTACCAGGTGCTCTGCCCTTTCCTTGGAGGTATAACTTGGCTTATGAAGCTTCTTTGTTGTACTGGGTTCTAATGTTGTGCTACTAAGACGATAGATAGATATTTATAAAGCATATAACCCACAAACACATATGCGACCGGTCGGCTTTAATATTCCGGTCTGGCTAGCGTCCGGACGTCCGACGGACGTGAGCAAATCGGACGGTGACGTGGAGCAATCGGAGTCAAGCATTCCTCCTCAGCTCTACGTCTGACGGTACTGTAGCACAGAAAAATTCCCGCCGCAACATGGGTATGGTGTTGCATGCAACATGTAAATTTTTGGAACATTCAGAATAGCATATGCAACATCAAACAACAGTAGCAGCAACATGAATAGTCATCATTTGCAACAGTAAAAGACGGCGCACTCCCAATTCTCAGTGACGCATGGCCATAGTCAAAACCTCTCGATAAAAATGCAACATCCGGATAAAACATTTACGGCATGCGTGTGAACATATGCAACATCCAGATCTACTTTTGCAACAACCACATCTAACATTTGCAATATTTTTCCGAAACATGTGAAACACGTGAAACATACACTTAGAAGATACAGCAAACCCTAGCATAAAAGTGGAGCTACATAATTGGACGGGGTAGGAGGATGGTGAGCAGAGAGGGACGGAGAGGAGGAGATGGGTGGCGGCGCCCGGAAGAGCGGCGCGGCGGCGCCCGCGGAGGAGCACGGCGTCGCATGGAGGAGCATAGCGGAGAAGCAGCGTCAAGCAGCGGAGTCGGCGGTGTCTGAGGTGCGCGGGGTAGCGGAGTAGGAGGCGGCTCGTGAGGCGGCGGCGCGCAGGGAAGCCGTGTCGTCATCGTCTCGTGGGGCGGCGGCGGCGACGGCGACTCACGGGGCGAGTAGGCGGCGGCAACGATGTTGGGGACTCCCGATGTTGCTGGACTGGAAAAAATAAACGCGGAATGGTCGAGAGGCGTCCGATGCATTATCGTTTAATATTTGTAACATAAGCTTGGGCATGTTGACTGTTTTGGTAACGTCAGCGACAGAAGTTTTAGGTCCATGTCATTTTTGGTGATTAATTTCAGCATGTATACTTATGCATGTCTATTTCAATAGTGCTAATAGTTAACTATTAGAAGGGTAACACTACGTAAAAACACCCTAATAGATAACGGATAAAGATTATCTTTCATAGCGCGTATGGTAACCGTTACCCTTTATGAGTTACTAATGACTCAATGTCGGTATGTTCAGCCATGCAAATGCGCTTGGCCGAACGCGTTCGCTAACCACATACATTGGAAATGCACTGTACTGGAAATATTAGAAATATATATGCTTCATATGTATTGAAAATATTAGAAATTAATTTATTGGAAATGCATTGGAAAATGCTTCATTTAAATGTATTGGAGATATTTACATTGAAATGTATATTGGAAATGTTATATGTTTGAAATGTATATTGGAAAATGCTTCATTTAAATGTATTGGAGATATTTACATTGAAATGTATATTGGAAATGTTATATGTTTGAAATGTATATTGGAAAATGCTTCATTTAAATGTATTGGAGATATTTACATTGAAATGTATATTGGAAATGTTATATGTTTGAAATGTATATTGGAAATGCATCGTATATTTACATTGAAATGTATATTGAACCCGAACCCCTTAGCGAATCCGTTCGCTAAGCGCACCGAACCACTTAGCGAATCCGTTCGCTAAGCGCACCGAACCCCTTAGCGAATCCGTTCGCTAAGCGCACCGAACCCCTTAGCGAATCCGTTCGCTAAGCGCACCGAACCCCTTAGCGAATATGTTACAAATATTTGAAATATCTATGCTTTGTATATATTGCTTATCAATTATTTTTAGTTCTATAGATGGCGGACAACAACGAGCCTGTCCCACCCATGAAAGAGGACAACGACACGTTCTTAGAGAATCAACTTTTTGATATTGTAACCCAACCGATGAGCATGGGTGAAGTGTTGAGGGCCATTGGAAAGGACGACAATATCCAGGGCGACAATGTTGCGAGGGCCGAAAATGTTGAAGGGGCCGGCAATGTCCAGGGCGAACGTGTCTAGTGCAGCACTATTGAAGGGGCCGGTAACGAGCCCTCGTCTAGTCAGGTGTGTATATATATAACATAAATTTGTACTGTACATGTCAATTACGTATACCATCTCTATATCATCTCGTATATATGTAATTTGTGTAGGCCCCCGGTGCTAAAGGCCGGTTTGGAAACTGGGCGGCTCGAGATCCGCGCCGGCGTCGAGGCCGGGCGGGCGCTGGTGCCAGCGCACGAGCTTGACGCTGCGGAGGAGCCCACGCCACTGCGGGGTGAGGCTGTCGAGCGTGGTGGGGTCGCGGCAGTAGACGGCGAGCGAGGACACGGCCGGGAAGCACTGCGCGAGGTGCTCCGCGATGAAGGCGTTCTGCTGCGCCGCCTCCCTTGGCGAGCCTATGGTCCCTCTTGAAATGGAGAGCAAGCTACAGACGAAGATGCGCCGATTCCATGAGTGGTACTTGGAAGAATCAAGAAGGAATAAACGGCGCATGATCAAAGTAGGCGTGAAGGACCATGATTTCTAAGATCACTGATGATGAGTGGGAAGCATTCCTTGAGTACAAAACCTCCGAAGAGGGTGCAACGGCTAGCGCTAGAAACGCTGGAAACGCCGCAAATAAGAAGTACTCTCATAAGATGGGTTCGGGAGGTTACAAGGCAAGCATCGCTAAATGGGAGAAGATGGAAGAAGATCTATATGCTAGAGGCATCACTCCAGCGACACATGACTGGCCCACAAGGACCAAGCATTGGTACTATGGTCATGGAGGCACCCTAAGCCCAATCGACGGCTCCTTAGTTTTTCCCGAGGACTTGCGAGAACTAGCTCAGCGTCTCCTAGATATCCTCAGGGCATCTGAGAGGGGAGAATTTGTTGCTGTTAGAGACAGAGATGAGCAAACCTATGCCTTAGGGAACAAGGAGCATCCTGGACGGACGTGCGGCGTAGGCACAAGCATCTCATGGAAGAAAGGTTTCCAAGAGCACGCCGCCACATATAGGAGCCGTTCGAGGAAGAAGGACGAATATGAGCAGAGGGTGAGGGACCTAGAGCAAACGGTTGCCGCCCAGGCCTCAAAACTCCAAGAAATGGAGTCAAAGATGGAGCGACGGATGAAGGTAGCATGGCTGCAGATACAACAAGCCACAGGCGGGACCGGTTCCACAGAGCATGCACCTCTCCAAGATGCAGCCCTTATTAGCCCTCCACAACAATATCAAAGCAGTCACGCTTCCACACAGGCCGCCGAAGCGGTCCGTTACACCGTGGATGAAATAACTCAACGGACCGCGTGCGAGCTTGTCGTCAGGCAGAAGAACTTAGCTGTGGTGGTACGTATGCGACCTTAGTTCATACTGCATACATTTCACCGTAAATACCATTCATTTACTAACTTTCTTTGTGACTACTAACTTATCAGGTCGCATACGGTATGACCAAACGTGTGGAAGAAGGGCAAAAATGGCACTGCAATGACATTCCACATGGTTACGTACCTGTTGAGGTGGAGCAAGTCGTCACCAGCTGGGAAGACTTGGAACTTGACATCCCCGGAGGTGACGGAGAAACAAAACTCGGTCAGTGTTCTCACTGCATCATTCTATGGAGCAAGGCAGACGTCGTCATACCCGGTACACCTGCGGCTACCAACAAGCCCCCGTCACCTCCAAGAGATCCACAGGATCATGACGATTCTCCGGGAGCTCCTGATGCAAGCCCGTCTCCTCCGCCAAAGAGGTCTCCGTCTCCTCCGCCGAAGAGGTCTCCGTCTCCTCCGCCGAAGAGGTCTCCGTCTCCTCCGCCGAAGAGGTCTCCGTCTCCTCCGCCGAAGAGGTCTCCGTCTCCTCCGCCGAAGAGGTCTCCGTCTCCTCCGCCGAAGAGGTCTCCGTCTCCTCCGCCGAAGAGGTCTCCGTCTCCTCCGCCGAAGAGGTCTCCGTCTCCTCCGCCGAAGAGGTCTCCGTCTCCTCCGCCGAAGAGGTCTCCGTCTCCTCCGCCGAAGAGGTCTCCGTCTCCTCCGCCGAAGAGGTCTCCGTCTCCTCCGCCGAAGAGGTCTCCGTCTCCTCCGCCGAAGAGGTCTCCGTCTCCTCCGCCGAAGAGGTCTCCGTCTCCTCCGCCGAAGAGGTCTCCGTCTCCTCCGCCGAAGAGGTCTCCGTCTCCTCCGCCGAAGAGGTCTCCGTCTCCTCCGCCGAAGAGGTCTCCGTCTCCTCCGCCGAAGAGGTCTCCGTCTCCTCCGCCGAAGAGGTCTCCGTCTCCTCCGCCGAAGAGGTCTCCGTCTCCTCCGCCGAAGAGGGGACGCCGCACTAAAGCCTCTGCCCCCACTCCACCAGCGAAGAAGGCGCGAAAAACTAGAGAGAAGCCCGCACCAGAGAAAAGAGCGGGCGAGAAGACTCTAGAGGAGCTCGAAGCCTCGGTAAAAGCAGACACAAAGAGGCAAATGGCCGAGTGGAGGAGAAAACCTGAGCCGGAGCCGAAGCTTGATCCCACCATCGTGAAGTCATTCCTCGGTAATTTGAGCAAGGGTCAACAGAAGGAAGTAATAGTAACAGACTATGACCGCTCATTACTGAAATCTCGCCGGAAACGGAAGGCTGCGGATAAGGAGGCGGGCCCATCCAAAAAGGTTCCTCAGCTCGGCCAGCAACCTCAGCGTCCCTTGGGTCCATTGCCATCTCTGGACGAGCGTAACATTCAACGAGTAATGGCCGAGACTGGACTAACCAGAGCGCAAGTCCTGGGGGAAGAAGAGGTGCCTGTAAACACAACACTGAAGTGGCCGTTTAAGCTTGGCGAGCCTATGGTCCCTCCTGAAATGGAGAGCAACCTACAGACGAAGATGCGCCGATTCCATGACTGGTATTTGGAAGAATCAAGAAGGAATAAACGGCGCATGATAAAAGTAGGCGTGAAGGACCAAGACTTCTACAATGGTGACGCGGATTTTGTCTGGCTCAGGTTTAATGATATATATGAGCTGTACCACCGCGACGCCATGGACGTGGATTTGATCACCTGTTGGACACTGTAAGTACTTTGTTGTTGCTTATAATTCACAGTTTGAAAACATTAATTCCAATCTATGCTGACGCGGGCTTTATTTATTGCTTAACATATGCAGAATGGAGATTCAAAAATGTCGCAGATCCGGGATATATGACGTTGGTTTCGTGGATCCTCGAAGGATAAGTGAAGAAATGATATTGATGAATCCTGAGGAAACATATGGAAACCTATACAAATATATTAAGAAACAAAATTACTGCGACTCCATACTAATCCCGTACAACATCGAGTGAGTACATACACAGGCTTCTTCTTCTTATACTGTCTGTGTACTAATTCATTTCTGATTATAATGTATACATGTATACAGATTCCACTGGTTCCTAATAATATTGTGTCCTGACCGGGGTGTCGTGAACGTCTTTGATTCGTTGCACACTCCAAAAGAAAAACTACAGAACATCATGGACATGATGACAAGGTGATGTATATTTTCCCCTACTTAATTCACCCCTTACACTCGCAATGACTTAACTCAATTTTTTTGTTCGCAGGGCCTGGAATCAATTTCGTCAAGAACACCCGGGTATTCAACATGAAACACTAAAATGGAACATTGGCTTTCCGGTAAGCAAGTAATTTGTACATGTAGGCCTCGGCTAATATATTATATGAATTTTACTTAATTTCTTTTGGTCGACAGTGTGCCAAACAGGGGCCGGGAAATAATTTATGTGCATACTATGTTTGCGATTTCATGTGGAATTGGGGACATAAAAAGCTTACACAACACGATATTATGGTACGTAATAATAAACAACATTTCCATTATTATTAAGTGCACAATTATTGTCTCCAACTCGGCGGATTAAATATCTTTCAATTATTTGTAAATTATAGATGTTCAGGCTGAAGGAAGAGTCCCTGGAGCTAGAAAGAATTGACGCAATTGCAGAACAGCTCGTCGGATGGATCTGGGACGAGGTCGTCAATCCCCGAGGAGAATACTTCTCGCCAGTACTGGAGGACGTGCCGGACAGTGCAACAAGATAGTCGTCAATCTTAATTAAGTAGAAAATACAGTTTAAATATATATAACTCGAGTTGAGATGCATGAATATCTACTTTTGTAATATATATGTCTTCTATTTTGATGAAATGTCAGCTAGTATGAATATAGAGTCGGCCGAATACGCATTAGAATACACGTATTAGAATATATACGTATATAGACGTGCACGCATGGCTACTGAAAAAAGCAAAAAAAAAAAAAGAAATCCGGGGTCTTTAGCACCGGTTTCAGGCAGCAACCGGTGCTAAAGGCAGGCCCTTTAGCACCGGTTATTCGACCCGGTGCTAAAGGGGTACCCCTTTAGCCTCGGATTAGTTGCACCGGGTGGGAAACCCGGTGCTAAAGGGCTTTCCCACCCGGTGCAGATGTCGATCATTCTGGTAGTGTGAAAGTCAATCTCAATATGTTTAGCTCGAGAGTGAAAAACAGGATTCTCTGCCAAATACTTTGCTCCTAGATTGTCACACC
>OAMR01000229.1:1593580-1607032 GCA_900205405.1 Echinochloa crus-galli
TGCTGTCACAATCGTGATATTGGATCGTAAGAAGTGCCAACAAGCATTTCTGGCACCGTTGTCGGGGAAGCAATTGGCTAGATACTTTCAAACTTTTATCTCGAGATATCTTAGTTGAGTATACCGCTACTCAAGCGGGTTTATCCTTGCTCTGTTTCGTTGGTCTTGTGAAGCAGAGCAGTGCATGACTGGTTTCCAAAAACCGTCAAACTACCAAGAAAATCCTGAGTCTCTTGTGAGGAAAGTGCGACCCCGTGTTGTGCCTCCTCAGAAGCAGCTCATTCCGATGAGCCCAGTCTTTCCCATCGTTGACCTGGCTTCATCGAGGATGCAAGCAAGATGATCCGCGAGTTCTCTGCTCCATCGAGCGAGAACGTGCGTGCCGGACTTGCTCCGCCAGTCGGAGAGGGGAACTTCGAGCTCAAGCCAGCCCTCATCAACATAGTGCAGGCTAGCCCGTTCTGTGGCAAGCCGCACGAGGACGCCAACGCTCATCTTCAGCATTTTTTGGAGATTTGCAACACCTTCACCACACGCGGGGTAAGCATTGATGCCATTCGCCTTCGTTTATTCCCTTTCTCATTATTAGGCAAGGTGAAACAATGGTTTTATGCTAACCCCGAAGACATAGAAACTTGGGATAAGTGCACTAGCGCATTTTTGCTAAAATTCTTTCCGGTTGGGAAAACCAACGCCCTCCAGAAAAAAATTGCTAGTTTCCAGCAGCTAAAAGATGAAACGTCCCGGAGGCATGGGATCGCCTCCAGGACTATATATCTGCTTGTCCTCACCATGGTATGCAGAGTTGGTTTATCATTCAAACCTTTTACCACGGGCTTAGAAGCTCTGTCCGTGAGTATCTGGATGCTGCTGCTGGAGGTTCTTTCTTCTCTATTGAGGAGAGCCGTGCAAAGGCCCTCATAGAGAAGATGGTCGAGAACCAAGGTTGGTCCGATGATCGAGCCCAACCAAAGACCCGAGGAGTTCACCAAGTTGAAGCTCTGGACATGCTCGCTGCAACCCGAACCTTCCATCGAAAAAGTAAATGATGTTACTATGAGACAAGGTAAGGTGTCTCGTAGTACGTTCCATACTAATCATGCAGGTAAACCGGCCACTCGGGGAGCGACTCCCCTGAAACGCGATAAGATGCCCACTACGTCAACAACTCCAACAACAACAAGTATCGACCGAACAACTACGGCAATCAAGGTTGGAATTCACCCCAAAACCTCCCATTCAAGAGGCCTCAACAAGGTAACAATTTCAATTCCAGCAATTTCAATAATCAGCCATCGCTTAGAGATCTAGTGTTTGGCCAGGGTAAAATCACTGAAAATATCGATAAAAGGATGGCTTCTAATGATAAAATCCTGGAAAGCATAGACTCTAGGCTGGATTCCTTTGCTTCTACTATGAAAAGCCAACTGAGTTTCAATAAAATGATAGAAACCCAAATTGCTCAGTTAGCTGCAGCCGTTCCTGTCACTGAATCGGGGAAGATTCCGGGGGAACCCGAACCTTCCATCAAAAAAGTAAATGTTGTTACTATGAGACAAGGTATGGTGTCTCGTAGTACGTTCTGTACTAATCATGCAGGTAAGATCGCGCACATCCAAGTACAAATACCAAGATGGACCTACCTACCAAGAGCTGCTAAGAGAGCAATCACGAAGACCTCTCCGGAGAGGAAGGAAGATCCCGGAGTACACATCATTCAGTGCACGATCTAGAATCATTGCATTGATGATGCTCTCTGTGATCTGGGGGCCAGCATAAACATCATGTCCAATGCATTATTTAAGAAATGACGCAACCCTACTTTGTCATCTACAAATGCCCAGGTACAACTTGCGGACTCAATGATCCGCTACCCTGAGGGTGTGATCGAGAATGTACCGGTCCGCATTTGGGGACGTTATGTCCCTACGGACTTTGTGGTCCTTGACACGGGGAACGATTATTCATTTCCCCTTGTGTTGGGCCGACCATTCTTGAACACCGCCTGGGCTAGAATCGATATGGATGCGAGAGAAATCTTGTTCCGTATCGAAGGAATATTGATATACTTCAAGTTTCAACCATGGGAAGAGAAGAAGACAAAGCCTCTCACACCGAAGGAGCAGAGCGCCGAGTGTTTCATGAAGGCACTCATCAATGGAGAGCTGGAAATACTCAGTGGCGAGCAGTTCAAACGGAATGAGCCGACAAGACCAATGCAAGCAGAAGAGATGGATCTTCTCGTAAAGAAATACGAAGAAGACCAAGCCCTCTGGAATTCTCCAGAGGAACCGATCCCACCGCCACCGACACAGAAGAAGACTAAGAAGATGTGGTGGAAGAAGGTTGCATCGCCCGAACCACTCACTCCGGGATCAGACGATGACAAAATCAACTGAAGACGGGAGGAGTCCCGCTCACGGACTTTAAACACGAGCTCTCACCGCGAGGAAAACCGGTATGTATCTCATGTTTCCCTTCCAAAACTTTAATTTCCATCATTGCATTTGCATGTTTCCCTTTCCAAAATAAATGAACCACTTGTGTAATTAATTTGAAAGAGAGTAGAAAAAAATGCAAGCATGGTAAAAATAAATGGATAAAGTGCTGAAATTTATTTACAGTGGGTGTAAAGTGTACTTCTCATCACTTTTACCCCTTCTAGAACATATCCATTTATTTACCATCATCAACAACCAGCACAAAACATGTCTACCCCACTCAACATGACTGCACACTCACCAATTATCACAAAACATGGTAGCATGGGGGTGACTCCACTAACTTCCACTTTGGTCATGTCAATTTTGCATCTCACCTACCAAAAACGACGAAAGTACCCATGCCCTAGTGTTGGACCTAGGCCAATTTTTAGTGCTGGTGGGAGGCAAGAAAGAGAGCACCCACATGGGGCATTCGGGCGAATCGGCCTAGCTCGGGCGAACCAGGCCATTCGGCCGAATGAGCCCCAGCTCTCTCCCTTGCCTATAGATACCACCCCTTGCTTGCTAGCTTCTTCATTCCAGCTTCACACACTGAAAAATTTCCACCAGAAGCTCTCTCTCTCTCTCAAGTTCCTTGCTCAACTTCTTGCTCAAGTTCTTCTTGCTCAAGTTGGTTCACTTGCATTGCTGAAAAATCCCAAAAAAAATATTTTGCCTTTGTTCAATCTTTGTGCTGAAACTTGAACATGTTTGTGGTGGTTTCTGACACCCACAAGAACGACTAACTCTCTCGAACGACTTGATTTACTTGTGCTAACACCATATATTAAGTCCTTCGGGTAGTCGTTGCGCTAACCTTTTGTAGGAAGCATGTCGAAGCTCTTCTCCGCGTTCCGTCGCTCCGCCCGGCTGAGCAAACGCTCAGACGATGCTGGGAGCTCCCCAGCCCCATCCCGCGGTTCAAGCCGGATGGATGTGGATGAGTCAGGGGCAGCCGACTTGGGGAGAGGCCTCACCTCGCACCCAACTCGGCAGCTCCTGAACGAGAGTGACATCATTCTCGGGACGGACCGGGAGCGGAACGTCTTCAACATGCTACGTCTGAAGGAGTTTGAGCATACCCGTGTCTACGAGCAGGACCTGCTCGTAAGAATGGGTATGGACAAAGAGTTCCCAGAAGTCTTCGAAGCCGTTGGCTGGGGCAACTTTTGGCGTGTCGACGAACAAGGTTCGTATCTCCTCACCCTCGAATTTCTTTCGACTCTCACATCTGGACGGGAGGGTGTTCGCTTTCAATTTTTCAACCAAGAGTATTCCTACTCTTGGAGGGATTTAAGTACGGCTCTGGGTTTTGCTAGTCATTGTTCTTTGGAGCCTGCCAAAACTTTGAAAAGTTTCAGTCGGGACGGGTTATGGAAAAAGATTTCGGGAAGCACCAATTGTTCTGCACTACGCACTAACAATATTCATAACCCCACCTTGCGTTTGATGCATCGGTGGATGGCTATGATGGTGTTTCCACGTTCTGATTTGTGTCCCATTAATATAGTCGAGTTGCGGTTCTTATACGCCATGGTTAAACGAGTTGCTGTTTCTCCGGTAAAATATTTGGTTGCCCATTGGATGTCTCATCACTCTCGCGTGGGTAGCATGGCGGTGACTTCTCTAGTCACTCACCTTGCTAACCAGTTGGGCGTTTTGGAGGGCGCCCAACTTGCGTACTTAGAGACTGCGCGACCCGTCGTGGATGCTGAGCACTTTGTGCAAGGTCACATGATACGACGGGCGCCCGATGCAACGCTGGTTATGATCTATCGCGGTTATACAACTGAGGTGCCATTGCCTTGTGCAGGACTGAGGTTGTATACCGCTAAAAAATTAACACTCCGGTTGAGTACCGAGGCGGATGACTCTCCTCCTCGGAGAGAGCCGGCTCGGCACAATGTTGCAGGAGAGGGGGCATTTACCCGGGGGCAAGCCAGGTGTGACGCCTGGCTTTTCACCACTCAAGAACCAGAAACTTCACTGACGCAGCCACATCGACACACGTCTGCATTCGAGGCAGCTTACGATGCATACGGTGGTTCTGGGACGTCCGGAGGAGGAGGCTCTAGACAACCCCAGGACCCAGACTACTTTGCCTCGGCCTACTAGGACTATGCTCCGAGTACGGACTCAGAGTACTCCCAGGGATGGTACGGAGGAGGGTACGATAGTGCCTCCCAACCATACTTCCCTGGGCACTCTTAGTCCGCACGATTCGCTGCACCAAGTGGCTACGACATCGGTCGAGAGTTGACTTACATCTCCGACCGAGTCGACCTCCTCGACGACCGTACACGGAGCAAGCATTGAAGACACCCTGGCACGCCATTCTCAGTATCACCAAGAGAATAGCAGCGTGCTGGACTCTCTACGGTACGACGTCCAGCAGCAGACGGATCAAATGTCAGAATACTTTTTGAAGTTTCGACCTTACCAGTGAAGAATCTAAGCTTGGGGGAGGACCCCCCATCAGGTATGTTCGATGTCCCTTCAGCACTTTGATCTTGTATTTGCCATTTCCCTTTCTATTTTATTCCATCTTAAAACAAAAACACCAAAAAAATATATTTCCCTTGAATAAAATAACTCCCAACTATGCATGGAATGAATCATATGCCTCTCACCTTGGAAATGATGAATAGTTGCTCTGAAATTAATTCTAGCAAAATATTTTTGGTATTTTCATTCCTACACTGGCAGGTAGCAAATATTGCCATCATCCATCCACAAAATAAATACTCCATGTTCTATGATCTCCTCTCCAAATATCCTTGAATAGAGACATGGGCTATGCAAAAAGAAAAGCATGCCAAAGAGCATGGCAAAGATAAGAAATAATAAAAGCATGCCAAGTGACATGGCAAAAAAATATGAGCCAAAAAAAAATAGATAGCCCATGTTCTCGAAAATAAGTCAAGGGGAGGAAGAATCATCCCAAGGAGTTCCACCACATTCCACATTCCACTCCACATATTCCACGCACTTGCACTTCTTGATCTAATGGTATGATTTGGTTCCCCAAAGATCCGGTCTTTGACTTAGCAAAATATAAGATGCAAGTAGGCCTTCATCCATTGTCCCTGTGTGATTTGGTTCCCCAAAGATCCGTATAAGATGCAAGTAGGCCTTCATCCTTTGTAATGAGCCTCACAAAAAGCTTTGTTAGATTTTAGGATGAAAGAAGGCACAAGCCTTTGGTGAGGATACAAACACCACTTGAGCGATCGAGTGTACCAATTGAGGAACAAATTTAAATTTTCGAAAATTATGGAAACTCCGAGATGGGACCCTAAAAAGAGTAGGAGTGGAATAAAAAACTAAGTTAAGATGTTCAACCTTTGAACCGCCTAAGACAAGGAGAGTGGTATAAGCCCCATAGGTAAAATGGTGAGTTAAACTTTGCCGATAATTCGAGTATTTTCGAGTACTAGTTGTTTATAAAGTTACTTGCAAGACTTTGACATAGTAGCAACTCCTGATCCACCGAGCCTAAGTCTTTATCTTTGCTCGAGGACGAGCAAAGGTCTAAGCTTGGGGGAGCTTGTTGGCGGTCGTTACGGCACGTTTTCGACCACCAATACTCGGGAATAAAAGAGGATATATGTGACATTCCATGTACTTAGTTTTATTTCTAATAGAGTTCCACGAGTTTTGGTGAGTTACACTTGTGCAGGTACAACAATGAGAAATACGTGCTATAAGGGTCAGAATTGACCGATTCAGCCGAACGACTCCGTTCGGCCGGTTACCCCCCTTAGCTGTGCACAACATCGGAGTCGTCCACGTCAACAATGACCAAGCAGATGACGATGCATGACATGTGGGCCACAGCCACCTCATCCTTGGCGAGGTCAACACAAAGACCATCACCAGAAGCCAGCCCAGGGGGTCCAAGACCAAAGGCGGTGCTGGGGAGGCTGGCCAGAACTGACCCTAGCACCAGAACTGACCAATGGGGGCAAATCCAGGCCGTGGGAGCAAATGGCGGTGCATCCAAGGGTTCGGCCGATTCCTAGGATTCGCCCGAATCACCAGGGGCACCCCCTGGTTCCCTTGGCCGCCACTCCTCTCCACCATCCTAGTTCACCTATAAATGCAGCGGCATTTCATTTGTAACACACACACACACTCAAGCGAAGGAGCTCTCATTCCACTTCTTTATAGTAGAGTTAGGATAGTTTAGTTGGGAGTTAGAGTTGAGTCGTGCTGTGCCTCGGAGGTTCCGGAGTCGTCTTCAGAAGATCTGGTATAAGCTCTTGTATCTTTTCCTTTTCCTTTTTTAAGACTTTGAGTTATCACTATAGTTATCTTTATCACTTTTCCCTTGTCATTTATAGCTTGCTTCTACTTTATTCTAGTTGCATCTATATCGTGTTTAGACTATAGTTAGTTGTAGTTCTAGTGCTTCTAGATCTTGATGAAGTCTTTGTCTTAGCTGGTTCTTCGATCTTGCTCAATACTTGTGGTCAATTGTCGCTGGGGTATTGACAAGGTTGCTTGCTCTTGCTAGCAGAGTAAGTAGTTGTTGACTAGTGTGGGAGTGGTTCCCAGACTAGCCAGTGACCTTAGTTTGTCCCCACGTCTACGGAGGTGGCAGCCGTTAGGTGGTGACATCCCTATACGGCCTACGTAGTCCATCACGTTCGTCGTGGCCCTCAGGATTCCAGAGTGTAGGATTGGTGGCACCCCTTCTCATCCCTTTCTACATGTCATAGGTTCTATTGTCCCGACGCTAAGGCATTAGAGTTAACCCTGATCTCTGAGTACTGGCTCTTCAGCGAATGTATCTCTAAGCCCGAGTGACATAGGTAGATAAAGAACCCAGGATTCCTCTATCTCTTCTCGTTGTCCTCCCAACTATGTATTCCTTCTCTTTCCTATCTGAGCCACCCTTGAGCTATGTGTCACAGTATAACCACTCTGATCCAATACCATTTATCCCCTGTCTTGCTAGTAGTGTACCCTTCTCTGATAGTCTCAAATACCAGTTTGCTAGTAATCTTGCCAAAGCTTCCCTGCGGAAATATAAATTATGATACCTCGGATTACTCCCTAGTGAAGTGCTACAGCGGTAATTCTGTGCGCTTGAGAATATTTATATATTTTACTGAGCCATAAGAAAAACCACTGAAACACTCCTTACCCCAGTACCTGGATTCACAATCCTGATATTGGATCGTAAGAAGTGCCAACAACCGCTATCCACCAAAGTTGGCAACCGTTCAGCGATTTGCGCCAGGTAAAAGGATCCGCAGGACAACCTCCACGCCCGGCACCATACTCTCCAATACCTGAGGACTGTAGATTTTACTGTACGATGCATGTATCTCTGCCCCTCCTTGGACTATAAAAGGGGGAGGTAGACGCCCGGCTCCGCCGAAGAGGTCTCCGTCTCCTCCGCCGAAGAGGTCTCCGTCTCCTCCGCCGAAGAGGTCTCCGTCTCCTCCGCCGAAGAGGTCTCCGTCTCCTCCGCCGAAGAGGTCTCCGTCTCCTCCGCCGAAGAGGTCTCCGTCTCCTCCGCCGAAGAGGTCTCCGTCTCCTCCGCCGAAGAGGTCTCCGTCTCCTCCGCCGAAGAGGTCTCCGTCTCCTCCGCCGAAGAGGTCTCCGTCTCCTCCGCCGAAGAGGTCTCCGTCTCCTCCGCCGAAGAGGTCTCCGTCTCCTCCGCCGAAGAGGTCTCCGTCTCCTCCGCCGAAGAGGTCTCCGTCTCCTCCGCCGAAGAGGTCTCCGTCTCCTCCGCCGAAGAGGTCTCCGTCTCCTCCGCCGAAGAGGTCTCCGTCTCCTCCGCCGAAGAGGTCTCCGTCTCCTCCGCCGAAGAGGTCTCCGTCTCCTCCGCCGAAGAGGTCTCCGTCTCCTCCGCCGAAGAGGTCTCCGTCTCCTCCGCCGAAGAGGTCTCCGTCTCCTCCGCCGAAGAGGTCTCCGTCTCCTCCGCCGAAGAGGTCTCCGTCTCCTCCGCCGAAGAGGTCTCCGTCTCCTCCGCCGAAGAGGTCTCCGTCTCCTCCGCCGAAGAGGTCTCCGTCTCCTCCGCCGAAGAGGTCTCCGTCTCCTCCGCCGAAGAGGTCTCCGTCTCCTCCGCCGAAGAGGTCTCCGTCTCCTCCGCCGAAGAGGTCTCCGTCTCCTCCGCCGAAGAGGTCTCCGTCTCCTCCGCCGAAGAGGTCTCCGTCTCCTCCGCCGAAGAGGTCTCCGTCTCCTCCGCCGAAGAGGTCTCCGTCTCCTCCGCCGAAGAGGTCTCCGTCTCCTCCGCCGAAGAGGTCTCCGTCTCCTCCGCCGAAGAGGTCTCCGTCTCCTCCGCCGAAGAGGTCTCCGTCTCCTCCGCCGAAGAGGTCTCCGTCTCCTCCGCCGAAGAGGTCTCCGTCTCCTCCGCCGAAGAGGTCTCCGTCTCCTCCGCCGAAGAGGTCTCCGTCTCCTCCGCCGTGGAGGTCTCCGCCCCCTCCGCCGAAGAGGGGGCGCCGCACTAAAGCCTCTGCCCCCACTCCACCAGGGAAGAAGGCCGGGCCGGCCAACGGACGAACACAAACAGACCATCGAGCAAAGACACTCGCAAACGTAGTTCACCTACTAGAGATCACAACACATCCACCGGTTACGCTCGGGACTTGGAGATATCCACCTCCTCTCCCACCTCGCTTGTAAACCCCAACTACAGGCACCCCAACTACAGTGCGTGCACCTCCCTTGCTAGACGTACGGCCCCGCGGCCAGAACCAGGATAAAACCGATGTCATTGTGTTATCCTTCGTACCGACCATCGAGAGAGTGGGCGCAACGCATTCGTTCTAGTTAGTGTCGGGCAGCCGATTCAGACACCGACAGTGGCGCGCCAGGTAGGGGAGCGCTGTGCTCATCCTTTCCACCCAGACTTTCTCCCGATGGTGATTCGCACCAAGACCTTGCCGCTGCGATTCCCCATGGGGGTCTCGAACCCGCTCCCGACCGGATACCAGATTCGGTTCGGGAGCCTGGAGTTCGAGGCGTCCGGCAACGGCTACCTCATGCGCCTCCTCTAAAGGAGCACCAATGTGGAGGCTTCTGCGTCACCCCCACCATCACCACAGCGCAGAAGGCGCTCGGGGCGGCGCGCATGACGAGCGCGCGCAGCGGCGCAGAGCGACTCAATATTGCTGCCCCGAGCGGGACCGGGCAGACGAGTCACGAGCTGCGGCAGCGACGGGGGAGGCAGCGCCTTCACCAACAGCACCCACGACGTATCCCCTCGGGGATAGCACGGCTAAGCCGTTGCGGCATCAGGTCACCACCATGGCCTACTCATCATCGGTCAGCACCAACATGGACGCGTACGAGGACTTGCCGGGGCATCATCTGATGTCGATCCGCAACCTCATCGCGATCTCGCCCGACGATCAGTACCCCGACTCCGACGATGAGGTGAACTTTCACGATCAGGAGACCCCGGGGTGGCACTATTCTGGGCTCCGTAGCCGCGAGGCTTTTATGTCATTTCAGGCCGTGGCGGACTACTGTCTTACCTGCTCCGACGAGTCTAGTGAGGGGGATTACGACCCCACGCGGGAGTGCTTTGTTGTCGGGCTAACGGGACCTGAGGACGAGGGCGACCGGGCTGGAAATGCGGCGGGACGCATCGACCGTGCGGCGAACTCACAAGCGGCAACACTACCAAACAACGCCACGCTCGAGCATGCGCTGCTGGCTCAGGTTCGAGAGCTGGAGGCCAAGCTCGAGGAAGAACGCCAGCAGATATGGCGTCTGCGAGCGACACTTGAGGCGGCACCCCAGGAGCGTGGTGCACCAGCCACGGCCAAGGCGGTGCCTCTCGAGCGTGGAGCGCGTGCTAGAGAAGCGGGACGTGTCGCTCGTGCGCGCATTGAAGCCGGTGATGACGTGGATGATCCCTTGCCATTGGCAAGGGCAAGCCAGAAGCTCATCACCGCGGTGACGTTGATTCGTGCCATGCCTGAGAGATCGACCCCAGAGGGCCGCAACCTGGAGAAGTCGGTCCAAACCCCAGCCGGGGCGGAGCGGTGCCCGCTCAGCCGACGAGCAAAGGCAAGGCAAACACACCCGGATTTTCACAAACCCGAATGCGGCCATATGTGTGCCCAGGAAGTCCACAGCGAACAAATATGATAAACAAAGTACCAATGCTCGAAATAAAAATAGTTTACATCAGAGTATATCATAAATGATTATTACAGCGGAAGTCTATAACTCTCAACTATAGCGGGGCCGTAGTCTATAGGGACTCTGACTGGGAGAGCGCAAGTCAGAAGTACGGTAGGTCCTCAGGGAACTCAGCAGCAGTCTCATGCACAACCCAATCTGTTATCCATCCGGGATTTTGTTGAATAATGGCAAGTGTAAGTAAAATAATTACTTAGCAATTATAGCACGGGTACATGAAGGCTCAAAATAAAGCTAGACACGGCTTAACTGCATTAGCACTTTTAGTTGATTCATTTTAGCATGATCCATGTTACTACATGTATGTGAAACACAGTTGCAACCCAAATAATAAAGTATAAGTGACATTAATCATGAATAAACATCATCTTCTAATCATAAAGGATCCAGGCCGCTCGTGACCTTGAGCAAGGCTATCATGATAGATTGTACACTCTGCAGAGGTTTCGCCCTTTACCCACCAGCCGCGTAAAAGTTCAAAGGAACTTTGCACCCAACCACACACAACAACACTTCCGAGGTGTGATGGCATAGGGACGCTACGAGGTTTTTCACAAGACACCCTAACAAGACAGTAGTCGCTAGTTTAACAAGATGGTGAGACCGCAGGCACCGGGATTGACGTACGCTCACGGAGTCACACCATGAGGGGGTCAATGGCATCAACCGCGCGGGCATCACAACCATCCATGCGCAATGTGTGGAGTTCCCCATCGCAGGCACTCCCAGCACGGGACTATGCCTCACGGGGGCATAGCCGACAGACCACCGTCCCCGGTGGAATCAAGAAACACCCTTTCACCTTGTCCACTAACGCCGTTGGCCCCAATGGTAACCACTGGCAAGCTTGAGACGTACAAGTTACTTGACCAAGACCAGAGCCATAATAGTTCTAGCGGTGGCGACAGACTCCTGTGTTGCCGCTTTAGGAACCAGACCTTAGGGAGAGACACTGGAGCATAGCACACAGCACATGCCCCAGTTCCCTAAACCATGTTGCTAAAAAGCAAGTTTTATCATTATCATTAAAGTGAACCATTAGATCAAGATTAACAATTAAACATTGGTGACAGTAGCTGCGCATAGCAAAGATTCTACCCAATGCATAAACCCAAGGTTATCAAAGGAACAGGATATACAAAACTAGGTACAACCTTAATGGAACAGTAAATTAGACACATGCATATGAAATTAAATAATTATGAAGGGTGTGTTTAGGTAGCAAGGATTGTCCGTGCTATAACTTGCCTTCCTCGAAGTGCTGCTACTGCTAGTCTTGCTCCAGAAAGTCCTCCGCGAACTCGAACTCCAAAGCTAACGGCTCACCGACTGGACACGAAGCACCACACAAGCATACACGCAAACCAATACATGCAAACAAATACAATTCTATTAGAACAGTATACTAAACAGTATAAACAGCACATAAAAAGGTTTTTAAACTAATCTACGCTTCACTACGAACACATGAGCGCGAAAATCACCTAAATCGGAGCTAGAACAAGAAAGATATGACGTTTCTAAGGTTCGGGGACTTGCTGGCAAGGTTTAAAAACTTCCAGGGACCTGCTGGCCAGTTTTAAAAGTTTCTAGGGGCTTATTTGCAAAAAACCGAGGGCCTAAACATATTTTTGTATAAAAACCGAAGGGCTAACATGCAAATAAACCTAACCAAGATCTCGGGCACTAAATTTAAAAAGGGCAGGGGTTTTTTCATAAAAGAAAGGACTTATCCGTAATTATTTTTGAACTGGCTTGGATGGCGGGTTGATTCCCGAAATGCTCAGGGGCTCTTTAGCAAGATGGCCAGAGGTGACCGGTATTGACCGAGGCTTGACAGAACCAGAGCCGCCGGATCAGATCTGGACGGCAAGGAACAGATCGAGGGGGGGGGGGACTGGTCGGCGGTAGAGTGATGCGGCGGCACCGCTCGGCAGAGGCAGCGAGCTCGCCGGAGTTCGACCAAACTCAAGCTAGGGGGCTCCAAATGGAGCACGGATGGGCTCTACGTCATCAGGGGAACATGGCAAGTCCACCACGGTGGATCAAGGAGGCAGTGGGGTGGCGCAGCGGCCGAACGTCGTCGGACCGCGGCGCGGCTTGCTGGCGAGTGGGGGAATGGGCGTTAGTGGGGAGAGGGAGAGCGGGAAGTGGCCCAAAAGGTTGCTCACCGCAGCGTGAGGCTCCTGCGGGGCTCAATTGGCACGGATTGGCACTAGAAGAGGGAGTTTGATGACGGCGGCGATCTTTCGGGCGGCGGAGGCGCTGGGGGGCTAGGGGCTCGGGAGAGGCGCTGGTGAGGTCTGGAGGTGGGGGAGGGGTGCTTTTATAGGGTCTAGGGGGGTGCTCGGGGCGCGGGGCAATGAAATCGGCGGCGGCCGGCGGCGAATCGGGAATTCCTATCGAGGGGAGCCGCTTTCCTTGCGCGCGTGGAGCCAAGGATGGAAAGGGAGCGAGAGGATGGTTCGGCGAAGCTGCCTGGGTGAGGCACGGGCGCGGGAAGGTGCTAGCGCGGCCGGGCGGAGCGGCGTGATTCGCGCCGGGGAGGGAGGCGCGTCGGGCGAGAGGTTGAAGAGGCTTCTGACGGACGGGGCCGCGCGGTCAGTGGGAGGGAGAGGAGGAAGGGGGCGCGAGCTGGGCCGGCGTGGTTCGGCCCAGGAACAGGGCGCGCGGGGCGTGGCCCAAGTAGAGGGAGGGGCGAGCAGGGACGGGGGGGAGAGTGGAGGGGGTTGGGCCGGACTGGGGAAAAGAGTAGAGGGAGGGGATGCGGACCAGGGAAAAAGATGGAGGGGCAAAAGTGAACTCT
>OAMR01000229.1:1641915-1682596 GCA_900205405.1 Echinochloa crus-galli
TGGATAAAGGTCACAGAGTACAACATCAAATTCAACATAATCATGATAAAAACCAACAGAAAATTGTATACGTGTCGATCTTGTTACCTTAGCTTGACCACTACTGTTCAGCCATTCTAAGTGGTAGGGAATTTGAAATGAGACTTGTGGCAAGTTAAGCTTTTCTACCAAACTGAACTCACCAAGTGTTGCAACTCCCTATCAATTACGGTGAGCACACGACAATCGTTGACGACGAGGAACATGTGGAATAAATTCTTGCGTTGGATCTTCTCCGCGTCCTCACATTCCACCTACGAACTCAATGTACTCTGCACAAGAACCAAGCTATGGAATCCCGCTGATGCAGCAACTGAGTCAATTGCCTCACCCTCATCGTCCTTCGAATCGCAACAGTGGCTTGCCGAACCTTATGCTGATCAGGAACAAGATGGGAAGCAAATTTCTGTTGTATTGTCATCTCCCAATCTAAATATTCCTCTGCATCATAACCCCATAAAAAGATGGTACAGTAAATTTAACTTTGGCTAAGGATCATCATTACCTTGATGGCGTCGGTTCCTGTTACCTCCATACCTGTTGTATTTTTACGAAAACAACGACGATGTAGCTTCTCCGCTTGGGTCATGATGGATTAGGCTCGCCATTAGACCCATAGATAACATCATCATCATCATCCTCATCATAGGGTTCCTCTTCTTTGGGCTTGGGGGGGGGGGGGGACTCGAGTTGTTGAACCCTTGTTGTCAGTGTGGAGACTGTTGGTGGTCGTTACAACCCAACTTCGACCACCAATACTCGGGAATAAAAGAGGCTTATGTAACATTCCATGTACTTAGGTTTTAGTTCTAATTAAAGTTCCACGAGTTTTGGTGAGCTTATGCAGGTACAATATCTAAAAATACATGCTATAGGGGTCAGAAATGACCAATTCGGCCGAACGACACGTTCGGCCGGTTACCCCCCTTAGCTGTACAGGCCAGCGGGAGCCGTCCACGTCAACCAAACGACAACACAACACGTGGACGACCGCCAACACATCCCGGAAGCACCGACACGTCATCCTGGGCTGAATCAACTCAAACCCAAGCACCAGAGGCCAGCCCAAGGGGTCCAGGAGCAAGAGGCGGTGCACGGGGGGCGTTCTGGGCTGAAAGCCCAGTTCGGCCGAACCCACCAGTTCGGCCGAACCGCCCCCAATGCACCAACCGCCTCCAGGAGTGCATCCATGCCGTCCAGAGCCAAGGCGGTGGATCCAGGGGTTCGGCCGAACCGACCTGTTCGGCCGAACCCGGTCTCTTCGCCCGAATCAACAGGGAATATCCCCTGTTGCTCCGGTTGGTGCATTTGAGCCAATCGGAGATTGCCCTGTTTAACAGAAAGATACATGAGTACAGGCATGACACAGTGGAGGAACAGGACGAGAACGAGCAGGCCGACCAGCTGACTCAGTACCTTTCAAGGTTGAATCCCTACCAGTGAAGAGTCCAAGCTTGGGGGAGGACCCCCATCAGGTACGATCCGAATTACTCAGCGCTTTGGTCATTCAATTGAAAATACTTCCCTTGAATAAAATTAACTCTCAACCATGCATGGAATGAATCATATGCCTCTCACTTTGGAAATGATGAATAGTTGCTCTGTCATTAATCTTGCTAGTACTTTGTTGTAACTAGTTGCTTGACTATGCTTGAGTTATTTGGCATGAGTAGAAATGAACCTGAAAACCTTGTGGGAGGATATGCCTTATTCCATGTCTAGGTTGTTGTGGGGATTGATTTAGTGATACTTTGGTTGAATTCTATTTCTGCTCTTAGTATGGTGAAAATCTCGGATGTTTATGTTTTCAAAACAAAGTTCCTCATTGGTCAAACATTCCTACCAGAGCCATATGATAGGATTAGTTCCAAACTTTCTACTCATATGCTGCTTGTTATCTCAGTGAGCTTTGTCAAATTGTTGTGACCTTAGTGAGGAATCTTTCATGCTTCTAAGATCGAGATTCACATACACTCCACCTCTCACTTGCAATTCCTACTCTGGGAGTTAGCAAAAATCATGCCATCATGATCCGTGGTACGCTGACATAGTAAACTTCATGGTCACGGGGTATGTCCCTCCGGGAGAAAATAAGAAGAGATTAGCTTATGAGAGCCGACTCCATCTCTGGGACTAAAAGCATGCCAATGAAGCATGGCAAAAATAAAAAGAAAAAGAAAAGCATGTCAAGTGGCATGGCAAAAATATGAGAATAAAAGATAGCCCATGTTCTCGAAAATAAATAATAAAGAAGAGGAAGAATCACTCCATGAAGTTCCACCAAATTCTACTCCGCATACTCCACACACTTGCACTTCTCGATCTAAGAGTGTGATTTGATTCTCCTAAGGTCCGGTTTTTGACTTAGCAAAATATAAGATGCTTGTATACCTTCATGCTTTGTCCTCGAGCCACACAAAAGCCAAATTAGATGTTAGGATGAAAAGAAGGCAAAGCCTTTGGTGAGGATACAAATACCACTTGAGCGATCGAGTGTACTTAGCCAAAGATGCCCCCTTCGTTTTCGATGAGGAGTGTTATGCCGCTTTTCATACCCTCAAGAAGGCACTCATTTCCGCTCCCATTATCCAGCCTCCCGACTGGAGCATCCCATTTGAAATCATGTGTGATGCGAGCGACTATGCCGTAGGAGCTGTGCTGGGCCAAACTAAGGACAGGAAGCACTATGCTATCTCATACGCTAGCAAAACGCTCACCGGCCCTCAGCCCAACTACGCGACCACGGAAAAGGAACTCTTAGCGGTCGTATTTGCTATAGACAAATTACGGTCCTACCTAGTCGGGGCCAAGGGCATAGTCTATTCAGATCACGCTGCTCTGAAGTACCTTCTAACCAAGAAGGATGCAAAGCCGAGACTCATCCGCTGGAGCGAACACGTTGGTTCGGCCGAACCAGAGAACCGCCTCCAGGGTGCAATCCTGGCCTTTGGCTGCTGAGGCGGTGCATCCCTCGGTTCGGCCGAACCGGGATTTTCGCCGGAATGGCCCGGAGCCGCCTTGAGCTGCCTTGGCCGCTGCACCACTCCTCCACCGACCCGGGCCACTATAAATTGAGACCCCTGGTCACCTACAAGACACACAACACAAGAGTAGAGTGTAGCCGAAGCACTGTTAGTTCTCCACTTGTATCAGTAGAGATAGGGAGAGAGGAGAGGTGAGCATCCCGGAGGTGGTAGCCGTAAGGTGGTGACAGCCCTTTCGGTCTTCGTAGCCCATCACGTTAGTTCCGGTGTCTTAGACCCCCCAGTTGGAAATAGTGGCACCCCTTCTCATCCCTTTCTGTGTGTCCACCGGTTCCCTTGTCCCGAAGCAAGTATCTATCTGCGGTGGGCTAAGATCTAGTATGGACCAAGTTATCGGCTCTATTAGATTTTGGCAAGGTCTAGTAGATTCATTAAGTTACCCTGTGTTGTCTGGGTTTTACTTTATGTTATTCCATTTCATCCACACCATCTACCTAGGACAACTTAGTTTAGGATTTGTACACTTCTCGTTCTCCGTGGAAATCGATACCTTGGAATACTCCCGGGTGAAACGCTACATGCCAATGTATCTTCATCATGAAATCCTCAATTGGATTTTGTGTTATATCAAGTCACAAGGAAAATGCTATAACATATGAAATAAGATTGCGAATAAATGTTTACATTCTTTTCCATAAATTTGTTCATTACAAATCAAAACCTAATCTAGATACACCTGGGCCTACAAGCCCGGGCCTCTAAGGGCGCATCTTCTCCGTCTTGAGAGCTAGCTGCTGCAGCGTCGTCCCCCTCATCCTCCTCGGGAAAGATGTCACCCTCGAAGAGCTCGGCGAGCGTCGCAGCAGTACCCTCGGCGGCGGCATCAGCCCACTCAACGATGGCCACCGTTGCAACATCATCGAGGTCCTCGGCGACGATGTAGCCCATGGCTAACGCCTCGAGGTCGATGATGAAGTGCGTCGAGATGATGCCGAGGGTCTTCTGCACGCCGAGCAGTAGGGTGCCCTTCGGGCGCTTGGTGATGCAGTCGCCTAAGGCCCATAGGCGGCTTGACACCGAACTTCCCGAAGGAACCTCCTCGCCCTCGAGCTCCCGACACGCGGCGATAGCGGCCCCCTCCTGATTCTCGAGGTCCTCCTGGGCCTTCGAGTAAGCGACCTGAAGGGAGTCCGCCGACGCCGACGTGTCGGCCACGACTTTCCGCGGCTCTGAAACAAAGACAAAAAACACAAGGATGAGCTTCGATGAACCCAAAACTAGCAAAAACACGGAGGTAAGGAAACTTACCCTCGACCCACCTCTGCTCTTCTGCCAAAAGCGCCTGCGCGGCGCTGGACTACTGCTGGAGCGCGGCCCTCTCCCCGTCGCGCGTTGTGTGCTTTTGCTGCAGCTCGGCCTGCATTGTAGAGAGTGATGCGTCCCTCAGCGTGAGCTCGGCATGCTCGTGCTGGAGCCGCCCCTTCGCCGCCGCGAGTGCCTCAGTCTTTTCCTGCAGCGCGACACCCAACCGCTCTACCTCCTGGGCCTTCTGCTCCGCCAGCACCCTCTGAGCATCATGCTCCTCCGCCGCTCGGGCCAGGCCCTCCATCGCTACCAATGCTTCCTCCTTCTCCTTGAGCGCGGCGCCAAGCCTCGAGATCTCTTGGGCCCGCTGCTCTGCCAATTTCCGTTGGGCGTCGCGCTCATCCCTCGTGTGGGTCAACTCCAACCCACGCACCTGGCCATCGGCTCGCGCCTAAACCAGCACGGCGCGGAGCTTATCCACCTCGAAGCGGAGCTCATCGTTCTCCTCCGTAACCCGGCAAAGGTGGGCGTGTTGCGGGGCTATGTATGAGATCTTGTCCCCCGTAAGCTCTTTCAGTTGCTACCAAAGAAAAACATGCAATCAGAATTCATGCACGAACGCACGAAAGGTACCTAACAGCTTAGGGATTAACGAACTTACCCGGCGGATGGCGAAGCCCCTAGACATGTGGAGAGCGAGGGCGTCGGCGAGGGTCCTCCCATAGCCCCCGCTCCACCTCCGTAGCTTCTAGCAGCGTTAGGGGAAGCCCGTGCAGGTGAGGCTCGAGCTCAGCCCAAGCGTCCACTATCTCCGAGGCCCTGGGCAAATCCTCCATGGCCACCAGGGCGCCCTCGTCACCCTCGGTCGCGGCCGGGTCGTCGACCTGTCTCTTATACACATAGGTATGCCAACCGAGGGCTACGCCGGCGCATGTGGAGTGGCGCACGCTCCCAGCTTGAGCGCCTTGGTGGGCGCGAGGGAAGGGGATGAGAGCGCGGTAGTCCGGCTGCCGAACAGCGACAGAGTCAGTGAACGACGGAAACAAGACCTAAAACAAATGACAAACGGTTGGGAGCGGAACTTACCGAGCGACCACAGACAGCTTGCGCTTCCTCGATCCACTCAAGGGCTGCGCACCCCTCGAGCTGGGTGCGGGTTTTGACAGCGCAGAAGGGGCGGGCGCTACGGGCGTCCGTGCTCTTGAGGGCGCCGGGGCATCGTGGGTCCCCTTGCCCGCCCCTGAAGGGGGCGCAGATCGAGCCGCGCAGAGACATGCGCGGAGTCTTCCACCTCCACCACGGCCGCCGGTGGAGGTCCCATGAGGTCGTCGGACGAGTCCTCATCCGGCTCGGGGGTGCTGTCCGGGGTGGTTAGCGGGGAGCGGCCCTTCCTCTCCCATTTGTGGTTCTCCTTATCGTGGGCGAGCTTCTGCTGTTATTTCTGCTCACACCTCTTCTTCTCGGCATCCTTCTACGCCTTCTGCCTCTCGACGTGCAGACGGTTCGTCTCACGGACTTCAGGGAGAGGAGGATCTGACTGGTATCCCTTGCAAGACAACCCCTGAAATTGACATTACATTCAGATACGAAGTAAATCAAAGAGAAATCAAATCAACCAGGGCTCGGGAGTGAGTCACTTACGAATCGGAGATGGCCCACCTTGAGGCGCATCTTGATGGCCCGAAGAGCCGCGTCGGAGCAGTCCAGCTTGAAGCACTCCACCGCGCGCTTCGCCCTTTGACTGGCATGGCCGGGGGAAGCAGCTCCTCCAACATGCGCGAGCCCTCGAAGGGAACTCCCTGCTTCAGCTCGTAGATGGGGAGCTTCCTCTCCATCAGTGGCACCACCCTTTGCTGGTGGAAATTGGCGATGACGGCCGCCGCGGTCAAACCTTCCCTCGCCAGTGCCCGCAGCGCATCGGTGAACACCACGAGCTTGGCCTGGCAGTCGACTGGGGACATGCCATGCAACCAGGTGATCGCTTTCTCCCGGAGGTCCTTGCCCGTGTACGCCGGAAGCCGCCCGCCGTCGTTGCGAAGGTAGAACCATCCCTTGTCCCAATCCTGGTTGTTTGAGGTCATCGTGGAGGGGATGTACAGATGCTTTCTGGTCTCGTGGGCGTGGATGGTGAGGCCACCGGCGTGAACGACCTTCCGGACCCCTCGCGTCTCGCTGGCGGTCGTGTGGAGTTCTCCCCGGAAGAGGTGAACCCACAGATCCCAGTGTGCCTCAACCCCTAGGTACCCCTCGCAGACAGCGACGAAGACCGCCACCTGCGAGATGGCATTGGGGGCAAAGTTGTGCAGCTCCACCTGGTAGTGGTGGCACAACCCGCGCACGAATCGCCCTGTGGGGGCGCCGAACCCCCGCTCGTGCAGCCGCGCCAGGCTGACGACGTAGCCCGGCCGGGGAGTCGGCTCCGCGTGCGACGCCGGTGGAGCGATCCACTCCGACTTCTCCAGAGTTGAGATCTTGGACAGCAGCCCAACTTCGGCAAGGCTTGCGAGGTAGCTCGCATCCGCGGTGCACAGGTTCCATGCTGTGGGGTCCCTGATCTCAACCATGGTGGTGGGCGAAAGGGGGACGAAGATGGGCTGAGCGGCGCGGCCGGGCAGAGTTTGGAAAGGCGAAAGCCGGGGGAAAGGCAGAGGTTCTCTCTCTCTTCTTCCCTATGGCAGAGCTCAGAAAGGCGAAAGCTAGGGGAGACGAATGGCTAAGATAAAGAGATTAACTCCTCTGATTCCTCGTTTTATACCCCGGCGCAGTTAATGCGGCATGTGTTGCTCTCACTAACGACTGGGCCCCATTTGGGAGTAAAAACCCACGCGCGCGCAATCCAAGGCGGCATTATAGCCCGTCGCTTCGGTTCGACAGGTGCCCTCGAGCCACAGAGTCAGGGGCAACCCGGGCGCGCTCGATCGACCCTACCCACGAACGCGGAGTTCAGGGGCTCCCGGTGCTGCGTTCAAGGCCAGACAAAGGCAGCTGGGCCGAAGAGTCCCAACGAGGGAGAGCAACGAGCCCTCGACTCCTATCAAATGGGGTCGAGCCCTACCCGGCAAACCTTTGCAAGCGCTTTCATGAGATGTGTCTCCAGACCACGATGTCGACCCTTATCGAACGGGGCTCGGACATCCACTTGAACCACCTATTAATAGCTCACCGAGGCATCCATGGCTCGTCGCCCGCTTGTGGGTAGCGTGGATTCCCTCACCCCTCCTCCCTACGCAAGGGCGACGAGGGGTCATACCATGAAGATGAGGCAGACCCCTGATCGACCCCGCTTGGGCCAGGGCTCTGGGGCTCCTCGCACCACGGCTAAAGCCTCTTTGAACAAACCATGCTGTCACGTGGGTACGAATTCCCGTATCGGGTCAGCCCCCTCGAGCGCTCGAACGAGTCCTTTGGAGAGTGGTTCATGTAGGGGCAACATTATTGGGTCAATGTAGATTGCCGATGCCGGCTGAATGAATGCCGAAGCCGACTGGAACAAACGCTGGACAAACACGTCACCCAACGAATCACAAGCCCAAAGTTCTCATAGCGCTTGGACGAGTGTGCTCACTCCTCCATGGCCTCAAGGGCTACACCCGCGGAAACTATTGAAGATTCAAAGGGAAGCTCCACACGTAGTGCCCAAAATGATGTCACGGAGGCACAAGCCTTTGCAGGACTAATCCACATCCAGCCAAGGCTCAGGGGCTACTGTTAGAGACGGTCTTAAGGGGTCCCCTAACCTAAGGGATAACCACCCCAGAAAAACGCAAATGAATCACAACCAAATCCCTGTAAGCCAAAAGAAGACCAAAACACGCACAAGGCCCATGGCCTATGACGGCCCAATAGTCGCTCGAGCCCATCCCATCGAAGGCCCGATGCGCGGGCTTCATCTCCGCTCCCTCGACCGAAACACTCAACAACCTCTGCTTCGCTCGGGGGTACCGATCTCATTCGAGCGAACACCTCAACTCCGCCTCGCTCGAGGCCACCCTTCCAAACATAAAGCGCCTTGCGCCCATCCACCTCACCTGATAGGGGCATTCCATGCCCGGCGGTGCCGCAGGACGCCTAAGTCAAAAGGCAAATCACCACCCACGCCGACTGGCACGACCTAAGGCACTATGCAGCCAACTCCATTCACTGTGCGGCTGATGCCGGTCACTGTACGAGCACTGCAGCATCCTGTGCGGATAGGCAGTTGTCACCGTGATGCACGGCTCTGACCATCCCCATCCGACCCCCACAACGGAACCCTCGAACGAGCATAGGGGAGCCCTCGAATGGGCGTACGGACGAGGACAGGGCGCGAGCGCTGGTCGGTGCAGCCGCACGGATAACAAGGCCAGGTTCCATTTGCCAACTCCGGTCACTGCTCCGCCATCCCCGGCACTGTGCGTGACCGCGCGACCCTATACCACTGACTCCACTCACCATGCCGACTTGCGAAGCCCATATCAGACCTGTGCTGAAGTATCTGGCGCTCCTGTGTCACCGAACCCCGTACGGATCCCATGACGAAGCCCTCAATAAGGCACGGGAAAACCCTCGAACGGGTGTACGATCGATGACCGGACTCAAACATCGAACGACATAGCCCCTTGAAGATGCTCCAGGACAAGCACAGGTCATATACTTTCTACAGGGGCCATCATACCGACATCCACCAAAGTTGGAAGACGTTCAGCAATTTGCGTCGGGTAAAAGGATCCGCAGGACAACCTCCACGCCCGGCACCATACTCTCCAATACCTGAGGACTATAGATTTTACTGTACGATGCATGTATCTCTGCCCCTTCTTAGACTATAAAAGGGGGAGGTAGACGCCCGGCCAAGGGCCGGCCAACGGACGAACACACACAGACCGTCGAGCAACGACACTCGCAAACGTAGTTCACCCACCAGAGATCACAACACATCCACCGGTTACACTCGGGACTTGAATATCTCCACCTCCTCTCCCACCTCGCTTGTAAACCCCTACTACAGGCACCCCGGTGTGGAGTAATACAGTGCGTGCACTCCCTTGCTGGACGTATGGCCCCGCGGCCGGAACCAGGATAAAACCTGTGTCATTGTGTTATCTTTCGTACCAACCATCGAGAGAGTGGGCGCAGTGCATTCATTCTAGTTAGTATCAGGCAGCCGATCCGGACACCGACAGCGACCGTGATCGTCCTCCACACGGACGCGACCGCGACCATCCACATGACCAAGACGGTCCTCGTAACCGCGGCCGGCCAGGACGTGGTGACTCACCAAGTCACAGCTCAGGCAATCGTGGCTACCACTACAATTCCGATCGCAGCAACGACCGCCGGGGACGTGGCCGCTCGCCAGCCGACAAGTACGATGGCTTTCGAGCCTTCTCCAGCGGCATCAAGAAGATCCAGTCATAGAGGCATCGAGGCTAACCCCTCAATGATCAGGGCTGTCCTTAACATGGAAGCCCCAAAGAGCATCAAGGATATACAAAAGCTCACGGGCTGCATAGCAGCTCTCAACAGATTCATCTCAAGACTTAGAGTGAAGGGACTCCCTTTCTTCAAGCTGCTCAAGAAGCGTGACCAGTTCACCTAGACAAAAGAAGCAAGCCAAGCCTTTGAACAACTCATGTCTTACTTGTCCACCCCCCAGTACTCGTTGCGCCAACCAAAGGTCATCACCTCTACCTGTACATCGCAGCCACTAAATACGTGGTCAGTACAATCATTGTGGTTGAGCGTGAAGAAGAAGGCCATGTATTTCCCGTACAGCGGTCAGTATATTACATCAGTGCAGTACTCTCTGACTACAAGATTCGCTACCCTCAAGTCAAGAAGCTACTCTATGCGGTTTTCATCACCTCGAGGAAGCTACGTCACTATTTCTAGGCCTTCCACATAACTGTGGTGACCAAGTTTCCTCTAGGCGAGATCCTCAACAACCCCGACGCAACTGGATGCATATGCAAGTGGAAGGCAGAGATAGCTGCATACAACCTCGACTTTGCTCCTCAAACGGCTATCAAGTCCCAGGCCCTTGCTGACTTCACGGTCGAGTGGATGGAAACCTAGTATTCCAGGGCAACTACTCACTCAGAGCACTGGATCATGTATTTCGATGGATCATTGAAGCTGGAAGGTGGAGGAGTAGGTGTATTACTAATATCCCCTAAAGGGGAACAACTTAAATATGTTTTGCAGATTTTGTTCAAAGTCACCAACAATGAGGCAGAATATGAAGCTATGCTGCACGTGCTCTGCCTGGCTGCGTCGCTCGGTATCAAATGCCTATGTGTCTACGGAGATTCCGCTATCGCAATCAAGCAAGTCAACAAAGATTGGGATTGCTCTAAAGAGACACTGAATGCCTATGTGAAGGAGGTCCACAAGCTCGAGCGCCACTTCTACGGCTTGGAGTTTCATTATGTCATCCGCGACTACAACGTTGTTGCTGATGCTTTATCAAAGCTAGGCTCAAAGCGCACGGATGTCCTAGCGGCAATATTTGTCCATGAACTACATCAACCATCCATTAAGGAGCCGGCACCCGAGGAGACTACTCCAGCTCAATCACAGCCAGACCTACGGGTCATGGTCATCGACACCGACTGGATGACTCCCTTCATCGAGTACCTGAGGGACCATAAACTCCCAAAGGATGAAAAAGCTCAAGTGCGCATCAGACGTAGTCACGTAGAGCTACAAACTACGTGGTGGTGGATAACACGCTTTATCGACGTGGGGCTTCAGTTAATGTCCTGATGAAGTGCATCACGACTGATCGAGGAAGAGCACTATTGGAAGAAATCCATGGAGGCATTTGCAGTAACCACGCAGCTTCTCGCACTCTAGTCGGGAAGGCTTATAGGGCTGGGTTCCTCTGGCCATCAGCCAAGGCAGACGCAGAGGACATCATCAAGAAGTGTCAAGGCTGCCAGTTCTTTGCCCGACAAGCTCACGTCCCGGCTCACGACCTCAACACGATCCCATTATCGTGGCCCTTCACATGTCGGGGCCTTGATCTCGTGGGTCCCCTAGCTAAAGCTCCTGGTGGTTTCGAGTGGCTTATTGTAGCCATCGACAAGTTCACCAAGTGGATCGAAGCTCAGTCGTTGGTAAATGCAAGGGCTGACAATTTAATCAAGTTCTTCGACGGAGTTGTCCACAGATTTGGCATACCTCATAAAATCATAACGGACTTGGGATCAATTTTTACGAGCGAATAATTCCAAGACTACTATGAGAAGTACTCGATCGAGACACATTATGCCTCGGTCGCTCATCCGTGCGCCAATGGACAAGTCGAGAAGGCCAATGGTTTCTTGTTGCAAGGGCTAAAGCCCAGACTCTATGAACGCCTGAAGAAATATGGTGGCAAATGGGCCAAGGAGATGCCAGTAGTACTCTGGAGGCTACGTACTCAGCCAAGCCACGCAACTGGGCAGTCACCATACTTCCTGGTCTATGGGTCTGAAGCAGTTTTACCTGTTGATCTCTTTTGGGAAGCCCCACGACTGTAAAACTACGATGAACAAGTTGCTCTGCAAGAAAGATTTCAAGATGTCGATGGCGTTGAAGAGGCTCAAGTGGCGGCTCTTATCCAGGACACCCTCTACCTTGAAGGCCTTCGGCGTTACCACCAGCGCTCTGTCCAGCCTCGTTCCTTTGTTATAGGAGACTTTGTGCTGCGGCATATGCAGAAGACTGACGGCCTCCACAAGCTCATGTCACGCTGGGAAGGACCGTTCCTCATCAAGCAAGTTATTGGGGCTGGAACCTATCGCCTCCAGACTCAAGAAGGCGATGATTTGCGAAAGCTGTGGAACGTCGAGCATCTGAGGAAGTTTTACCCATAAAATAGGCTTATGGCAGCAATTGTGATGTACTCTCCATGATTACAAGGTCAATAAAGTTGATGTTCCCCTGCTAAACTAAAAGTTGCAGTGTCTCCTTCACTTTTTAAACACTACTCTCACTAGAGGGACCCTGTGTAAGCCTGCTGCTTAAAAAGCTTAGGCCAAGGGCAGTTTCTACTCCATGCAAAGAAGCCAAGACTGCTTTCATTGAAAGTGACGTTAATCCTTATATGTCTTGGCAGAGCTACCCCAACTCACACTCGGTTGTAGGTGCTAGTCATGTTCTTTGACGTCTTGCATTCACTAGAAGGCTGAGGATTTTTTCTTCTCTACGTCCCTAACGACTACATTAGACCCCTCGTTTTGCATTACAGGAGCCCATTAGAGTCTTATCCTGGATATGTATAGCATACATTAGTATCGCTTCACCGCGTAAAATGCACAAACTACTACAAGTAATACCCAGGCTCTGCACTAGCAACCAATCATGTCTTAAGAAGACTAATATGTTACAACAGATAAGCTTAAAAGCACTTAGACCACGAGTCAATGTACTAAAAGTACTCTTGCGTGAAACGCACAACCCATAACTGCTAAAAGTAGTACCCAAGGCTTGCGCTAGCAGTCTAATAAGTCTTAACATGACTTTAAAATCCTAAATTTTCTACAGCAGACTAGTCCGAACATTATCACGACTACGGGCAATGGTACTACAAGTACTCAACGCAATACGCATGACGCTTCTAGAAAATACAAAACTACTTAACAAGTAGTAATGAGACTATTTAACAAATAACGCATCAGAAACGACTGCTTAAACAGCAGCGTCAAATTACTGACTACTTAACAAGTAGCAAAGAACTCTTGACTACTTAACCAGTAGCATATATTAACGACTACTTACCAAGTAGTAAACTTAAAAGACTACTTAAACAGTAGCATTATCAACAAAGACTACTTCAAAGGTAGCACATATGATCGACTACTTAACCAGTAGCACACTACCTCAGACTACTTAACAAGTAGCAATATTACATCACAAGTTTATATTGTTCAAATTACTAATCCAACGAGTCAATAAACTTGTCTACTATGAGCTCTGTCTCAGCTACTAGGGCATCGTATTCCTCCAAAGTACTTCCAACAGGCAGTTCGACTACTTCAAGTTTGGTCTCTAGATTGCGCGCTGCTGGTTAATGCAATCCTTCATAGCGCTCTTGCAATAATTAGCAATCTGACTCGTCACCATGCTGATGCGCTCCAAGAGTGATTGATGGCTTGTCTCTGTACCTTCACGAGTTACAATCTCCAGCACTGGTAGTATGGCATCTTCGATTGCCTTCTTTTCGGCCTGCAGATCTTCTACTTCTTTCTGTTTGGCTTGCGTCATCGCTAGAGCTCGGGTGACTTGACGTTCCACGTTCACTCGGATGCGGTGTTCTTCAGCACATTCATGAGTCTTCGATTGCGCCAGGTTGTATGACGATACGGCAGTACCTTGTTATTCCTTCAGATCCTTTTTCAACTCTGCATAAGGAAGGGATATTGTTAGTGAACAAAGCTTTCAAGCATTCACTTCATTCTCAGGTTAAAAACCTGACTATACTTACTAGTATTTTCTTTCACCAAATTGCTATTGCGGGTGTCTAGTCGAGACCTCTCATCACCGAGTCCTTCAAGTTGCTTATGGAGGTTATCGATCATCTTTTGATGCTCTAGCTAAGTGGTTTCTCGCGCTTCATATGCGGCGGATAGATCCTCCTCAAGCTCCTTTGATGCGAGCTTCTAGTCAGGCTTTGCTGGGCTATTGTAATTTTGCAACCAAGGCCTACAATTGATGATATGTTGATTATTTATAATCTCTGGAAGCATAATATACTACAAGTATGAAGTCCTTACCAAGGCAGCTTCCAGATGCTTCTTGAGCTAGATTGTTTCGCTCTCTGTGTTGCCCTCGACGACAGCAACCTATGTTGGCGGTCGTTACAGCCCAAATCCGACCACCAATACTCGGGAATAACTGAGGTTTTATGCAACATTCCATGTACTTAGGTTTTATTTCTAATAAAGTTCCACGAGTTTTGGTGAGTGTCACTTGTGCAGGTAAAATTATGACAAATACGTGCTATAGGGGCCGGAAATGACCGAATCGGCCGAACGACTCCGTTCGGACGGTTATCCCCCTTAGCCGTGCATGCCACCATAGGTAAAATGGTGATTTAATACTTCGCTAAAAGATTTGATTAATTTTGGGCACTAGTTGTTTATAAAGTTACTTGCAAAGTAAATGACATTGTAGCAACTCCTGATCCACCGAGCCTAAGTTTTTATATTTGCTCGAGGACGAGCAAAGGTCTAAGCTTGGGGGAGCTTGTTGGCGGTCGTTCCAACCCAAATCCGACCACCAATACTCGGGAATAAATGAGGTTTTATGTAACATTCCATGTACTTAGGTTTTATTTCTAATAAAGTTCCATGAGTTTTGGTGAGTGTCACTTGTGCAGGTACAACTACGACAAATACGCGCTATTGGGGCCGAAAATGACCGAATCGGCCGAACGTCTCTGTTCTGCCGGTTACCCCCTTAGCCGTACAAGCCACCGGAGGCCATCCACATCAACGATGACCAAGCGACAACAAGTACACGCCATCCAAGCGACCGACAACTCATCCCGGAGCACCGACACGCCATCCTGGGCCAAATCAACACGAAGCCAACCAGCAGGAGGCAGCCCAGAGGGTCCACGGGGCAAAGGCGGTGCTGGGGAGGCCGGCCACAGGCCAGGCCCAGTTCGGCCGACCTGGGGCCTTCGGCCGAACCGCCCCCAGCACCAGAACCGACTCCAGGGGCGAAATCCTGGCCCTTGGTGGCCAGGTCGGTGGATCCAGAAACTTGTGAAAAACTCCGAGATGGGATCCTGAAAAGAGTAGAGTGGAATAAAAACTGAGTTTAAACTGTTCATCCTTTCAACCGCCCAAGATAAGGAGATAGCTATAAGCCCCATAGGTAAATAGGTGAATTAAAAATTTTGCCTATGATTCAAGTATTTTTTATCACTAGTTGTTTATAAAGTTACCTGCAAAAGAAATGACATTGTGCAACTCCTGATCCACCGAGCCTAAGTTTATATCTTTGCTCGAGGACGAGCAAAGAGCTAAGCATGGGGGAGCTTGTTGGCGGTCGTTACAACCCAAATCCGACCCCAATACTCGGGAATAAATGAGTTTTATGCAACATTCCATGTACCTAGGTTTTATTTTCTAATAAAGTTCAACGAGTTTTGGTGAGTGTCACTTGTGCAGGTACAACTACGATAAATATACACAATTGGGGCCCAAAATGACCGAAATCGGCCGAACGACTCCGTTCGGCCGGTTACCCCCCTTAGCCGTACAAGCCACCGGGAGCTGTCCACGTCAACCGAACACATCACACCGACACGTGGGCGACGCTAACTCATTCCCGAAGCACCGACACGTCATCCTGGGCCAGAACAACCAAGTCCAAGCTTCAAAGGCCGGCCCAGGGGGGACCCAGGACCAGAGGCGTGCAGCTGAGGCCGGTCAAGGGCCAGGCCGTTCGGCCGAACCGAAGCTAGTGGAACCCCTTCTCATCCCTTTCTGCGTGAGGGTAGTTGGCACCCCTTCTCATCCCTTTCTGTGTGTCGGAGGCCCTGTAGTCCCCAAGAAAGACAATAGACTTACCCCAGACCTTGTAGTGCTGGCTCTATAGCCTCTGTACCTCTAACCACTTGACTTAGGTAGATAGAGTCCCAGGAATCCTTTATCTCTTCTCGTTGTCCTCCCAACTATCTAATCCTTCTCTCATCTATCCGAGCCTCCCTTGAGCTGTGTGTGTCCGGTATATCCACTCCCATCCGATACCGTTTATCCCCTGTCTTGTTTAGTCGTGTACCCTTCTCTGATAGTCTCGAATATCTGTTCACTAGTAATCTTGCCAAAGCTTCCCTGCGGAAATATAAATTACGATACCTCGGGATACTCCCAGGTGAAGTGCTACAGCGGTGATTCTGTGCGCTTGCAGAATATTTCTATATTTTACTAAGCCATAAGGAAAACCACTGAAACACTCCTTACCCCAGTACCAGGATTCTCAATTCTGATATTGGATCGTAAGAAGTGCCAACAAGCATTTCTGGCGCCGTTGCCGGTGAAGTCTTTGGCTAGATCACTTTTGAACATTTTGTCTTGAGCTATCTTAGTTGAGTACCGCTACTCAAGCGGGTTTATCCTTGCTCTGTTCGTTGGTCTTTGTGGAACAGAGCAGTGCATGAATGGTTTCCAACTACCTTCAAACTTCCAAGAAAATCCAGAGTCACTTGTGAGGAAAGTACGACCCCGTGTTGCACCTCCTCAGAAGCAACTCCTTCCGACGAACCCAGTCCTTCCCGTCGTGATCCCAGCTTCATCAAGGATGGCCGGCAAGCCAATCCGCGAGTTCTCCGCTCCATCAAGCGAGAACGTACGTATCGGACCAGCTCCGCCAGTCGGAGATGATAGCTTCGAGCTGAAGCCAGCCCTCATCAACATGGTACAGGCTAGCCCATTCTGCGGCAAGCCACACGAAGATGCCAATGCTCATCTCCAGCATTTCCTAGAGATTTGCAACACCTTCACCATCCGCGGAGTAAGTATCGATGCCATTCGCCTTCGTTTATTCCCATTCTCATTATTAGGCAAGGCGAAACAATGGTTTTATGCGCAGCATGGGGGTGACTCCACTAATTTCCACTTTGAGTCCCGGAGGCATGGGATCGCCTCCAGGACTATATTTCTGCTTGTCCTCACCATGGTATGCAGAGTTGGTTCATAATCCAAACTTTCTATCACGGGGTGAGAAATTCTGCCCGTGAGTACCTGGATGCTGCTACTGGAGGCTCGTTCTTATCTCTTGAGGAGAGTTGTGCGAAGGACCTCATAGAGAAGATGGTCGAGAACCAAGGTTGGTCCGATGATCGGACTCAACCATAGACCCGAGGAGTTCACCAAGTTGAAGCTCTGGACATGCTCGCTGCCAAGATGGACCTCCTGATGAAGAAACTGGAGGCCCCTGCTCAAGAAATGGTGCAAGCCATGGACGCTCGCATGACCTGCGAAGTCTGTGGCAACACTGGCCATTCAGGGAATGACTGCCCCGAAACGCGAGAAGATGACCACTACGTCAACAACTCCAACAACAATGGGTACCGACCGAACAACTACGGCAACCAAGGCTGGAATCCACGCCCAAACCTCCCTTTTGAGAGGCCTCAACAAGGTAACAATTTCAATTCCAGCAATTTCAATAATCAGCCGTCTCTTAGAGATCTTGTGTTTAACCAGATAAAAATAACTGAAAATATTAGTAAGAAGCTTTCTACTAATGATAAAACTCTGGAAAACATAGACTCTAGGATGGAATCATTCGCTTCTGCCATGAAAAATCAACTGAGCTTTAATAAAATGATAGAAACTCAAGTCGCTCAGTTAGCTGCTGCTGTTCCTATCACTGAATCGGGGAAGATTCCGAGGCAACCCGAGCCTTCAACCCGATCCTTCCATCGAGACAGTGAATTCCATCACTACCAGGCAGGGTAAGATGTCTCGTAGTGTATTCCGCACTAACCATGCAGGGAAGGTCGCACACATCCGAGTACTGACACCAAGATGGACCTACCTGCAGAGAGCTGCAAAAAGGGTGATCATCAAGACCTCTCCGGATAGGAAGGAAGATCCCGGAGTGCCCATCATTCAGTGCACGATCTGGAATCGTCGCATTGATGATGCACTCTGTGATCTGGGGGCAAGCATCAACATCATGTCTAAGGTATTATTTAAAAAATTACGCTACCCTACTTTGTCACCAACTACTGCCCAGGTACAGCTTGCGAACTCAACCATCCGCTACCCCGAGGGGGTGATCGAGAATGTACCGGTCCGGATCTGGGGACGATATGTCCCTGTGGACTTTGTTGTCCTCGACACGGGGAACAAGCATTCGTTTCCCCTTGTGTTGGGCCGACCATTCTTGAACACCACCCGGGATAGGATCGATATGGATGCGAGAGAAATCTCGTTCCGTATCGATGGAAGGTTGACTTACGTCAAGTTTCAACCCCGGGAAGAAAAGAAGACAGAGCCAGTCACACCGGAGCAGAGAAGCGCCGAGTGTTTCCTTAAGGCTCTCATTAATGGAGAGCTGGAAATACTCGGTGGTGAGCAGCTCAAGTGGAACGAGCCGACAAAACCGACAAGTGCAGAAGAAATGGATTTCCTCGTAAAGAAATACGAGGAAGAACAAGCCCTCTGGAATTCTCCAGAGACGCCGATCCCACAGCCACCGACAAAGAAGAAAATTAAGAAGATGTAGCGGAAGAAGGTTGCATCGTCCGAGTCATCCACTCCGGGACCAGACGATGACAAAAGCAACTGAAGACAGGAGAAGTCCCGCTCGCGGACTTAAAAGCTGAGCTCTCGCCGCGAGGAAAACCGGTATGTATCCCATATTTCCCTTCCAATTTTTAAATTTCCAATTGCATTTGCATGTTTCCCTTTTCAAAATAAATGAACCACTTGAGAAATTAATTTGAGAAAGAGTAGAAAATTTTGCAAGAAATAATTGGACACATGCTGAAATTTTACCTAGGGTGGATGTAATTGGTAACTTTTATCATTTTCATCCCTTCTAGAACATCTCCAATTATTTACCATCACCACCAACCAGCAACAAACATGTCTACCCCACTAAAAATGGCTGCACACTCAGTTCGCGCTCAAGCCCAGGGTGGAGAATTGCTCTCAGGTATGCACTGATTTAATTCAAAATTCCAAAAACCTTGACTCCACTAATTTCCATTTTGGTCATCTCACATTTCCATCTCACCTACCACTAAAATCCACTAAAAATGTCCTCGGAAATTGGTGGCCGCACATACTTGGAGTGGAAACAAAGGCATGTGAGTGCTGCACTCACATGGGAGTGCCCTGGCCACCAGGCCTGGTTCGGGCGAACCAGAGCCTTCGGGCGAACCAGAGCCTTCGGGCGAACCAGAGCCTTCGGGCGAACCAGAGCCTTCGGGCGAACCAGAGCCTTCGGGCGAACCAGAGCCTTCGGGCGAACCAGAGCCTTCGGGCGAACCAGAGCCTTCGGGCGAACCAGAGCCTTCGGGCGAACCAGAGCCTTCGGGCGAACCAGAGCCTTCGGGCGAACCAGAGCCTTCGGGCGAACCAGAGCCTTCGGGCGAACCAGAGCCTTCGGGCGAACTGGCCAAGGCCACCCCCTCGGCCTATAAATTACCAACAAGAACGACTAACCTTTTGTGGTGGTTTTCATCCCCACAAGAACGACTAACTATCTTGAACGACTGACTTGACTTTCTTGTGCTAACCATATATATTCAGTCCTTCGGGTAGTTGTTGTTGCACTAACCTTTTGCAGGAATCATGTCGAAGTTCTTCACGTCACTCCGTCGTTCCGCCCGGCTAGGCCGACGATCGGACAATGCTGGGAGTTCCCCAGCTCTGTCTCGAGGCTCGAGCCAGATGGACACGGACGAGCACGGAGTAGCCGGCTCAGGATGGGGCCATGCCACGCCCCCAGCCAGGCAGCTCCTGAGCGAGAGTCACATCAACCTTAGAACAGAAAGGGAGCGGAACACCTTCAACGAGCTTCGGTTGAAGGAGTTCGAGCACACCCATGTGTTTGAGCAAGATTTGCTCAGGGACACAGGGATGGACATAGAGTTTACAGAAATCTTCCAGGCCATTGGCTGGGAGGATTTCTGGCACATCAACGAAGAAGGTTCGTACCTGCTCACCCTTGAATTCCTCTCTACTTTGGTTTCTGAAACTAGGGGGATTCGTTTTCGGTTCTTCAACCAAGAGTTCTTCTGCTCTTGGAGGGATTTTAGTTCGGGTCTCGGATTTTCAAACCGTTGTTCATTAGACCCGAACAAAGCGCTTAAAAGATTTGACCGGGTGGCATTTTGGAAAAAGATTTTGGTAGATACCAACTGTCATGCGCCACGCACGAACAGCATACATAACCCCACTTTGCGTTTCATGCATCGTTGGGTGTCTATGATGGTATTCCCCTGGGCAGATTTGCGCCCTATCAACACCATTGAGTTGCGGGTTCTTTTTGCCATGGTCAAGCAGATTCCCTATTCACCTGTAAAAGACATGGTTGGTCACCGGCTATCTCATATTTCTCGTGCGGGTAGCATGGCGATGACTTCTCTAGTCACTCGCCTCGCTAACCACCTGGGCGTCCTTCAAGGCGCCCGACTCACGTACATCGAGACAGCGCGTTCCGTCGTGGATGCCGAGCACTTCGTGCAAGCCCACATGATACGGCGGACGCCTGACGCAACGCTAGCAATGATTTACCGTGGCTATACAACTGAAGTGCCCTTGCCTTGTGCAGCACTAAGGTTGTATACCACGCCGAAACTAACTCTTCAGTTGAGGACCGAGTCGGACGATTCTCCACCTTGGAGAGAGCCCGCTCGGCACAGCGTTGCAGGTAACGGACCCGTCAGGGGACGAGCCAGGTGTGATGCTGGGCTCGCCACCTCACAGGAGCCGGAAGATGCACCACAAATGCCGCACCGACACACTTCCGCTTTTGAGGCCACCTACGACATGTACACCGGCGCTGGGACGTCCGGAGCAGGAGGCTCCGGGCAACACCAGGAGCCGAACTACTTCACCTCAGGACGCTGGGACCACGGCCAGGACACGGACTCTGAGTGGTCCGGGAGCCGGTATGGAGGGGGATACGACAGTGCCTCCCAGCCAAACTACCCCGGATACTCACAGTCCGCACGCTTCGACTACGGCCGGGAGTTGTCCTACATCTCCGACCGAGTCGAGCTCATCGACGACCGTACCCGAGAGATTCAAGACACGCTAGCCCGCCATTCTCAGTACCATCAAGAGAATAGCGGGATGGTGGCGTCTATCCAGCACGACGTCCACGAACAAGCGAAATAGCTGAGCCAGTACCTTTCAAGGCTCAACCCCTACCAGTGAAAGTCCAAGCTTGGGGGAGGACCCCCACCAGGTATGTCCCGATTTATCCAGCACTTTGATCATTTAATTTCCCTTTCATTTCCCTTCATGATAGTTTGCATTTAAAAAAAAAATGAAAATACCAAAAATATTTCCCTTAAACAATATTTCCCTTGAATAAAAATAACTCCCAACTATGCATGGAATGAATCATATGCCTCTCACCTTGGAAATGATGAATAGTTGCTCTGTCATTAATTTTGCAAGTACTTTGCTTCAACTAGTTGCTAGATTGTGCTTGAGTTATTTGGCATGAGTAAAAATGATCCTGAAAACCTTGTGGGAGCACATGCTTTATTCCAAGTCTAAGTTGTTGTGGGGATTGATATAGTGAGAATTTGGTTAAATTCTATTCTGCTTTTAGTACGGGGAAAATCTCGGAAATTTATGCTTTCAAAATGAAACAAGTTCCTCGGGCTCCGGGCAGCATCAGGAGCCGAACTACTTCACCTCAGGACACTGGGACTACGGCCAGGATACGGACTCTGAGTGGTCAGGGAGCTGGTATGGAGGGAGGTACGACAGTGCCTCCCAACCTTACTACCCCGGATACTCACGGTCCGCATGCTTCGACTACGGCCGGGAGTTGTCCTACATCTCCGACCGAGTCGAGCTCATCGACGACCGTACCCAAGAGATTCAAGACACGCTAGCCCGCCATTCTCAGTACCATCAAGAGAATAGCGGGATGGTGGCGTCTATCCAGCACGACGTCCACGAACAAGCGGAACAGCTGAGCCAGTACCTTTCAAGGCTCAACCCCTACCAGTGAAGAGTCCAAGCTTGGGGGAGGACCCCCATAGGTATGTCCCGATTTATCCAGCACTTTGATCATTTAATTTCCCGTTTCATTTCCCTTTATGTTAACTTGCATTTAAAAAAATGAAAATACCAAAAATATTTCCCTTAAACAATATTTCCCTTGAATAAAATAACTCACAACTATGCATGAAATGAATCATATGCCTCTCACCTTGGAAATGATGAATAGTTGCTCTGTCATTAATTTTGCAAGTACTTTGTTTCAACTAGTTGCTAGATTGTGCTTGAGTTATTTGGCATGAGTAAAAATGATCCTGAAAACCTTGTGGGAGCACATGCTTTATTCCAAGTCTAAGTTGTTGTGGGGATTGATATAGTGAGAATTTGGTTAAAATTCTATTCTGCTTTTAGTACGGGGAAAATCTCGGAAATTTATGCTTTCAAAATGAAACAAGTTCCTCATTGGTCAAAATACCTACCAGAGCCATATGATAAGCTTAGTTGAAAATTTCTACTCATATGCTGCTTGTTATCTTAGTGAGCTTTGTCAAATTGTTGTGACCTTTGAGTGAAGCTTTCATATTCTTAAAGATCGAGACCCACGTACACACACCACCTCTCACTTGCAATTCCTACACTGGGAGTTAGCAAACATTTTCCATCATCCATCCACAAAAATAAATGCTCCATGTTCTATGAGTTATGGATGCCGAGCACTTCGTGCAAGCCCACATGATACGGCGGACGCCTGACGCAATGTTGGCAATGATTTACCGTGGATATACAACTGAAGTGCCTTTGCCCTGTGCACCACTAAGGTTGTATACCACGCCGAAACTAACTCTTCAGTTGAGGACCGAGTCGGACGATTCTCCACCTTGGAGAGAGCCCTTATGGCTTAGTAAAATATAGAAATATTCTGCAAGCGCACAGAATCACAGCTGTAGCACTTCACCTGGGAGTATCCCGAGGTATCATAATTTATATTTCCGCAGGGAAGCTGATAAATCTTGGTTGTGCTTTGCTTCATGTCATGAGTATGACTAAAGAGGGTAACCCGGCCAAACCAAGCAGTTCGGCCGAATTGGCCAATTTTAACACTTTTTGCACACATTTGTCAATAATGTACTTGCATATTGGATATTCACCAAAACTCGTGGAACTTTATTAGAAATAAAACCTAAGTACATGGAATGTTGCATATAACCTCATGTATTCCCGAGTATTGGTGGTTGTCTCCGTTCGGCCGGTTACCCCCCTTAGCCGTACAAGCCACCGGAGGCCGTACACATCAACGATGACCAAGTGACAACAAGTACACGCCACATGGATGACCGACAACTCATCACGGAGCACCGACACGCCATCCTGGGCCAAATCAACACGAAGCCAACTAGCAGGAGGCAGCCCAGAGGGTCCACATGGCAAAGGCGGTGCTGGGGAGGCCGGCCACGGGCCAGGCCCAGTTCGGCCAAACTGGGGCCTTCGGCCGAACCGCCCCCAGCACCAGAACCGACTACAGGGGCGAAATCCTGGCCCTTGGTGGCCAGGTCGGTGGATCCTACGTTCGGCCGAACCCCCTAGTTCGGCCGAACCGCCTCCCCTCGCCCGAATCAAGGGGGGATATTTCCTGGATGCCTTGGAGGTTACTCAGCCCCAGACCGACCCGTGCAACTATAAATAGAGGGTCACTTTCACTTGTAGACACACACCAAGCCAAGTCGCTCATTTCCACTTTCATTCTAGTAGAGTTAGGATAGTTTAGTTGGGAGTTAGAGTTGAGTCGAGCTTTGCCTCGGAGGTTCCGGAGTCGTCTTCAGAAGCTCTGGTAATAGCTCTTGTATCTTTTACTTTTCCTTTTGTAAGACTTGCAGTTATCAATATAGTTATCTTTATTACTTTGCCTTTGTCATTTATATCTTGCTTCTACTTTATCCTAGTTGCAAATATATCTTGTTTAGACTATAGTCAGTTATAGTTCTAGTGCTTGTAGTCTTGTTTAAGTCTTTGTCTTGGCTGGTTCTTCGATCTTGCTCGATACTGGAGGTGAATTGTCACCAAGAGTATTAACAAGGTTGCTTGCTCTTGCTAGCGGAGTAAGTAGTCGTTGACTAGTGTAGGAGTGGTTCCTAGCCTAGCCAGATGTGTATAAGAGACAGATTGTAATATGGGCTCCAAGAATCCAGGAGTCCTCTATCTCTTCTCGTTGTCCTCCCAGCTATCTATCACCTCTCTCCCTTACCTGAGTATCGCTTGAGCTGTGTGTCCGGTATATCCACTCCTATCCAATACCGTTATCCCTTGTCTTGTTTAGTTGTATACCCTTCTCTGATAGTCTCGAATATCTGCTGTCTCTTATACACATCTTGGAACTTTATTTGGAAATATAAATTACTATACCTCGGGATACTCCCAGGTGAAGTGCTACAGTGGTGATTCTGTGCGCTTGCAGAATATTTCTATATTTTACTAAGCCATAAGGAAAACCACTGAAACACTCCTTACCCCAGTACGAGGATTCTCAATTCTGATATTGGATCGTAAGAAGTGTGAACAACCTACAAGGGTAGTTAGTCATTGGCATTTAAATGATTGTGCAATTACATTAAAGTACTTTTAACAAAAGATACTTACTTCTCTAGGAATTTCTTCATCTGATTGCAGAGTGCTTGCGCTAATAGTTTTGTCAGGCAAGTCTGTCCCTACTGCTTCTTTAGTCTGTGGCTTTTTGAGGTCACATATCATGGTAATCATAAATACCGGCCATGGAATATGAATTGGTGGACCATACTATACATATTGAGCAATTGGTCATACCTCAATGTTGGTCTTTATGGCCGTGGCTTCTTCTGGTACGGCTGCTGGAGTACTGCTGGCCTCGGGTAGTTGCTGAGCAGCTGCTGAGCTTTCTTCTGAAGGTTTGTACAAGTCAAGTGACTCATTGTCCTTAGCTGCAGCTCCCGTATCAATATCCATGGCAACATGAGATTTTCCTCCCACATCTTCTACTACGGTTTCAGCAGATGTCGCATCACCAGCCTTCTCCACTTCAGACATGATGGGTCGGGAGCTAACAGCTTCATCTACTCCTGGTTCGGCTGTTTTTTCAACAACTCGCTCCGTTTCTGCTTCGGCGGGTGGGTTATCATTGGATTTCTTTGCTTGTGCTCAAGTGGATGGTTCATCAACTGATTGGGCTTCTTGCATTAGTGCATTGTATTGTTCTTCCAATTCTTGCGTTTGCATCACCTTCAAGAATGTGCTGGTTGTTGACCTGTCATCATACAAATTAGAGAATTATTCATCGACTAGTGGAATATAAACATACGCATGGCAATGGCGACTGCTTTACTTACTCTACACGGGGTACCGTCTTCGGCTTGAAGCTAAACTTTTTCAACTTCAAAGCACCCATCTTGGATCTGGTGGTGCTTCCAGTAGTACCGCTACTCATTGCACTAGTCGTGGAAGAGATCTGCGGCGCTGTCACGAACCTGGAGACCTTGAGTTGTTTGGATAGATCCGCAGAATGATCGCAATCACCTGAAGGAGAGTCTGCTGATCGAGCTCTGGCAGACCTCTTCCTCTTCAAGTTAGGATGTACTACTGGGGGCTCTTTAGAGCACTCTGGTTTAAAGATTCCCCACAAGATTTTGGGTGGTGGATTACAATTGTTAGGATTATTCAGTCCGACTGTGTGATAATCGTCAATAAAAATTGGGCATGCTACAAGGAACTTACCCTTGGGATCTGCCTGCTTCAAGTTTGTGGCTGCTGTGTCAGCATCTGAGTCGGCCACAACCTCTTCAGGATTGCCTTCAGCACTCACAGTCTTATACGAAGAAGTCTTGTCAAGATCATTCCAGTCTTCTTCGGTCAACTCGTTGCCGAGAGTATCGGCCTGTGTTGTTTAAACAAGTCGGATTAACGTTATTATTTCAAGATTATTTATGAAACAAGATGTAAGACTACTTACCGAACTTGGAGGCCTGTCCTTCGAGTATTCTCCCACGATGACCGGTTTGTCTGTGACACCAGTGAACATTTGAGCCAGTCACATAAGCAGTGTCTCATCAGAGAGTTATTCAGGAGCCATGCGCGAGGGATCTGAGCTTCCCTCGTACTCGTAACCGAGATGGCATCGCTCTTGGAGTGGTTGAATTCTTTGCTTTAAAAAGCTAAAGGCGATCCCAGCTCAAGTGAGACCCTTTTGCTTCAATGAATGTATTCTCTTTAACAAAGAGGGTACATCCTTTGCTTCTTCGACAGTAAGATGCAGGTTCCAGTTGGAGAGATCTTGCGGGAACCACCCGTCTTTCTCTGGACAGCTTTTACTATGATTTCCTGTTGTATTAAAATTACATAGGAATAGATTAGTATAATAACAAGACATTTAAACAATGTGTAAAGGGATGATCAAGTCGACTCACCGATGGTAAACCACTTGGTCTTCCAGTCGCCGCACGAGTCCATGATGGGCATTTCAAACCATTTAGCCTGCATGTTTTGACGAAACTGGATTCTAGCTCTGCCGACTACTTCTGTGCACTGGTTGTTGGGCTGTGGCTTGATATGATACAAAGCACGAAACAAGGCAAGGCTAGGCTTGATGCCAAAAAAATGCTTCACAGGCGTGGACAAAAACAAAGAGGTACAGAATCCCATTTGGGTTGAGGTGGTGGAGTTGTAGTTTGTAAAAAGCAAGAAATTCTTTGAAGAATGAAGAAATGGGCAACCCTACTCCTCGCTCACAGAAGGACAAAAAATGGGGGAACTCTTGATAGTTTTCCGTTGAGAAAGGTTGTTTCCAGCAAGATTTCCACTCTAAAGTTTCATGAGACAAGAGCAAACCTTCTTCTAACAATGGAGGTTTTTCCAAGTGGCTGTGCATTTTTTCCAAGCATTGGCTGGCGATGGTGGATCCTTGAAGATGGGCTTGGCGTTTGGACCTACAATGGAGGTTTTCCTCTTCACGACCCTCTTGGTCATTGGATTGGCGGCCTCACCTTCATCAGTCTTCTTCACCGACCCTTTCTTCTGGCCCATGGTTGGTGAGCGAGTCAAGACCTTGTATTTCTCCCGCATTAACTAAGGAAGGAACAAGAGCTAAGGCTCGGGGGCTGCGCAAGAATGTTCGGGTGCTAAAGCTCAAGGGTTGCGTAAGAATGCTCGGGGCCTCAGGCTCGGGCTCAGGGAGGAAGATGGTGGCGGCGCACTTAACACATGAGGACTGAAATGAAGCTTATCTCTCCAGATTTATAAACTGCGGTTAGGGTTACTGTATGTTATAGCACCGAGGCGCATCAAATTCCGTCATTCGGGCCGATTCTTTAGGGATAACCTTCCTAACTAACCACTGGTGGCGGTATACTCGGATATTCAATATTTGAGTAGATTTTTGAAGATTTCCTTGACCTTTAAACCAAAGATATTTTATTGAAATCTAGGGGGCTGCTAGCGGATTATCCGAGATTTATTTTTTCAAAATTTTCAGTTTAAGTCACGCGAAGACCTTCGACTAGTTTTAACCAAACTACACGAAGTTTGGGGGCTATACCCAATGGGTGCACCTACTCAGTGCATGCCATTGAACTACTCTTGAACCTTCGACTACTGAAAAAGTAGGCGGAGGCTCGGGGGCTACACCCATTGGGTGCATTGAAAGATGCACTCCAATAAAGCTACTCGTCAGAGAAGATCTGAGCGTCTTGGGCTTGGCTCCAACTACTTAAATCATCTAAAGATGAGGCTTTGAAGATGTTATAGCAGATTCAGGACTTAAAGCATAGGCGCAAGATGCTCGGGGTCTTGTGGGATCAGGATCTCTAGGGCCACTCATCCAAGGGATTAAACTAGTCGATAGGGAAAGTTTGATCCGACTACTTCAAACCAGTCGGCTATGGTGCAAGATGGCGTAGTTGATTGGAAAGACTAGTCGTGTATTGTTAGGAGGCTCCCCAAAGTACCCTGTTGTAGTACTCCTTGTTGTACACGACTGGAATCATGTAACCAACTTATAACTCTGCTCCCCGGACTATATAAGGCGGAGCAGAGACCCCTCCAAAAGGACTCAACTCACATGCAATACAATCAAGCACAAAGGACGTAGGGTATTACGCAATTTGCGTCCCAAACCTGTCTAAATCTTTGTGTTATTCGTGCACTGTCGTTCCTAGAACTCGATGAGACCCACAAATCTACTCTTGGTGGTACCCCCAGGCAGACGTGCTCGACATAAATCATCGACAGATACCTCACTCAAGCTTACATCTCATGCGCAGTAGGTTGTAACGGTTTCCAGGGTTTATTAAGGTTGAGCTCATATTATAACCCCAAAGTAGAAAAATACTATATTAGACTTATAGTAGACCCTAAAATCTTTGGAATTTAGGATGTGATTAGGAAGAACAATGATTTTCACACATTTATAAAAGGTTTCCATTGTTTATATATTTATTAGGGAATTAAGTTTAGGAAGATGTTTTTTATTAAATTAAATAAACATAAGTTTTAATGTTGTGTGCCTTGCATTCATATCGGTTGCATTTAGAGGCCAAATGGGAATTTCCAGATTTTTTGTAGCGAATTACAATTTTTGGAAGGTGCTAGAATCATTTTCATTAGTTCCAAGTATGAGTTTTGGGATCCTAATGTCCAACTCCATTTATGGGATTGTTTCCAAGATTTTTGGAATTTTTTGAATATTTTTCATGCCTTGAACGATTTATATAGACTTCTCTGGATTTATCTACGCCCTAAAAATATTTATTCAAAAAATAAAAACAAAAAGAAAAGCTAGATTCCTCTTGATAGGGCCCGACGCTACCTTGGAGCTCAATCAACTTGACGGATAACCCGGCCCTGTTTTCCTCTCACCATGCAAATGGGAGTGCTCTAGCCCATGAGGCCTAGTCTACCGCTGAGCTAGGGTCTTCAAGCACAGGACGGCAGCATCGCCGCGGTTAGCCTTAGTGTGCAAGCTATCGCCACATGCAGCTTTCCCACGTCGAGCCACATCCTTCCTATCGTCTGCCATCCTCAACTCATCGCCCGACTAGCATCTCAGCGTGAGAACCTCGCACAGGTTGCTAGCTACGCGTGGGCGGATTTTCGGTCACCATCGTCAGCCCCATCACTGTCGGTGAGCACCCAAGCAATATCTGGGACCGGGATCCCCAGGACTACTCATGGATGGGCTGAAACTATCGTACCAGGGTGGGCTTGGCCCGAATGCTCCATAGACGGTGGCTACGGTGCAAGGCGGTTTAGTAGCCTAGGAGACTTAGTAGTAAAACATCGACATCCTGCGCAAACTCACCAAGAGCGATGGTGGGAGGCTTCAACTTCAACAAACACGACATCGAGAACGGCATGACGTTCATGTTTGGCGCATGGACTTTTTTTGCACTATGCAATAGGACCTTCACCACCAATGTCTTCAATAAATCAGGCCCTACCTTGATGACGATGACTCACTAGAGCCGCACCACGATCTTGTCGAGAAACTCGACAAGAACCACTCCCCGACGACTCCGACTCTGTCTTTCGATACCAGTACAACTCGATCCCGACTAGTGGTCGGATTATGAACTTTGAGCTGGCCCAAGAAGAGCCATCAGATGCTCCACATGGGCCAATTCCCTGTCGGACTTGGAAATTCTGCCTCCGTATATTTGGAGGCATATACCACCAAGGCCCTCTGGACATATCCCTCGTACAGATCAAACGAAGTAGTCAAGAGGCCCCTTACTGGGATCTAAAAAGGCATAGGCATCTCAAAGACTCCAGATAGGCTCATTGTTCACTGTCCAGTCTTGGCTCCACCAAGCCGCAGCCTTGAAGATGAGTCATGCCTAGCAGTTGTCATCATTGAAGAGCTTCAATTTCTAGATGGAGAGACTGTTTCTCTGATTCTACGCGACGTGGAGGAAGACGAAGAAGTCACCAAGATGTAGCTAGTATGAAGCAACACCATGAATGACCCAAGTGTATAAGATTTCATGGGAACTTGACTAGCCAACGTAAGTTGTGAAGCTCACAAAGGAGTGTACCACCGCTGTACTCAATAAAGTTCAAGAACAAAAGAAAGATATAGGATGTCCCATTGTCACCTGCACTATCGGGACACACCATTTCGATAACGCCATATGTGACCTTAGGACTAGCTTCAGTGTAATTCTCAAGATAGTGTTCGATAAACTTAAACATACAGCTTTGTCTCCTACACCTCTGTGTTTCTAGTTGGCTGACTCAACGGTCCGCTGCCTAGAGGGAATCGCTGAAGACATTCTGGTAAAAATCTGGGATTGCTTCATTCCATCCTCATGGTCCTCGACACAGATATAGACACAAAAATGCTGCTCATTCATGGGCCACCATTTCTAAGCACAGCCGACGCACGTATTAATGTGGGATCTTGGGTAAACCAACTCCACATTAACGGGACATAGTAAAAGTTCTCATTCAAGCCCAGAACAGACAAATGTTCAATGATCAAAATTAAGTACGGGCCAAACACATAGAACATTACGGGAACTGAGGTAAATCCCCTAGAGAAAGATAGCCTTGTGAAAATATTTCCCATGACCTTACCAGCAAAAGTCCAACCATAAGAGGGAGAGGAAGTTCAAAGCCGCTTCACAGAAGTCCACCACAAAAACATCAAGAAAGGGATGGCGGGTTAAATCATTTGTAGCCTCATCTCCAAGGAAGAACGCTGAATTGTCAAGCTAAACTACACAATGGAGAGGTCCCGCTCGGTGGAGATGAAATGGCGAACCGTTGCCAACTGCATGCTTTCAAATACACTTATGCATGTGTCCCGTTCAAATCAATTTACGAAAAGAAAATATAAAATATTTTCCATAGTTTTTCTTGCATCTTTTCGTTACTTCCCTCCAACCCTTCATGAATGCTACAAGAAAGCTAGCGTGAGGACCCCCATGAAGTAACAATTTCCCTTTTTAGAAAATAAAATTGTGTTAGTTTATTTCCCTTTCATCTTATATGTGATGTCAAGCTCTCTTTGTCGGATATGATCAAAAGCAGTTATGTTCTATTATATTCGTATGCCTAGCTTTCAACCTTATATTCCCTCCGATTTTGGGGTTTTTGTCTTTGAGAGTATTTACCTTTAAAACTAAAACTTGTGGGTTGTGTAGAGCATGTTTCAAAGTCTATGTTTTTTGAAGCTAAGATATGGTAAGTTAAGAGTTTGAATGCCTTGTTCAATTGAGCCTGAATTCCAAAGTTTTATTTTTGAAAAGAACAAAATAACAAGCTCCTCATCAATGTTAAAGTTCCTACCAAAGCCATAATGTTATGATCTTACTCTCATTCCTTGAACATTCCAGTAGAGATAGATCCCGATCCCGATCCTATAGAGGAAGTCATGTCAACTTCCTTGACAAACTTAGAGCCTACGATTCTAGAGGAAGATATCCAATTTTCCACGGAGGAAGAACAAATTCATCCTCCAATCAAGCTCGACACAACTGAAACTCCAAAACCATCTCCAATCGAGCTAAAACCTCTTCCCCCTAGACTGAAGTACACCTCTTCTTTAAGGACAAACAAACTCTAGTGACCATTAGTGGCAAGCCCTCTGACGTCGAAACTCAACATATTCTCACTGTCCTGGAGAAAGATCAATCAGTCTTAGGACACTTTGTCCAAGACTTAATAGGGATTACTCCTAACCTTTATACACATCATATCCCTATCTCATCTTATCATGGGGTAGCAAGGAAAGTGTCACGAGGATTCGTCTTTGATCAGGGAAAGACTAGATTCAAAGTCGGAAGCCATCATCTTCCCCTATCATGCTCCTGAACACGACCCTATGCCCACACTTCCCACCAACGTAAAGGGGATTCATACTTTCCTTGGCCACGTCGGGCCCTGTAGGTGTCTCATCGAAAATTTCTCTCTAATAACCCAGCCGTTAACTGAGCTCCTAGCCAATGAAGCCCCTTTTTGTCTTTGATGAAGAGTGCTATACTGCCTTTCACACTCTTGAGAAAGCATTCATCTCCGCTCCCATCATCCAGCCTCCCGACTGGAACATTCCATTTGAAATCATGTGTAATGCCATTGTTGGCGGTCGTTACAGCATGATTTCTGACCTCCAACCGAGCATAAATTGAATACAATGGAAAACTGCACCATAGCTATAGGGTTTATTTATAATTATTTCCACAAGCTTTGGTGTCTATTTGATTCCAGGAGGCATTATTGGCACTCCTTACGGCCTACAGATAAATCCGTAAGCAAACGGATACCGATGTAGCTTTCACCTAGGAGTCTTCCAAGGTATCAATTTCCACGAGGAACGAGAAGTGAACTGAATCTAAACTAAGTTGTCCAAGGGTGATAGGATGAAGTGGATGACAACTAAGAAAAGGAAAGAAAAGCGACAGGAGGGTAGAGAAGGTACGAGTCTAGTAATGAGGTTCTTCTGACTAACTGAGCAAGACACCTGCTACAAGTACTTGCTTACATCAGGAAACGGAGCACCCAACACCCAGAAAGGGCTGAGAAGGGGTGTTGGTAAACAACCGCAGAAGGCTCCTGCAGAACGAGCCGGACGTGGTGGACTACGTAGGCCGTATAGGGTTGTCACCACCTAACGGCTACCACACAACCGTAGACTCAGATGCAGACCAAGCTAACCTCAAGTCTAGGCACCGTGCCTACACTAGTCAGTTAGTACTTATCTCCTTAAGTAAGATAAGCACCCAAGAAAAGCAACTAGTATACAATTATACCAAGCAACTAAGCATTGAACGAGGAACCGACAGACAAATAAAAGTAAGAGCCGAATGATCAATTAATCGGAGTGAGATACAAGAGTTACCAGACATGACCCGGATGTCACTCGAAGCAGAGCCGCATCCGTAGAGGTACAGATGGAAGAGGGGCCGACACTCTAGCTCCTCTCTGGCACGCTCACCTCTCTTCTCTCCCTATATTCTAAGTTTGGAAGTGGCAGCGCTTCGCTAATGCTTCTCTTCTCTTGTGTTGTCTTTTTGTAGGTGCTGGAGACCTCTTTTTATAGCAGTCAAGGGCGGTGGAAGAAGGAGTAGCGGCCACGGGACCTCAGGGGCGGTTCCGGGCAGTTCGGCCGAACCAGGCGGGTTCGGCCGAACTCCCCAGTTCGGCCGAACCATCCATTTCCACCGCCTTGGCCCCCAATGCTCAGGATTTCACCCCCATGTCGATTGTAGGTCAGTTCGGGCGAACTAGGGGCTTCGGCCGAACTGGCCCCGGTGCCCTTCTGCCCTTGGATCCACCGCGTTTGTGTTGGGGATGGTCAAGATGGTCCACCTATGCCTGGGGTCTTGGTAAATCACATGTGTTCAAGTCCTGGTACGCTTCGGGAATGAGGGTGGAGTTCGGTCGAACCATGGGACTCGGCCAAACCCACCATTTTGGGTGGTTTTACCCCAACTTTGGTAACCTGCCATCTGGAATCAAATAAACACCAGAACTTGTGGAAATGATTAGAAATAAACCCTATAGCTATGGTGCATTGTTCCATTGTATTCACTTAATGCTCAGTTGGAGGTCGGAAATTAGGCCATAACGACCGCCAACAAGCTCCCCCAAACTTAGATCTTTGCTCGTCCCGAGTAAAGAATTGAAATTAGAGCAAGAACTAAGGTAAGGGTTCTTTCATGAAATGAATGAATGCTTGTTGATTATTTCAAACCTTTCTCCATTCCTATGGATTTGAAGTGGCTACTCCCTGGATCTTAGGTGGTTGATGAACGGAACGGCTCTAATTTTCACAAATAAATAACCCTTGTCCTTTCATCCTCCAATACTCTCTAGAGTCACTCTTTCTTTTCACTCACTCTCTTTTGTATGTCTTATTTCTCTCTCAGGTGGTGGTTTACTGAAGACACATATTTCTGTCGAGTCGAAGATTGGTTCCTGGAGATTGTGTCGGTCACCCTTGATCAAATTGCAAGTGTGGAATGAAGACCTCGTTGTCGGTCCTTAGCCTCATGACCCCTTTCTTTTTCTCTCCCTTTTGGGAATTTCTCTCTCTCTCTCTCTCTTTTTCTTTTTCTCATCATTATTTCTCAGGGTATCACCAAGGCATGATGACTTCTAATGTGGCTCTGATGATAAATATTCTTGCAATTGATCTGGGGCAACATGACTATCTCTAGGGACTCAAAATTCGACAAGACATCATACTAGTCATGACATGCTTTTCATAAGTGATCTGTCAAGCAAATATGTGAAGTGGATGTATAGGTATATTGAAAGGATGAAAGGATAGGGTATGATTTTATATTTTCAAACTAAATTCACCCAAATACTTGAATGAACAAGAAGTTTGTTCTATCAAGTCATATCACATTCGTCAACAACATAGACCAGGGGGGTCCTAACATGAAAGATTTCCAAGCAGGGGGGTACTAAGTTTGAAATAAGCAACATGCATAATTCATGGCATGAAAGAAAACCGAGAACTTTTCTTTTAGATGATTTGTGCAGGGTTCAAGTATTGAAACGTGGCAAAACAGGAAAAATAAGGATTGAACGGGGGTAAGGAGTGCAAACCAGTGTGCGTGTGCATGAGGTGGATGAGTCAGGCTGGTTCGGCCGAACAAACCAGTTCGCCCGAACCAAATGGTTCGGCCGAATGGGTTGTTCTGCGCGTTCTTGTCCCGTTCCTCCTCTGTGTCGTCCCTGTAGTCATGTAACATCTTTTAAATTGGGCATTCTCTGACTGGCTCAACTGCACCAATCAGAGCATTATTTCAGACAATTCAAACTAGGATTTTTATTTTATTTGATTCATCAAGCTAATTTTAGAAAAAATGAATATTGGAAGGGAAATAAAGAGAGCACCTCCTAAACAATGGTGGTTTGATCCACCTCCTAAAAAAGGGAAATTGAATTGGGAAATAAATTTAAACTAATGGTGCTCTAAAAACTACAACCACAGGTCATCTAATCCGTAGGTGGATCAAACCAGATTTTGGGGTGTATGCTGTCGAGGTGGATTTTGCCCAGGAAGATTGTTTCATTGAAAATTATGGGCAAAGGTTCAGGCTTAGCTTTAGTCCTCTAAAAACTTGATGACATCTAAGTCCTCGAGTGGTGGCGGTTCTGGTTCTAAGAAGATCTTCAAGCGTTGCCCATTTACCTTGAAAATGTTTGCGTCTTCATTTTGCAAGGTAATTGCGTCGTGGGATGAAGTGTTGATCACTGTGAATGGGCCATCCCACTTACTCCTAAGCTTGCCTCAACCGAAAAGCTTTACGCGAGAGTTGAAAACAAGGACCTTATCTCCCGGCTTGAAAGTCTTGATCTCGACGCGTTTGTCATGCCACCTCTTTGTTCGTTCTTTGTACAGCTGGGAGCAATGGTATGCTCTCTCTCTCATTTCGTCTACCTCGGCCAGCTGAATCCGCCTCCTAAGGCTAGCTGCTGGGAGATCCGCCTCCGCCTCTTAATGGCCCAATGAGCTTTAAACTCCATCTCTACTGGTAAGTGACAGGTTTTGCCATAGACCAGTTGATATGGGGTCATCCCAATGGGTGTCTTGTAAGCTGTGCGGTATGCCCATAGTGCATCCTGGAGTTTCTCCCTCAAATGCTTACCCATCTCATTCACGGTCTTTGCAGGATATTCTTGATTTGTTATTCGATGTTTCTGCTTGACCGCTAGTTTTGGGGTGGTAGGGTGTAGCTACATTATGTTGCACCCCCAAACTTGAAAGGTACTTACGAAAAATTGAGTCAATGAAGTGGGAGCCTCCATCGCTAATGACTATCCTAGGAACGCCAAAACGAGGAAAGATAGTTTCATGAAACATTCGTCTAGCGCTCTTGGAGTCTGCAACAGCACAAGGCAGGGCTTCAACCCACTTAGAGACGTAATCTACGGCCACCAGGATGAACTTATAGCCCTCTGAATTGGGGAAATGACCCATGAAGTCGATTCCCCAAACATCAAAGATTTCTACTTTAAGGTTACTGGTGAGTGGCATGTCATCTCTAGTGCTTATATTTCCGTGTTTTTGGCAACACCGACGCCTTCTGACAAACTCCTTAGTGTCCTCATACATGTTGGGCCAGTAGAAACCACATTGCCAAACCTTAGCATTGGTCCTAAATGCACCATAGTGACCTCCATATGGAGCTGCATGGCATCTTTCCAGGATCTTGTATGCCTCATGTGCGGGTACACACCGTCTAAGGAGTCCATCACTACATATCCTGAAGAGATATGGGTCGTCCCACAGGTGGAGTCTGCTCTCATTAGCCAATCTTTTCCTATTTTCTCCCAGTGGAACGTACCCTGACACCATGTAGTTCACTATATTGGCATATAACATATCAGAGGTGGTAACCTTAAGGAGCGTGTCATCTCATAGATAATTGTCGATTGGAAGGTCAGACGGGACTTGCATCCGTGACAAATGGTCGGCTACTGAGTTCTCTACTCCTTTCTTATCTCTGATCTAAATATCAAATTCTTGGAGTAGAAGAACCCAGCGGATGAATTTTGGTTTTGCATCCTTTTTGGTCAGAAGGTACTTAAGAGCAGCATGGTCTGAATAGACTATGACATTTGCCCCAACTAGATAGGACCAGAATTTGTCTATAGCAAACACAATAGCTAAGAGTTCCTTCTCCATGGTTGCGTTGTTGAGCTGGGGGCCAATGAGCGTTTTACTAGCATATGAGATAGCATAGTGCTTCTTGTCCTAGGTTTGGCCCAAAACAGCTCCTACGGCATAGTCGCTCGCATCGCACATTATTTCAAATGGGGTGCTCCAGTCGGGATTCTGGATGATGGGACTGGAAATGAGTGCTTTCTTGAGGGTGTGAAAGGGTGCATAGCACTCTTCATCAAACACGAAAGGGGCATCCTTGGCTATGAGATTGGTTAACGGCCGGGATATCTTGGAGAAGTTTTTGATAAAGTGCCTATAAAACCTGGCATTGTCATGGAACTACGGATCCCCTTAACGTTTGTGGGAGGTGGAAGTTGCTCGATCACTTCTATCTTCGCTCTGTCTACCTTGATTCCACGTTCGGACACCCTGTGTCCTAGGACAATCCCTTCTCGCACCATGAAATGGCACTTTTCCCAGTTCAGGACGAGGTGTTTCTCTTGACATCTCTAGAGGACCTTGTCCAGGTTCTTTAAACACTCGATAAAGGTCTTTCTGTAAACTAAGAAATCATCCATGAACACTTCCATAATCTTCTCAATCATATCAGAGAAGATGGACATCATGCAACGTTGAAAGGAGGCAGGTGCGTTACACAACCCAAAAGACATCCGCCGATAGGCGTACGTCCCATAGGGGCATGTGAACATGGTTTTACTCTGGTCATCAGGATGAATTGGAATTTGGTGATATCCAGAGTAACCATCAAGGAAGCAGAAGAAAGAGTGCTTGGCTAACCGTTCAAGCATCTCGTCAATGAGCGAAGGGGGAAATGGTCTTTCTTGGTGGCTCTATTCAGTCTACGATAGTCGATACACATACACCAACCAGTGATGGTGCGCTGAGGAATGAGCTCATTCTTATCATTGCGCACAACCGTCATTCCTCCCTTCTTAGGGATGACTTGAACGGGGCTAACCCATTCACTATTAGGAACTGGATAGATGATCCCAGCATGAAGGAGTTTGAGAACTTCCAGACCGGTTTGGCCGCCCCTGCCTGAGTGCAACCGGTCTGACCGGTTGCCCACACCGGTCTGACCGGTTTGGCTCAGGGTGTTGGGACTTGGCCATTCGAATGGGAAATGAAGATTCAAGTATTTTATTTCATGAATTTCTCATTATTGGCATATGCTATCCATATTAATACTTCATTTGTGTAATTACTTGGCATAATTAATTTTAAGTGATTTTTGTGTGACTTGACCATTTATTGGTTTGTAAGTATGATGCAATTGTTGATGATTATGCTTGTGATACTATTCATATGGCTTCCATAGAAAAAGAGAATAAAATGCTCAAGCAACAATTAGAATTAATCAGGTTCCCGAGACGGTGTTGCTTCAGAATCGATCGGGATGCGATGGGTACAGAAATTAGGACTGATCCCTTTCAGATCATGGAGAGAGTATCCTAAGACTGATCGATTATTCTCCAGGACTGAGAAGCTGTTGAATTTCTACATCGGATAGCTTATCACTAATAATCACCGGACTTTGTTTATCCTCAAAGAGGAAGGCATACTTTAGTCCGGGGGGAAGAGGTTTAAGCTCGATCGAAGATGGTTCTGGAGATTTGCTTGTGTCGAGCTCAATCGGAGGATGAATTTCTTCTTCCTCCGTAAAGAATTGGAGGTCTTCCTCTGGAATGGTTTGCTCTAGGTGTCTCAATGAAGTTGACATGACCTCCTATATGGGATCAGGATCGGGGTCTGCCTCTATTGGGGTGTTCAAGGAATAAGAATACGAGACAGTGACAAGTTCTTTCCCGACCCTAAGCTCTACTAGCTGGTTTGTTGGTGTGTTCTCTAGGATTTTCATGATTGGCCTACCGATAAAGATAGAATGTGTGGAATCATTGGGTAGGTCAAAGATATGGAAACCGATAAAGATAGAATGTGTGTTAATCTTAATGGGTAGGTCAAAGATATGGAAATCCAGGAAAAGTTTAGGGTCATTAATCTTAACGGGTGTGACCCGCAAGATCCTTAAACAATCGAGGATCCTCCCTGAGATGAACCTTAGACGTTTCCGAGATGATGACCATGGTTCATCGAGGAGTCGTGCTCGCACCAAGGAGCTAGAGATGATATTGATTCCGAGGCTCGGGTCGTAGCCGACTTCTTTGCCTATGCCCATAACTTCACAGAATATCCTTTGCATTTTCTTGGGCATTTTGACGACCTTGGTTGAGGCTTCACCCTCGTCTAGCCATTACCGAATCATAACAGCAGAGAGACGTCCTAAGTACTCCCTCTCATATTCTAAATCTTCCTTGTCGGGAGGTTGATCCTTTTGCTCTACACATCGTTCCAATGGGATGTCATCGAATAGATCATCGTCAGAATCATAGAGAGTGGTGTAGAGTGGATCATAATGATCCTGGCTAGAATGGAAGAGCTGATAGATTTGGATTGTAAGCTCGCATGCTCTTCAGGTTCAGGCTGCTTCTCTTCTTCATTGGGGAGTTCATCATAGATTCCAGTGTAAGGAGTGTCGTCCAAGATACGATCCGGGATTACCCTCGCTTCACTAGGGATCAAATGATAGAACGACCCTCCTGAAGCAGAGTTCAAGAAAGTTGTGGCTACAGGACAGATGCCAAGGCTGAAATTTTGTAGAATTATAGGTTCTGATAAGCCTAGGTCTAGTCCGGATGCCAAAATTTCCTTGAAACGAGCCCACACAGCTCCTAACGATTTTCCCTCTAATTGTTTAAAGGTAAGGATTTTGATTCGGAGGCTGGCTACCTTGGAAACTGAGAAGAAATTTAGACAAAATTTCTCTCTAAGGATTTCCCAGCTCCCTTCCATATTACCGACAGACAGAGAGTACCATTTCTTTGCTCCCCCCATCAATGAGAATGGGAATAGCTTCCATTTGAGCGTCTCTTGTGTCATGCCCGCAATGACGAGACATGAACATAGTTGCTCAAACTCACACAAATGTCTGTATGGACTCTCAGCATTCGTTCCTGAGAACGTTTGCTCTCAAACCATGGCTATGGATGGGATGTCATGATGGTGGTGGCTCCAAACAATCGCCCTTTGGAGCCGAATGTTGACGTAAGGTAAGAGTGGAATCCATATGAATGGTGGTGGGATACACAGACAGCTAGGGTTCAGAATTAGAACAGAGCTACTGTTCCCCGGCAACGGCGCCAGAAAGCTTGTTGGCACTCCTTACAGCCTACTGATAAATCCGCAAGCGAATGGATACCGATGTAGCTTTCACCCGGGAATATTCTTGAAAGTGCATCTAGGCACTTATATGTTTTGGTGATTGTGCATGAAAACATGATTAGTCATTTAACTTGTTTGCTTAAGTATATGAGCAGGAAATAATGAAGAAAGCAAACAAGTGTTAATCATCCCATGTCTCAAATACAAATGACAAGTATCTTATTTATGAGACCAACCAATTTACTTATGTCCATGTCTCATTTGTCACTATCACACACTTGTCATTTGTATTGCTTACATGGGATGATTAACACTTGTTTGCTTTCTTCATTATTTCCTGCTCATATACTTAAGCAAACAAGTTAAATGACTAATCATGTTGTCATACAAAATCACCAAAACATATAAGTGCCTAGATGCACTCGTCAGTGTGTGCTTGCGCACACATGGTCTTTACCGAGCTGTTCGAGTTCTTCGTCGCCCTCTTCGAGCTCCGCCGCCGCGTCATCCGGATAATCGGGCCTTGTGCCAGATCGTCCGGGTTTACCCCTTCGCTTCGTCTATCACCACCTCATCGCCAGCGTCGCCGTCTGATTCTACCCCTTCGTCTACTCCAGCAATAGTGGGCTGCATCGGCATCATCTACCTCGCCGTTCTTCTGCGCCTGCAACCGTCATGGAGGCCTTCTCAGCTGGTCCCTCAGACAACGGCGTCTTGATGGTGCACTCTCCCTCGCACGTCCGGTATTGGAAACACTGGTGCGTGCCATCGTCCTCGATGCATTCACGGGTCTGGCAAACCCG
>OAMR01000229.1:1684354-1686854 GCA_900205405.1 Echinochloa crus-galli
CTCGTAGAGGGAGTTCATTCACATTATTGGTTTTTTCTGTTGAAAACCGGTCTGACCGCTTCTCCAAAGCGGTCTGACCGCTTTAAGCGGTCTGACCGGTTTTGGAAACCGGTCTGACCGGTTTCTGTTGTATTGATTGTGTGAAAAAGTTTGTAATTTGCAGATTCACCTATTCACCCCGCCCCCCTCTAGGTGACATCAAGGTCCTTTCAATTCTAAGGTATAAATTTCCATAGGGAAAGAGAAGTGAACTAAATATAAACTAAGTTGTCCAAGGGTTATAGGATGAAGTGAATGACGACTAAGAAAAGGAAAGAAAAGCGACAGGAGAGTAGAGAAGGTACGAGTCTTGTAAAGATGTTCTTTTGACTAACTGAGCAAGACAGCTGCTACAAATACTTGCTTACATCGGGAAACAGAGCACCCAACACTCTGAAAGGGGTGAGAAGGGGTGTTGGTGAATAACCGCAGAAGGCTCCTACGGAACAAGCCGGACGTAGTGGACTACGTAGGCCGTATAGGGCTGTCACCACCTAACAGCTACCACACGACCGTAGACTCAGATGCAGACCAAGCTAACCTCAAGTCTAGGCATCGGGCCTACACTAGTCAGTTAGTACTTATCTCCTTAAGTAAGATAAGCACCCAAGCAAATCAACTAGTATACAATTATACCAAGCAACTAAGCATTGAACGAGGAACCGGAAAACAAATAAAATTAAGAACTGAATACTCAATTAATTAGAGAGAGATACAAGAGTTACCAGAGATGATCCGGATGTCACTCGAAGCAGAGCAGCATCCATAGAGGTACAGGTGGAAGAGGGGCCGACAATCCGGCTCCTCTCCGGCACGCTCACCTCTCCTCTCTCCGTATATTCTAAGTGTGGAAGTGGCAGCGCTTCACTAATGCTTCTCTTCTCTTGTGTTTTCTTTTGCAGGTGCTGGAGACCTCTGTTTATAGCAAACAAGGGCGGTGGAAGGAGTAGCGGCCACGGGACCTCAGGGGCGGTTCCCGGCAGTTCGGCTGAACCAGGCGGGTTCAGCCGAACTGGGTCAGTTCGGCCGAACTCCCAGTTCGGCCAAACCACCCATTTCCACTGCCTTGGCCCTCAACGCTCAGGATTTCACCCCCAGGTCGGTTGTAGGTCGGTTCGGGTGAACTAGGGGCTTCGACGAAACCTGAGAATTCGGCCGGAATGGCCCCGGTGCCCTTCTGCCCTTGGATCCACCGCCTTTGTGTTGGAGATGGTCATGATGGTCCACCTATGCCCGGGGTCCTGGTACGCTTCAGGAATGAGGGTGGAGTTTGATCGAACCATGGGACTCGGCCGAACTTTGGTAACCTGCCTCCTGGAATTAAATAAACACTAGAACTTGTGGTAATGATTAGAAATAAACCCTATAGCTATGGTGCATTGTTCCATTGCATTCACTTTATGTTCAGTTGGAGGTCAGAAATCAGGCCATAACGACCGCCAACAGGCATATGATCAAAGTTGAGGCAAAAACCACATGGATTGATGGGTTCGGTCGAATCCCCAGATTTGACTGAACTTCGTCCTTGAACCCGGGACATACCACAACGTGAAGAGATGAAACCCATCAGCACCCTCGGCTTGGATGGACCGCTACGGCTGTCATCAACACGAACCTAGTGGACCGGAGGATGGGAGGGGCCCAAGTCCAACTCGACCGCAGCCCACCAGTCCACCGGAGGGCCTCCAACTCAGCCCAAACCAGGAGCCGACCTACAAATCGACACGGGGAAGCAATCCTGAGCATTGGAGTGAATGTGGCGGCAGTGGACGATTCGGCCGAACTCCACGGGTTCATCCAAACCCCACCAATTCGGTCGAACCACTCTACCGCCCAAGAACCGACCCGGACCAAGGATCTAGGCCGTAGAATTGAGGTGGTGCCACTTGGCAGTTCGCCCGAACCACAGGGTTCGGCCTAACTGGCATGTAACACCTTAAAAATGCTCATTCAAAAATTTCTAGTAATTAATTCAATTTCATTAATTATGCTCATATCTAATATAGGGGAAATAAATTATTTATGAAAGTTAAAATCAACTATAGGGCCTAGAAAGATTTTTGGTGCATTCATGCTGCTGCATTGAGTTTTGTTTGCTAGTAGTTCAAATACGGAATGAAATTTATTTTAAATTCGAGTTTGAATTTCTTTGTTTCGAGCTTTAGAAAAGTTGTTTGGCCCAGAGTTCGTTTCTGCCCCTCCAACTCTTCCCCCAGCCTGTTTTCCCTCCTTCCACTCTTTCTCCTGGAACGGCCCACCTCCCCCACCATCCCGGCCTGCTCCTTTCCCTCCCTCTCTTTTACCCCGGGTCCGCCCAACCGCACCGCCTCGGCCCACCCCGCGAGCCAGCCCAGCTCCCGCGCACCCTCGCTCCTGGGCCGCTCGCCAGGCCAGCCCAGCTGCCCCTCCGCCTCGCCCCTCCCCTCGCTCCAGCGGCTGCAAGGCGGGACCCGCCTGTCGG
>OAMR01000229.1:1694354-1696773 GCA_900205405.1 Echinochloa crus-galli
GCCATTTTCGTGTGCTATAACTCACGAAAACGGGAGCAAACGGGTGAAAACGGGCGTCCGGGACGAAAACGGCCAAGTATGGTGGCAAGTGGTGGAAAAGGGAAGTGATATATGGAAATGGGTGAGAACGATCAAAACGACCCCGTTCGGCCATTTTCGTGTGCTATAACTCACGAAAACGGGAGCAAACGGGTGAAAACGGGCGTCCGGGACGAAAACGGCCAAGTATGGTGGCAAGTGGTGGAAAAGGGAAGTGATATATTTAGAAAAGTTGTTTGGCCCAGAGTTCGTTTCTGCCCCTCCAACTCTTCCCCCAGCCTGTTTTCCCTCCTTCCACTCTTTCTCCTGGAACGGCCCACCTCCCCCACCATCCCGGCCTGCTCCTTTCCCTCCCTCTCTTTTACCCCGGGTCCGCCCAACCGCACCGCCTCGGCCCACCCCGCGAGCCAGCCCAGCTCCCGCGCACCCTCGCTCCTGGGCCGCTCGCCAGGCCAGCCCAGCTGCCCCTCCGCCTCGCCCCTCCCCTCGCTCCAGCGGCTGCAAGGCGGGACCCGCCTGTCGGGCTCGCCTTCCACCTCCCGCCACGCCCTAGGCCGAGCCCAAGCTCGACACCGGCCGCGCCTAGCCCGCCTAAGCCCGCCTTCACCGCGACTGTGGACCCGCCGAAGCTTCCACGAAGCTCTCCCGTCCTAGCCTTCCTTTCCTAGTTCTTTTGAGCTTTTACGCAACTGGTGGGTAAAGGGCGAAACCACTGCAGAGTGTAAATCTATCATGATAGCCTTGCTCAGGGTCACGAGCGGCCTAGATCCTTTTTTGTTTATTTAGGCTTAATGTCACTTATACTTCATTAATTGGGTTGCAACTGGGTTCCATTCACTTGTAGTAACATGGATAATGTTAAAACGAACCAACTAAAAATGCTAATGTAGTTCAGCCGTGTCTAGCATTACTTTGAGCCTTCATATACCCGTGTTATACTTGCTAAGTAAATGTTTTACTTACACTTGTCATTTATTCAACAAAATCCCGGATGGGTAACAGATTGGGCTGTGCATGAGTGTGCTGCTGAGTGTCCAGAAGATCTGCCGTACTACTGAGTTGCGTTCTCCCAGTCCGAGTCCCTGTGGATTGCGGCTTTGCTTAGTTGAGAGTTATTAGTCTTCCACTGTATTGGTTAGTTTAATTATGTTGCACTCTGATGTAAAACTCTATTTATTCAAGTATTTATTCGAGCATGTGTTCTCTGTTTATCATATTTGTTTGCTATACGTGTATTGTGACTTCCTGGGCACACATATGGCCGCATTCGGGTTTCTGTGTAAATCCGGGTGTGACATGACATCTTCGGCCGAAGTGCCCGGCACCTCCCCCTGAGGTTCCTTGGCCGCTGCTCCAACTCCCACCGCCATTCCTTGCTATAAAAGGAGACATGCAGCACCTGTATCAAACACAACACAAGAGTGAAGCGAAGAATAGCTCTCTAGTGAAGCACTGCCACTGTCATATTTAGAAGATAGGGAGAGAGGAGAGGTCAGCGTGCCGGATAGGAGCCGGAGTGTCAGCCCCTCTTCCATCTGTACCTCTACGCATGCGGCTCTGCTTCGAGTAACATCCGGGTCGTGTCTGGTAACTCTTATATCTCTCTCTGATTAATTGAGCATCAGTTCTTACTTTTATATGCTTGTTGGTTCTTCATTCAATGCTTAGTTGATTGGTATAATTGTATACTGGTTGCTTGGCTTGGGTGCTTATCTTTCTGCAGTAGATAAGTAGTAACTTACTAGTGTAGGTGCGGTGCTTAGACTTGAGGTTAACTTGGTTTACCCCTGATTCATACTTACGTGTGGTAGCCGTTAGGTGGTTATAGCCCTATATGGCCTACGTAATCCACCATATCTTTCTCGGCCCGTAGGAACCTGAGAGGCTGTTAGTGGCTCCCCTTCTCATCCCTTTATGTGAGTCGCGTGCACCTTATCCCAAGACACGTTTATAATTGTAGTATCTGGTTCGCTCATTTGGTCAGTAGGATATAGTTATCAGATTATTGCCCTCTCTATCCTCCGGGTGCTTTTCTTCCCTCCTCTTTGTCGTCATCCATTCCATCACACCATTCTTGGACAACTAGTTTAGAATTAGTTCACTTCTCTTTTCTCATGAAAATCGATACCTTGGAATACTCCTGGGTGAAAGCTACATCGGTATCCGTCTGCTTGCGGATTATCTGTAGGTCGTAAGGAGTGCCAACAAGCTTTCTGGCGCCGTTGCCGGGGAACGGTAGCTATTCTAATTCCAAACCCAAGTTGTCCGTGTATCCCACAACGATCCATATGGATTCCACTCTTATCTTACGTCAACATTCGGCTCCAAAGGGCGATTGTTTGGAGCCACCACCATCATCACATCCCATCCACACACCCGG
>OAMR01000229.1:1696785-1731654 GCA_900205405.1 Echinochloa crus-galli
CCCCAATTTCATAGCCATGGTTCGAGAGCAAACGTTCTTAGGAATGAATGCTGAGAGTCCATATGCGCATCTACGAGAGTTTGAGCAACTCTGCTCTTGCCTCACCATATCAGGCATGATACAAGAGACGCTCAAATGGAAGTTATTCCCATTTTCATTAATGGGAGGAGTAAAGAAATGGTACTCTCTGTCTGTCGGAAATATGGAAGGGAGCTGGGAAATCCTTAGAGAAAAATTCTGCCTAAATTTCTTCCTAGTTTCCAAGGTAGCCAGCCTCCGAATCGAAATCCTTACCTTTAAGCAATTAGAGGGAGAGTCGTTAGGAGCTGCCTGGGCTCGTTTCAAGGAAATTTTGGCATCTGGACCCGACCTAGGATTATCAGAACCTATCATTCTACAACATTTCAGCCTTGGCCTCTGCCTCATATCCACCATTTTCTTGAACTCAGCTTCAGGAGGGTCGTTTTCTCATTTGGTTCCCAGTGAAGCGAGGATAATCTTGGATCGTATCCTGGATGACACTCCCTACACTAAAGTCTATGACAAACAACCCAATGAAGAAGAGAAACAGCCTAAACCTAAAGAGCCTATACATTTACAATCCAAATCTATCAGCTCTTCCGTTCCATCAAAACTCGATGCTCATTTTGAACCACCACTATATTCTAGCTTGAACTACTATAATCCACTCTACACCACTCCCTACGATTTTGACGATGATCTATTCGATAACGTAGGGAGTGCAACAAGTTTCCCATTGGAACAATGTGTAGAGCAAAAGGATCCACAAGCCGACAAGGAAGCACTACAATATCAGAGAGAGTACTTAGGACGCCTCTTTATGCCATGGTGAAGTGCTACAACGGTAATTCTGTGCGCTTACAGAATATTAATATATTTTACTGAGCCATAAGAAAAACCACTGAAACACTCCTTACCCCAGTACCTGGATTCACAATCCTGATATTGGATCGTAAGAAGTGCCAACACTCGCTTGAGCTCGAAATTACCATCTCCGACTGGCAGAGCTGGACCGACTCGCATGTTTTCGCTCGATGGAGCAGAGAACTTGCGGATTGTCTTGCCAGCCATCCTTGATGTTGATGTTGTGTCAACGGCGGGAAGGACTGGGTTCATCAGAATGAGTTGCTTCTGAGGAGGTACGACGCGAGTTCGAACTCTCCTCAGAAGTGACTCAAGTTTATCTTGATAGTTTGACAGTAGTTGGAAACCAGTCATGCACTGCTCTGCTTCACAAGACCAACAAAACAGAGCAAGGATAAACCCGCTTGAGTAGCAGTATACTCTACTATGATTACTTGAGATAAATGTTTAAAAGTAATCTAGCCAATTGTTTCCCCGACAACGGTGCCAGAAATGCTTGTCGACACTTCTTATGATCCAATATCAGGACTGTGAATCCCAGAGGGAAGGGGGGCTAGCGGCGGTGCTCACTGATAGTGGTGGTAGTGGACGGCGACGGCATGATGAAGGCTCACGGTCAGACTTGAAGTTGCATAGTGGCGACCTCCTCTTCTCCCCACGGGGCGATGACGTCGTCGTCGGTAGCGGCGGCTCCAGTTCAGGCACCTCCTCCACCTTCGCCTCGGGGGCCTTCTCCTTGACTCCTCCTCGGGCGGTCCTTCCTCCTCCCCTTCTTCTCCTCCCTCCCTAGCAAGGCGGTGGTGGCGGCAGATTTGGAGGAAACCCGGAAGGGGCGCGGCGCTAGGGTTGGGCGGCGGGCAGCTGGGCTTTAAGTAGGTGTTGATGTCGAATATTTATCTCGAGTACGTCTGTCTAGGGGTATCCCAGAGAGTAGATTTGTGGGGATTGCCGGACCTGGAACTTGATGGTTAACACGAAGCCACAACACACATGGATTTAGTCAGCTTCGGGCCGTGAGTATCATAATACCCTACGTCCTGTATGGGGGTTTTGTATATTGCATCTTCTAGACGTTGGTTGGTTATGATCTATCGAGCTAGGGACCCCTGCCGTCCTTTATATATCCCAGGGGGCAAGGTTACATGGATAGTCTCCTAGTCGGTTACAATATGGGAGTCCTAGTATGAGTACACGAGTACTTGTACTTAGAGTAGGAGTTCTCCGAGTAGTTTTATTAGGACTCGGTCTTCTATCTAGAGGGTACCTAGGGATGCATATCCCACAAGCCCCCGAGCGCTTCACAGCCAAACAACAACCATCATTCGAAGTCTTCTAGTCTTTCGCCCAGTGGTTGTGGTTACTGAGCGGCTGTGGAGAGCTTCATAAATGTCTTCAATAAATATGCTCTCTGAAGGTGAAGCATATATGCTTAGCCCCCGAGCCTCGAGTTGATTAGGATAATCAGGTCGAGGGTCTTGAAAAAATCTTCAAGTCTTTGTCTTGAATTAATCAACAATAGGCACAAAAAATGTGTACCCCTTGAGTATAGCCCCCGAGCCTCGAAGCGAATGGTTGTTCATTTGGTCTGAGGGTCAAGAATATAATCTTCAAAGTAGCTTTTGTGTTGATATCCAAGTTCCGACTTGTGCTAGTATTCGGTTAGCCTTTGAGTTGTCGTAATATGCAAGCACCAACTAGTTTAAAGTGCTCGGCTGGCTTTGTAGAGCCGCGCCGTTTGAGTACCGAATAGTTCCAGTACTCATCTTCATGTCTTGGCTTGTACTGTGTAGCCCCCCAAGCTTCAAACGACTAGTTTAATTAAACGCCTAGTGCTCCTAAAAGGTAGACATAAAAATATGTTGTAACCGATATATAGAATATCGAGTAGGGAACGGATCCCTGCATTGTTAATTGCATGAAAAAACTTCATGCCAAACTCTTGCTAGGTTATGTAATTTCTTCGGGTAGTTGGCCTGTTACGTTTAAACACCTGATCCCTTATGGCCTTAGTCCATGGCGTAGGGAACATGCCTCTGCACATTTAGGATCGGGCTTATAGAAGAGTTGAGGTTTCACGGATTAAGGCTTATGCTTTCCGAGTGCTTTAGCAACCATTAAGAGAAGACAACGAGCATAAAATAGTCGACATGCGACAAAAGTATGCGCGGTGTGCAAAAAGTAGTCGATTAGGACTTTTCTCCTGTAGGCGAGGTCGCGCGAGGGTTTGTAACCCATTGGCGAAAAATCTTGAATCTGTAGATATAGCCTCCGAGGGCCCAACGTAGTTCGATGCACCAAGTCCGTTGGCTTGTCCTGCATAACTCGATTTACCAAAGACATGGGCTAACATAGCATGCTCCATAGTCGATGATTGTATGGCCCTCGAGAACTTTTGTTGTCGAGTGAAGTACTCTTTTATAGTAGTCAGCTCATGGCCAAGCATGTTTTTAAACAAGCTGATAAAATTACTATGAAGAAAATAATTATAAAATAAAACTTAGCTTGATTCACGGATGAGAGTCGGCGAAGCCATGGTGGTCGGCGATGGAGCCGTGACAGTTGTTGTTAAGTCGACTAGTCGAGATCGATCTTGACTAGTTGTTGAAGGTGCGGCAGCTGATCTCGACTAGTCTTTAACTAGTCGAGATGAGTAGTCAAGGTAATCGACGGTGAGTTGGCGTTGCCGAGCGTCGATGTAGTTGCACTCAAGTAGTTGAAGTAGTCGACGGTGAGTTGGCGTTGCCGAGCATCGATGTAGTTGTACTCGAGTAGTTGAAGTAGTCGACGATGAGTTGGCGTTGTCGAGTGTCAATGAAGATGACTAGTTGGGATGTATCACTGACTAGTTTACAGTAGCCATGTGATGTGCATGCAGGAGAAATTGGTTTGAAGTAGTCTCCAGATGCATGCGGACATTGAATAGAATCCTCTCAGACTTGGTGCCCGAGGCCTTTATAATTAATCTTGTTTGCTTGATCAACCACATAGGCCAAACACATGCACGAACTTGTACTCCATATCCAACTCTTCCTTGCACGAAAGAGGCTGCAGCACGCACTTGTAGATGGGGATGAATTTTATTGGACTTTGTATCCAACTCGAGCTCAGGGATTTGTAGTATGCACAGTAGATCAGCTGTCGACTACAACTTTGTGCTCCGATCTGAACTACAGTCCGTCTTGGAATCGACATGAATAATCTACGTCGGGTTGCTAGTTGAAATGTGCTCACGCGTCGCCTCCCAAGCGTCGAAGGCAAACATCACGCGTTCCTTGACTGCGGCTTTTCTATTGTTGTTGTTGAAGATGATTGGTCCATCAAGCTCTTCCATTGATCGCTGCAATCGGCACCATGGTGGGCGCCAAAGTGTTGAAGATTTATCTCGAGTACGTCTGTCTAGGGGTATCCCAGAGAGTAGATTTATGGGGATCGCCGGACCTGGAACTTGATGGTTAACGCGAAGACACAACACACAAGGATTTAGATAGGTTTGGGCCGCGAGTAGTGTAATACCCTACGTCCTATATGGGGGTTTTGTATATTGCGTCTTCTAGACGTTGGTTGGTTATGATCTACCGAGCTAGGGACCCCTGTCCTCCTTTATATATCCCAAGTGGCAAGGTTACATGGATAGTCTCCTAGTCGGTTACAATATGGGAGTCCTAGTAGCAGTACACGAGTACTTCTACTTGGAGTAGTTGTTCTCCGAGTAGTTCTACTAGGACTCGATCTTCTATCTTGAGGGTACCCGGGGATGCATATCCCACAGTTGACACTTCTTACGATCCAATATCAGGACTGTGAATCCCAGTACTGGTGCAAGAAGTATTTCAGTTGTTTTTCTTATGGCTCAGTAAAATAAATAAATATTCTGCAAGCGCACAGAATTACCGCTATAGCACTTCACTAGGTAGTAATCCGAGGTATTGTAATTTATATTTCCACAGGGAAGCTTTGGCAAGAGTACTAGCAAACAAGTATTCGAGACTATCAGAGAAGGATACACTACTAACAAGACAGGGGATAACGGTATTGGATAAAAGTGGATATATCGTGACACACAACTCAACGGTGGCTCGGATAAGAAAGAAAAGGATTAGTTAGCTGGGAGGACGAAGAGAAGAAAAAGAGGATTCCTAAGGATCTTGTCTATCTGGGTTACTTGGGGTTAGAGATACAGGAGTTTATAGATCAGCTCTAAAAGGTCAAGGTTAACTCTGTTGTCTTAACATCGGGAAACGAAACCAACAACACACAGAAAGGGATGAGGAGGCATGTTGTCAATAACTGTTGGAGGCTCCTACAGGCCGGGACTAACGTGATGGACTAAGAATATCGTATAGGGCTGTCACCACCTAACGGCTACCACCTCCGTTGCAACGGGGACAATCCAAGGCTACACTATCCAACAACTACTTACTCTGCTAGCAAGAGCAAGCAACACTGTCAATACCCCAGTGACACTTCACCAGTAATATTGAACAGAATCGAAGAACCAGTTAAGATAAAGACTTAAACAGGATCTAGAAGAACAATAACTACAACCTACTATAGTCTAAACATGAAATACTTGCAACTAGAATAAAATAGGGGCAATATATATATAACTCAAACAAGATGACAAAGATAAACTATATTGATAACTCAAAGTTTTATAGAAAGAAAAAGGTAAAGATACAATAGCTAATACCAGAGCTTCTGAAGATGACTCTGGAACCTCCGAGGCACAGCTCGACTCAACTCTAACTCCCAACTAAACTATCCTTACTCTACTAGAACAAAGTGGATATGAGCTCCTTGGCTTGAGTGTGTGTGAAAACAGGGATTGGACAGCTCTACTTATAGCTTGAGAAGGCGGTGGAGCTAGAGTAGCATGCAAGGGAGCTAAGGTGGTGGCCCGGCCAGTTCGACTAAATCCAGAGGATTCCGGCGAACGGATCAGTTCGGCCGAACCACAAGATCCACTGCCCTTGCTTCCCAAGGGATGGGATTTGCTCCTGATGGCAGTTGACAGTTGGGGGCGGTTCGGCTGAACCGCCTCTGTTCGGCCGAACTGGGCTCGTGGCCCAGGCCTGCCCCCTTGCACCACCTCTTGCTCCTTGATCCCCTGGGCTGCCTTGTCTTGATGTACTTCGTGTTGGTTTGGCCCAGAGGTCATATTGTAGTGGTCCACGTGGCCTTCTCGGTCACTACCTAGTCACTGCTGACTTGGACGGCCCCCCGGTTGTGATTCGCGTCGTGTACGGCTAAGGGGGGTAATCGGCCGAATCGTGTCGTTCGGCCGAATCGGTCAATTTCGACCCCTATAGCACGCATTTCTCGTTATTGTACCTGCACAAGTGAAACACACCAAAACTCATGGAACTTTATTAGATATAAACCTAGATGCAAAGAATGTCACATATAACCTCTTTTATTCCCGGGTATTGGTGGTCGAAAACGTGACGTAACGACCGCCAACAGTAGGGCGGCTAGCTAGGGTTCGGGGCCGTAGGAGCGGGCACGGACGGCCAATGATTTTCGGCGTCCGTGTCACTTTCCACGTGGCGGCCATCGGTGAGGGCGAGGGAGTGCGGCGCGACGCGGGTAAGAGCAAGGGCGAGAGCGGCGTGAGGTGGGAGGAACGTCAGTGGGAGAGAAAAGAGAGAAGATGGTAGCATGGTGGCGCTGGGCTGGTTGGCTGGGCCAGGTAGGCTGCGCAGAGGTGGCTGGGCTAGATTGGTTTGGTTTGCTGGTGGGCCGGGTTAGTTGGTTTAGGGGTTCGATTAGTTTATTTAGCTTTTGGATTTGAATTTCACTACCAGAGAACCTCACATCCGCCCCCCTAATAGGTCGCGGCACATTTTGGACCCGGTGCTAAGGGTGCATCAGCACCGGGTCCAATGGCTATGAGCGGGGGCGGCGCCCAGGGGTGGCAGGTTGAGCACATTAGCACCGGGTCTTGCGACGACCCGGTGCTAATGTGGTCACATTCGCACCGATTGCAGCCAGCAACCGGTGCTAATGTGCCCAAGGCCGTTTAGCACCGGTTGCTATCTGCAACCGATGCAAATGTGAGAGCAGTAGCACCGGGTTGTCGCAAGACACGGTGCTAATGTGCTCATATATAATACCTTCCCTCCCCTCACCCGAGCCAGCATCAACACTTGGAGCTGTGTTCATGTTGTGCTCGGGACAGGGGAGGTGCTGCCAATTTTTTTTTTTCAAAATTTGTGAAGATTTCACTCATCCAAGGGGCACTACAAGGTACATTCTTTCATTCTCTTATTTTTTTATTAGCTTGTATTGTTTATATGCTTTAGAAATAGAGAAATTTGTGAATCAAAATGGAAAGAGAGCTTGTGTTCATGGTGGAGAGAGAGAGAGCTTGTATTCATGGTGGAGAGAGAGAGAGGTTGTGTTCATGGTGGAGAGAGAGAGCTTGTGTTCATGGTGGAGAGAGAGAGCTTGTGTTCATAGTGGACAGTGAGAGCTTATGTATTGTATTTATTAGTTATTTATTTAAAGTTGGAATAGTTAATTATTTTTTTAATGGAAGTATATTTGTTTTAGAAAATGAATAAATTAATTATAGTTTTAGAAATCTGATTAGTTTGTATTGTCTTATGTATTAACTTTGTAATCTATTATATATTAAATTTGTATTGTCTTATATATTACCTTTGTATTATATTATATATTAAATTATACAAATAATTGTTATTGGTTACTAATGCAGATGAATAGGCAATGGATGTACGGGGACAATCACGATACGGCGTTTCGTGATGGCCTGAAGGGGTTTCTCGATGTCGCCGAGGCCAACAGGACGCCGTCAGGTTTAATGTTCTGTCCATGCGCTAATTGTCGAAATATACAATCATACAAACAAAGGGGAGCTCTTCAGGTGCATTTGATGAGGCACGGTTTCATTAGCAATTATTCTGTTTGGACGAAGCATGGTGAAAGAGGAATTCTAATGGATGAAGATGAAGAAGACGAGGTGGATAACGACATTCCGGTATTGGCTGAATACTATGGGGTCTTTGCAGATGCTGCAATGGGTGATGCCGATCATGAAGATGCAGCTCAGGAAGATGACCCTAATGATGGACTTGGGCAAATGTTGCGTGATGCTGAGAAAGACTTGGGCAATGATAAGGAACTGAAAAAGATACAACGCATGTTGCGGGACCACAAAACTGACTTGTACCCAGATTGCAAAGAGGGGCTTACGAAGTTGGGTAGTACACTTGAATTTCTGCAGTGGAAGACAGCAAATTACGTTACTGATAAGGGTTTCAATGAGCTACTGAAACTCGTAAAGAAGATTCTGCCCAAGGGTAACGAATTGCCATCGGCAACGTATGAAGCAAAACAGGTTGTTTGCCCTCTCAGTTTGGAGGTGCAGAAGATACATGCGTGTCCTAATGATTGTATCCTCTATCGCGGACAATACAAACACTTGGATTGTTGTCCAGTTTGTAGTTGCGCACGATACAATATAAGGCGGGATGACCCTGGTGAGGTTGCGGGGGAGCCTTGTAAGAAAAAAATTCCTGCGAAGGTGATGTGGTATTTTCCTCTGATACCCTGTCTGAAGCGTTTGTTCAGGAACAAAGAGCATGCCAAACTAATGCGATGGCACAAAGAAGAACGTAAGCAGGATGGCATGTTGAGACACCACGCTGATGGATCCCAGTGGAGGAACATCGACAAAGCATTCCCAGAGTTTGATGCTGATGCGAGGAATGTGAGGCTTGGTTTAAGTACTGATAGCATGAACCCTTTTGGTGAAATGAACAGTAGTCATAGCAGTTGGCATGTGACTTTATGTATCTACAACCTACCCCCTTGGCTATGCATGAAGCGAAAGTTCATTACGATGCTAGTGCTTATTCAAGGGCCAAAGCAACCTGGCAACGACATTGATGTCTACCTAAGACCATTGGTTGATGAACTTTTGCAGCTATGGAAGGAAGAAGGTGTTAGCATGTGGATGAGGACAAGCAGGAGCAGTTTGACATTCAAGTACTGCTTTTCATAAACATCAACGATTGGCCTGCACTAAGTAACCTATCAGGACAATGAAACAAAAGATATAAAGCATGCACTCACTGTTTAGAGGAAACCGAAAGCATGTATTTGAAACATTGTAGGAAGGTTGTTTACATGGGTCATCGTCGATTTCTTCCTACGAAGCGAGCTACGAAAAAAATGTCCGCATTTTGGCGGGAATGCGGACCACCGTACAAAGCCAAGACACCGGAGTGGACAAGATGTATTTGATATGTTAAAGGACATACAAGTGGTGTTTGGAAAGGGAGACGGAAGCCAGCCTGTTCCGACTGGCGAGGATGGTTGTGCCGCAATGTGGAAGAAAAAGTCTATCTTTTGGGAGCTACCTTATTGGCAATATTTAGAGGTCCATAACGCGATTGATGTGATGCATCTGACGAAGAATCTTTGCGTGAACTTGATATGCTTCCTGGGTACTTATGGGAAGCCAAAGATACACTGGAAGCACGACAAGAGCTGAAACGATTGAAACAACGGAATGATCTACATCCAGGAAAGAGAGATAACAGACGCCAGTACTTGCGTCCTGCCAGCTTCACTCTCAGCAAAGAAGAGAAGGCAAGCATGTTTGAATGCTTAAACAGTATCAAGGTTCCATCTGGCTACTCCTCCAATATTAAGGGAATAATAAATATGAAAGATAACAAGTTCACAAACCTCAAGTCTCACGACTGTCATGTGTTGATGTGAGGTTCTTCGATGTGCTAAAGAAGTATGTCCGTAATCGTTCTCGTCCAGAAGGATGCATTCCTAAGCGATACGAAACAAAGGAGGTCATTGAATTTTGTGTTGACTTTGTCAATGATCTTATGCCGATTGGTGTGCCCGAATCACATCATGAGGGGAGACTTGGTGGAAAGGGCACACTAGGGAAAAGATCGATGGTAATCAAGGACATGGAGACATTTCGTAAAGCGCACCTCACAGTTTTGCAACAATCAACCTTAGTTGCTCCGTAAATCGAGGAGCACATGAAGATTCTCTGGGATGAAAATCCAGCAAAGTCTGCAGCCTTTATTCAGTGGATGCACAATAGTACTTTCGCCGCTTGGTTGCGAGAACGTCTGATGGGTGTCGAGGGCATTGATGTGCAGCTAGCTTTTGTAGCTAGGGGTCCATCGACCACGATCTTAAAATTCCAAGGATACGACATCAATGGGTATACATTTTACACAAGAGCCCAGGACAAGAGGAGCACCAACCAAAACAGTGGAGTCTGAATCGACGTGACAGACACCAATGGCAATACTAACTCATACTATGGTGTCATAGAGGAGATATGACAACTAGAATACGGACCTTTGAAGATCCCACTGTTTAAGTGCCAATGGGTGAAGCTGACTATAGGAGGTGTTACAGTTGATGAGTATGGAATGACGTTAGTGGACCTAAACAAGATTGTGTTTCTAGACGAACCGTTCGTCCTAGCCAAAGATGTCACACAAGTTTTTTATGTAAAGGACATGGCTAGAAGACCAAAGAAAGGGGCGGATAATAAAGGGGTGGGTAAGCAATTGGACCCACCACAAGACGAGCCAAAGCGTCATATTGTTCTTCCTAGAAAAAGAAAATTCGTAGGAGTTGCGGACAAGACGGATGAAGATTATGATATGCTCGATGGGCTGCCTCCATTCTCGATGGCTGCTGACCCATGCATCCTGTTAGCGGCAGAGGAGACACCCTATCTACGGCGTGATCACAATCAAGGAACATTCGTAAAGAGGAAGTTTATTAGTGTCCGAGTAAATGATGACGTGTAATTTAATTGCACTATGTTCCAGAAATTCATATTTATATAAATGACATCGTGTATTTGTTATGCATTTATGTGGTTTTAGTTTTTAACATTTTGACATATGATCCATCAAAAGATATGACCACCCGAAGCCCATCTTTCGTGAAATGTAGCAACGTTCGATCAATGAAACCAAATGTTAATTCCTACGATTTTCTGGAATTTTCTAATATTTTCTAGTAACTCCCACTGTTTTCTAGAATTTTCTAATAATTTTAAAGGGCTTTGTTTTCTAAAAAAATATTATTTAGAAATCAAGAGCTTCATTTAATAATTACTAGAAAATGAAAGAAAATGGTAATTCGTATGATTGATTATTTAAATATAGATGGATATTTGTATTTTTAAGTAAAGCATTTATTTTATATTAAATGATTATTAATTGCACAATTGTTGTCTTCAATTCCACGGAATTAATATTTCCATGGAATTAATATTTCCAATTATTTGCAAATTATAGATGATGAGGCTGCAAGAAGATAGACTCGATGAAGAGAGAATAGACGCAATTGCAGAACAGCTCATTGGATGGATTTGGGACGAGGTCGTTAATCCCCGTGGAGAATTCCATCTTCCCCTGGAGGATGCGCCGTCAAGTCGTTCTTCTAGTCGGATTTCTTAATTTGTAATAAACAGTTCAAATATATAACTCTAGTTCGATATCTAAATTATAATATATATATCTTCTATTTTGATTATATGTCTAGCTAATATGAATATATAGTACTACATGCACGGCAGCTGAATACATGTTTGAATAGGTATCACAATACATATATAAACGTATATGCATGGCGGCTGCAAAAAGTAACCAACAAAAAATAAATCCAGGTCCTTTAGCACCGGTTGTATACACCAACCGGTGCTAAAGGCCCTCCTATCCCCGCTGTGTAGGCAGGGCCTTTAGCACCGGTTGGTGTTTAGAACCGGTGCTAAAGGCCCCCTTTAGCACCGGTTATTCTATCCGGTGCTAAAGGGGAGTTTAGCACCGGTTGGGAATCCGGTGCTAAAGCCCGTTCCCAACCGGTGCGGATGTGAGGTTCTCTGGTAGTGTTTAAACCCAAATTAAAATCAAACCCCAAACAATTTAAACTCCAAGAAAAACAAATAAACCCCAAACATAACACTAAGACAAAAATACACCTTAATCCAATTTAATATTTATTTAATCTAGGAATTTAGGAGGAAATTGAGGAAGACACTCTTATGATTTTCTCGCTAGGATTCAAACCACGAAAAGTTTACGAAAATCCACAAATTTGCACATTAACATCCGTATAAAAATACAGGGTGTTACAATAAAACTCCTCTCACATGCCATGAAACTTTTCCTTCTCTCTCCACTGCCATATTAGCAATTTTAATGCATGAAACTATCCATAAAAACGACACTAAAGTGGCCTTATTACATGCATGCGTTCTTATAGGTGATAGGAAACCGAACTATTGTTAAGCATGGCGTATAAATGATAGAAGCAGATTATTTAGGGAGTAAAATAATATGTGAAAGAAATAAAAGAGCACTGATCTTGGATGGTCTCATTTGCTCTCACAGTGGGATAATCATTAGCTTGTTTCAATACTTGTTAACGGATGGATAGAGACTGGGCAATAGAAAACATACACCAAGTACTCCTCTGGTACAAGGTGGTCAGGAGCGATCTAATGCTAGATCCAAGGTGGAAGGGTAGGAGCATCAAAGCAGATGAGCGAGGGTTCTAAACGCTTATAGAGACATGAACACATGCATGTAGTGGTGCGCACACCGAAGAATAGCGATGGTGCTGCCGTTCAGCACTGGGAGAAGCTGCAATTGGTGGTCGGTCGGGTCGGCTTGTGGACTGGGTCAGGCTCGGCCCAAAGCTCAAGTTCGAGTGGGAGAGATGGGTGCAAAGGAAGTTTAGGAAGGAAAAGCGTACTATGGAGAGATCAACTATTCTAAAGGTCAAACAAAGATAATTCAAATTTGAATTTAAAAGCAATTTGATTTACCAACAAACAAAACTCAATGCAACAACATGAATGGAACAAAACCTTATTTTAGCTAAAATTATTTAATTTGATATTTAAATTGAATTAATTCACATGATTTTCAGTTAAATCCTACAAAAAATTATTTAAACCTCAAGAAATCCTACAAAATTCATAATATTGCTAAATAATTTATTATGATGAATTTTAGGGTCTGACAAGGAGTCTTCATTGATTTGGTTAAATAATAGGCACACTTGGCATCATTTTTGGTGGCTAACCTATATGAAAAAAGAAATGGGCCAGCTACATATATCAGCCCCCAACTAGAGTTGAACTTGATTATCTGTAAAAGGTTTTGAAATTACATTCCTATTTTGGGTGATTTTTTATTTGAATTTTTGGGATACAGACTATGCTGCCTCCATTTGACAGAAATAGAAATGGCTAGCTAAATTTGTAATCCAAGCTCGTGGTGTTGTATGTTTCCAAAATTGCTTGCTGGGGCAGCCGGTACTAACGTGCGCAGTTTAGTGCCGATCGGTAACCCGCAGTCAAACAAAAAAAAAGAAAAAATATTTTGGACCGCTGGAAGTCATGTCACGCGTAAATGCACATGCACGGCCGTGGGAATTCGAACTCATGACCTCTAGCCTCACGCATTGCTTCCTTATCATCCCACCTATGCACCACGTGTGACTAAGTGGGAGATGCTTTCCTTTTGAAATAACTCGTGGAGCCGGTACTACTGACGGTACTAAATGTCATACTTTAGTAACGGCTCGTATTACCAGTCGGTACTAACGTGTCGCGCCACTTTAGTACCGGCTGGTGTTACTAAAGTGTCTCGGGGGGCTCCGAGCCACTTTAGTACCGGATCTTTTCACGCCCGGTATTACATGTAGTCGACGAATGTGAATTTTTGTTGTAGTGTGACGTAATTTTTTGTATTCTTCCCCATACGTCTGTACTTAAATTGATACACAATCAACTATAGAACAAAAATTGTTACAAGACTATTTTTTGCAATTCATTTATTACAAATAATAAACAAGATTAATATAAGGACAAATATATGCTTCACGACTATTGAGTTTAAAAATACAGAGTAAGTGGCAACACTTCGTAAGGACTTGTGCCTCTTCCGAGAGTACCACGCTTTGAGTGACGCACTAAAGGCAATTGGTAGACAAGAGGCGTACACAACACGGAAACAGCGCACATAACTTGCTGAGATATTCAATATAACAAGCAGACTGATCGACGTCTATACTGCCCTTTCTGGTGTTACACGGACGACCGGATACAGGTAAAGAATTGTCTTTGGGCTTGCATCCAAACTTATTTCTTCGGTCAGGTCCACCATATCTGGCCTGACACCAGGTGGGAGGTGCCAATCGAAGTGATAAAAAAGTGTGGCAAGTACAAGTTCTATGTGTGCATGAGCAAACATTATACCCGGACAAACCCTTCTCCCAGCACCAAATGGGATGAAACCGAAGTCTGTGCCTTTGAAATCAACAGTTGATCCATCAAAACGCTCTGGCTTAAAAACTCCGGGGTCTTCCCAGTAAATAGGGTCCCTACCAATAGCCCATGAATTAACAAAAACGATTGTACCCCTTGGCACATCATATCCAAGGATCTTACAAGACTCTTGGCACTCTTTTGGGAGGGGCAGAGGTGGCGCTGGGTGTAACCTTAACGTTTCCTTGATCACGAGCTTCAAGTATTTTAAGGCCGTTAAGTCATCCTCAGTTACCTTTGGTTTACCACGCAAGGAATGGCGTATCTCCGACTGGGCTTTCTGCATAACTCCAGGATTCCTCATGAGCTCTAACATTGCCCACTGGATTAGTGCTGATGTTCCGCTGCTTCCAGCAACAAAGATGTCCTGTAAGATACTAAATTTTTGAGACATACACATGCTAGATTTTCGTGACAAAAATATTATACCAAGGCTAATTAGGCCAGTATGTCTCAATGGGGGTTTCAAGGAGAGTTCCATAAAATTAAATTTGCTTATGTGGCATCGGTTATTATGAAAATATAAAGAAGGGAGAGTTTTATGGGATATGAAAGGAGTTTCATCTGGCTCGATTATCTATTTTCTAGTCTTGTAACTATTTAATAAAATTTTGTACTGAGACTGGTCTTATACTATCCATGGGGGTGCTGTCAAAATTTTACTCCCTCCTTCCTTTTATATTTGGCGTTTGCATAGTTCAAAACTGAATTGTCCAATATCAAATACAAAAGTAAGGATTAAGTATCTAAGAAGAGTTCGGTACACGTACTAAAATTTCATAGACCTCCCTAATTATAATTTGTGGTACCTCCACGGAACCTCCCATGGACCTTAAAAAAACGCCCTGTTATAGATGTTTGGGGATGATTATTTATGTCTCGTCAATCGATGGTCTTAGTACTCTCTGGTAATTTTATCAAGGAATAATTTTATCAATCGATTGTAATGTAATTCGTAAATTTTCAGACAGGGTTTATAAATTACAATATAATTATTCCTGTAGCTTTCTTGTCACTTGCAAAATCATATGTCATATTCTTATGACTGGCTACAATATTATCAATGCTGATTTTACAATCATTGTGAGGCTTCACATTCATTCCTAGTTGATAAAGAGGCTGAAAGTTATACTTTTCTTCATCTAAAAGAAGTTACTCGCAGACATGGTTGATATTTGACTAGCTTAATTGTACCAATACCATTGGCAGTTTATAATAAAATAGACCATATGGATAATTTGTTAATCTTCTGGTGGCAAACATTGAGGTGATTTCAATTTATCCAATGTTACCAGAGCACCTTACTATATTCCCTATGTTTCAGGGCGGGGGAAGTAATAAACTGAGGAGAAATGAAAAAGTAGTCATGACCATACACATGCGGATAGTTGAAACGCTTTATCATCGTATAAAAAATAAATGTATAGTCTAGTGTTTTGGTACTCACGAGAATAACGGCTTTAATGGAGGCAATGGTGAGTGAGCAGCCTGGGCCAGCTTCCTTCTGAATGCCGAGAAGCACATCGAGCAAATCAAGTGTCTTTCTGCTGTCGTCAACAGCAGCCCCCATCTTCCGCTCTAGGTGCTGCTCTATGGCTCGGTCGACAAGTTCATACAACTTTGCATTGTACTGTTTTGCCTCCCGCACAGTACCACTGAGAGCGCGCATCATACTAGAAGATGGAAAAAGATCTCCAATCCTAAACCCTGTTGCTTTCTTATATATCATGGCTATGGTCTCCAGGAACTCCTCCCGGCACTGGAACTTCTCTCCCATGACGGCACGCAGAGCAGAGTCAGTGACGACCCTGGCTACACATGCAGTTAGATTCACTTGCCCGCTAGGCAGTGATGAGGCAATGTCACTGACCAGACGGGCAGTCTCATCCTCACGTATCAGGAGGAAAGAGCGCACACGATTTGTGCTAAGAAGCTCAACGGTGCAAATTTTGCGGAGCTCGCGCCACTTGGCACCGTAGGGCAGGAAGAACAGCCCCAGCCGGTCACCAATTGTTGCTTTCACAGTTAGGCTCATTGCCCTTGTAGCAAAGGTGACATCATTTGTCTTCAGGACCTCCTTGGCAGCATCGGCAGAGGAGATGACCACAACATGCAACTCACCAAGACGGAGATGCATGACGGGGGCATTGGACTGGTGTGATAGATTGGCCATGGTGCGGTGCACGGGTTGTGGTTTCATGAGGAGATGGTGTAGGCTACCGATGATGGGTAGTTGCCATGGCCCTGGTGGCAAACTTATTTTGTTCTTCCTAGTCAACGAACGATTTACCAGGAAGGACGACAAAAGGAGTGGGACAAGAAGAAGAAATAACGGGAAGATGTACATGACGATGCATATGAATGTTTCCATGCTGCTTTCACCGTTAATTGTTGATTCATAGCAGCTGAAGAGAAATCCTAGTAGCTATGTGGACGACTCCTACGAGATTAGAGTTTGCTAGAGAAGCTACCTATATATAGTGAAGAGCACTCAGGCTTGGCTTCCTTTGGCTGATCCAACACGGAATAGTTAAAGTTTCGACTATAATACATAAAAGGCAGAGGCACACTGATTGCATTGGCATCTTTGATATTTATAAAGGAGTCCCATCCACAGATAATTAAATCAGAATCATGAGCATGGACATAAAGCAGCTAAAAACTACTCTTTCTGTCCTGAAATATAAATGACCCTAAGTTTGCTTTACGTCAAACTATTATATATTTTAGAAGCTTATAGAAAAGAACAATAATATTTGTGATATCAAATGTAATAATTAGATCCATTATAAAATTCCTCTTATAAAATATATATTCATAGTTACTTTTTATACGTGATCGATGTTAATACTCTTATTTATAAACTTATTAACGGAACTCAAAGAAATTTGATTTAAGGCAAACTCAGGATTCCTTATATTTTAGGATGGAGGAGTAACATACAAAAATCCGATATTCCAGATTTATTTTATGAGTCCTTTTATGATGGTTGTAGAGGTACCTACCGGTATCTGAAAGTACCTAGTATTTTGAGTATTAAATTGATTAATGGTGGGCACCTGGTCCCACAAATTTGGTACCCCTTGGTACCTCTGGGTACTCCCTTTATTTTTAGGCCGTCCGATTTCTCGGAACGGATGACTCTAATTAATCCGAATGATTTTAAAATTCCTCTTATTTTATTATGATAAAATTTATATTTGTCAGAAATATTTTACAGTTTTAGTTTCTTATATATTCCTAAAAAGAACATCAATGTGTCATATTCAACAAAATTATCAAAGGTCATAGATGCAGTTATCTGAGTAACAAATAAACTAATTTGAAATTGTTATTAAATATAAGTATTCACAACCATTTCTAAAATTTTGGACATAATTCGACCAAGTTCCTAGATGACTTTAAAACTAACATGATGGCAATATTTCAGGCAAGGTAATTAATCAAATTTTCATTTGTTTGTTGTTTACTAGGGCAGATGATACCATAAACTTGATATTATTTGTTTATAGAATTTGATCATGATATTATTATATTTTTAGTGCTTTGTAGATGAAGGAGACTATTTAGATCTAACTAAATATCCAATATATTTTTAGTTCGGTCCTGGTTCATGGTGGACGTGGACGTATGGTATACTAGGTGATACCCCGTGTGATGCTGTGGGAATTTCTTAAACAAAATTTTAAGGTAAAATTGAAAGTAGAAACACTAAGGTGATTGTATGGTAATATTCTTTTGCAATAGACATTATACATAATTCTAAGGTAAATTTGAAAGTGGAAACACTAAGGTGATTGCATGACGACATTCTTCATGAAAATATGTTCATTTTATTGAGAGAGAAGGATCTTCAATGATTATTCATCCATGTATTTCTATTATTGGAATGTTGTAGCACTGTGCTTGCAAAGACTAATAAATTGCATGCATGGATGCTATTAGTCATAGAAAATCATTGGAAGACATAAATAGATGGTCCTTCTCGATGATCATATGGCGTCTGATATAATGGGTTCCTATATGACGTGGATAGCTTGCATGTTGAGAGAAATAGAGTTAATGACTTTTACTGGGTGTATCTATATAGGTCATATAGATTATTTTTGTCACTGTCAAGATGTTAGATGAAATTATTATTCCTTCATAGTAGAAAAAAAGCAAAAAATACCTTATACTTCGCGACACCAAAATATCTTGTTAGAAATAATACTAGGTTATCATATATCTTTATGAACCTCTTACTTAGTTGACCTTGAAAGAATTCCTTGGAGGTGGGCGCTAACAATAAAGCTTGCATGCATGACATCAATTACCAAACTGACATACCACTAAACTAAGGTCACTAATCATACTACTGATATAATTAATGGTTGCTTGTTTATTAGTAGCCTAGCACAAAATAAGCAACAAGTATGATGCTATGTTAGAAATAATAAGCTCATGGGTCGCATGTTTAGGCTATATTGTGATCCATTTGTGTTAATTTAGCAGCTATGGGGATCCAAATATTCCACTTAATAATCCAGCTAACTATTTGCAACCTACGGTGCTAAAAATTAGTCAATTAGCTGGATGGATCACTTCATGAAAACATGTTTTAGGAAACACCGGATAGGTAACGGGTACACACGCCGCATGTTACAAGTAACAGCCATCAACAAAAAAACATTGCCAATAAGGCCTCAAGGTCTGGACCCTACCGCGGTTATGATGACGCCCGTTCCCTTTGATGAGTAAATCGTAACCGACATAAAACATTGTTCTTTACCATTATAATTAGTAACAGACTTCAGCAAAGTCTGTTACCAATGTTGGTCTCATTGGAACAAGCTTGTTCTACCCATGTTACAAAGATGTCGAGATTACTAACGGGCAATTTCTTCGTTTGTTATCTTTTTCTTACCCAACCTTATAAGTTGATGCTCTCGTTTCAAACTGACAAGTCCTCAAACTTAGTTCCTCTCCCGATCCTATCCCTAGTTCATGCACCGCCACTGCCACCGCCACCACCACTGCTCTGTGGCCTGCAAGTCCCTCGCTCGGATCTGCACCCTCGAGATCGGTTGGATTCACCCTAGCGCTGCCCCCCTCCCCCTCCCTAACCTTGGCCCCACAGTATGGGGTCTCCTCCCCGACTCTAATCCCAGCGCGTTGGCCTCCTCCTCCCAAACACTGACCCTAACATCGACATGCTGGCGTCGTCCAACCAGGCACCACTCCTCTGTGACCCAAGGTAAATTGCTCTTCCCTCTTCTTGTGCCCTATAGCTGCATGGATGGTGTTGGTATTTCTTATCGTTCATGAATAAATCCACAAGCGCACTGATATACCATTGTAGCACTTCACCCGGAGAGTATTCAGGGTATCGTATTTTCACATGGAACGGAGATGTAATGATATTCGAGCTAGCATGCCAATGTAGGAGTTTAAACCCATGACGGTGGCGTGTATGTGGATAACTCCCAATGTATAGGAGTTTAAACCCATGACGGTGGCGTGTATGTGGTCTAGATCATGAAAGCATGAAATAAATCTCAATGGAATCACAACAATTTGACAAAGCTTAATGAGATGGAACAAGCCACATATGTGAAAGGTTTTCAACATGGACAAGTTCTTTCCCGATCCTAAGTTCTACTAGCTGCTTCACTGGTGCTTTTTCTAGGACTTTCAAGATTGTCCTACCGATAAAAATGGAATGAGTGGAATTTTCTGGTAGGTCAAAGATATGGAAATCCAGGAAGAGTTCGGGGTCATTAATCTTAACAGGTGTGACCCGCAAGATCCCTAAACAGCCGAGGATCCTTCCTAATGTGAACCTTAGATGTTTCTAAGATGATGACCATGGTTTATCGGGGAGTTGAGCTCGCACCAAAGAGCTAGACATTATGTTGATTCCGAGGATCGGGTCGTACCCGATTTCCCTGTCATTACCCATAACATCGTAGAATATTCTTCTAATCCTTTTGGGCATTTTGACAACCTCGGTCGAGGCTTCAGCCTCGTCGAGCCATTTCCAACTCATGATTGCAGAGAGGCATTCTAAGTACTCTATCTGATAATCTAGTTCTTCCTTGTCAGGAGGTTGATCCTTTTTGCTCTACACGTTGTTCCAATGGGCTACTTGCTACACTCCGTACATTATCGAATAGATCGTCATCAAAATCATAGAGAGTGGTGTAGATTGGATGATAATAATCCAGGCTAGAATAAGGTTGTGGTCAGAAATGAGTTTCGGGTTCTGATGGAATGGAAGAGCTGATAGATTTGGATTGTAAACTTATAGGCTCTTCAGGTTCAGGTTGCTTCTCCTCTTCATCGGGGAGTTCGTCATAGTCTCCAGTGTAGGGAGTGTCGTCCAGAAGTTTAGGCAGAATTTCTCTCTAAGGATTTCCCAGTCCCCCTTCCATATTGCCGACAGCTAGAGAGTACCATTTCTTTGCTCCTCCCGTTAATAAAAACTGGAATAGCTTCCATTTGAGCGTCTCTTCTGTCATGCTCGCAATGACGAGACACAAATAGAGTTGCTCAAACTCGCGCAAATGCGCGTAGGGACTCTCGGCATTCGTTCCTAAGAATGTTTGCTCTCGAACCATGGCTATGAAGCCGGGACGCAGCTCATAGTCGGGTGTGTGGATGTGCTGTGATGATGATGGTGGCTCCAAACAATCGCCCTTTGGAGCGGAATGTTGACGTAAGGTAAGAGTGGAATCCATATGGATGGTGGTGGGATACATGGACAACTTGGGTTTGAAATCAGAACATCTATCGTTCCCCGGCAACGGTGCCAGAAAGCTTGTTGGCACTCCTTACGACCTACAAATAAATCCGCAAGTGGACGGATACCGATGTAGCTTTCACCCAGGAGTATTCCAATGTATCGATTTCCATGAGGAACGAGAAGAGAACTAATTCTAAACTAAGTTGTCCAAGGATAATGGGGTGAATGAAATGGATGAGGTGGTTGACAAAAAAAGACAAGAGAAGAAAAGCGATAGGAGGGTAGAGAAGGTACGGGTTTGGAGCTAATGTCCTTTCTTGACTAACTGAGCAGACATGCACTACAGACAGATACTTGTGTGGGTACAATGGGGCCGACGACACGTAGAATGGGATGAGAAGGTGTGCCACCAACACCGCACTCTAGGATCCTATGGGGCCAAGCCAGGCGTGATGGACTACATATGTCGTATAAGGCTGTCAACACCTAACGATTACCACCTTCGTGCCAACTCGGGCACAATCCAAGCTAACCTTAAGTCTAAGCACCGTGCTTACACTAGACGGCTAGTACCTACCTCCTATAGAAAGGAAAGCACCCAAGCTAAGCAACCAATATACAATTATACCAATCAACTAAGAAATGAACGAGGAACCAACAAGCATATAAAAGTAAGAACTGAATGCTCAATTAATCAGAGAGAGATACAAGAGTTACCAGACATGACCCGAATGTTACTCGAAGCAGAGTCGCATCCACAACAAGAAGAGGGGTCGACACTCCGGCTCTTCTTTGGGACGCTCACCTCTCCTCACTCCTTATCTTCTATGTATAGAAGTGGCAGCGCTTCACTAATGAACTCTTCTCTTGTGTTGTGTTTGATACAGGGGCTGGAGGTCTCCATTTATAGCTTGATGAAGGTGGTGGAGATGGAGTAGCATGCAAGGTAGCTGAGGCGGTGGCCCGGCCAGTTCGGCCGAATCCAGGGGATTCTGGCGAATGGACCAGTTCGGCCGAACTCTCTCAGTTCGGCCAAGCCGCCCCTTTTGCACCGACCTTATCTCCACGGTCTGGATTTGCTCAGGCATGGCGATTTGCAGTTGGGGACGGTTCGTCTGAACCAACATGGTTCGACCGAACTGGGCTTTCAGCCCAGTCACGCTCCCCTACACCGCCTTAGGTCCTGTGCTGCCTTGGTTCGCCTCTCCTTTTGGATTTCTGATGTTTGTAGCCCAGAGATGATGTGGCGATGGTCCACGTGTCATGCACCATCACCGCATGTTCATCGTTGATGTGGTCTTCATGTAGGCAGTTTCTGGTTGTGCTTCGCTTCGTGTACGACTAAGGAGGGTAAGCGGCCGAATCATGTCGTTCAGCCGAATCGGTCAATTCCGCCCCCTTTAGCGCATGTTTGTCTATATTGTACCTGCACAAGTGCTACACACCAAAACTTGTGGAAATGATTAGAAATAAATCCTATAGCTAAGGTGCATTGTTCTGTTGTGCTCGTTTTATACTCGGTTGGTGGTCAGAAATCAGACCATAACGAATGCCAACATTCCTGCAGGCGGATACTAACGTGATGGACTACGAAGGCCGTATAGGGCTGACACTACCTAACAGCTACCACCTCCGTTGCAATGGGGGCAAACTAAGTTAACCTTAAGTCTAGGCAGATGAGGACATCACTCCTATGGATACTCACAACAATCCTCCATTTATCGTTCAAGGACCAATAACTAGAGCTCGCGCGCGACAATTTAATTTAGAGGTGAGCTCGTTCCTAAGTACTTCTCTATGTGATTATGAGAATAGATTGCTACCTAGTGATTATATTGTAATTAGGAACCATGGAGAGGACCAGAGGATAGTTGGAGAAGGGCTTCAAGGTGGAGAGGACCAGCAAGGGCGTGCAAGTCAAGATAGAGGCCCAAATCAACTCGAATTCGAGTCCACCTCGGAGTCCAGGAGCAGTCAGCGCTAAATCGGATGCCTAGGTCGCATACGGGCTTGGATTTGGACGTTCTTTATATGCTTGGAAATCTAAGAAGATAATACTTGCAATGGCACTAGTCTCATGTCAAAATTCGTCAGGAGTCATTGGGAATCGATGAAACAAGTTGGTGTCCAGAATCTGTTTCGGTGCTGCGTCGTCGTATTTTGGCCTTTGGGCCGTGTATCGTGTTGAGCCCAATAGGGGCACGTCCAGGGGGGTCGACCACGACCCTAGACTCCTTAAAAAAGTAGCCACCACCCAAGTTAGGGTTTGGATTTTGCTTAGATCAATTCTGTGAAGAACAGTGTCGCCGCTCGTCGGTTTGTGAGACCCCAACTTCGTGAGTTTAACCATACATCTGCAATTATGTTGCAATCTTTCTCGTTCTTGCTTGTGTTCTTCAATTCGTAGGCAAGGATTAGCCTTCTGGGCGAGGTCAACCGTGCAATGCCGGTTGATAACCTGAGGAGACGTGGTGCTGCGATTGCGGGGTTTGGAACATGTTGATCGGAAGCCGGATCGATTTGAGTAGCGACTCCACCAAATCGAGAGTTATCAGAAGCTTTCGGAAAATCGGGAAACCCTAGTTCCCATCATGTGGTATTCAGAGACAGGTTTACCGTCAGGTTCGTCCTTTTGCCTTTGTCCTATAGTCCAGAAAATAGCCCTAAAAAATTCCGCTGTCCTAGTACCCCTTTTAGCCTTTGCAATTTCGTTTCAGATTCGCTTTGTTGCCGCTATCCTAGTACCCTTTTAGCCTTTGCAATTTCGTTTCAGATTCGCTTTGTTGAGTTTGTGTCCATGGTCGAGTCTTTTTGCTGGTATTAGGTCGTGTTCGTCATCATAGTTCAATCGCCCGTTGTTGTGCATTGTTTGTTTCTACCGCTATCCCATCCACCATTACCAGATTACAAGTCGTGCCACCCCATAACTCGACTTGCCCTTGCTCGCCGCCTTGTGTGAACTCCTGCCGTGCAAGCCCTAGATAGGTTGCAAGCCACTGTGTGTTCATCACCTTGAATCGCAGCCCTTCTTGGTTCATCTTGCATACCCTAGCCGCTGCCGCGCTTTCTGCCGATTTGTGCTTCTCTCAAAAACCATAACTTGAGGTGCCCTCCATAAAACAGGCATAACTTTTCGCTCGGTGCTCCATTTGAGCTCAATTTTTTACAGCTAATTCGTGGCTCCATTTGATGGTGACCCATAACTCCATTGTGGCTTGTTTGGTTGAGTCAAAAAATTCAAAAAAAATCAGAAAGATAAAGAAAAAAATTGATCAAGTTGTTTTCAGCTTTTCAAGAAACGTTCCTGATTTTCTGTAGACCGCATCCTAGCTCCAAAAAAGTTGCAAATTTGTGTGGTTGGAGATTTTGATATCCTTGTTCAGAGAAAAATATAAAAAAATAGTTGAAAAAATAAAAAAATTGTGATTCCTGCTAGTCCTGGAGGAAACTGCTAGAAATAGCTGAAAAGATTAAAAATAATTGCATAGAGTGTTGTTTTGCTTGTTCTGCGAGCTTTATCCATCATTTCTTGTTTCGACTTATTGTGCTACGCCTAGGACACATCTGAGACAGCAATTGTGACTTGCAGTTTGGATACTTATTGAACTTTGCTATTCTGCATTCGTTACTTGCTACTCCTTGCTACATATTATGCCTTCCCAAAGCTCCACATACACCTTCTGGACGGCACTGGTTTGTGACCCTTGCAATCGTGGACTACATGCCTTACAGGTATCCTTTGCCTTGCTTGTTGGTAAGAACCTTGCAAGAGCTTGGTAAGACGCTTCCTTTGCTGTCTTGAGAGCACGTAGTCGGATTATTAGGGATAACCTTCACTGTGTGTTATTGTTTTGGTGCTTTTCGATGGCAGGAGATGATGCACCGAAGGCTCCCGTAGATTTCAGTGAATGTGTTAGTCGAGAATTGCTAGAAGCTGCTCGTGACAAGATGGAAGAAACAATCAACAAAGCTGTCACTGATGCGCTCATCGCTATGAAGCTTGGCACCATGTTAGAGAGGGTGGATCAATGGGTGTCCGAGCTTGCCGATAGAGTTGCTGTAGTGGAGGCGCGTCCACAGCCACAGCCACAACAGCCACCACCTCCACGTTTTCCAGATGACACGGTGTTTGATGACAATGGTAATTATGATGAAGCGGCTAACAGAAACGCACAACTACAACGTCGTCTTCACCAGAACTGGGTAGGTATGGGTGGCGCTCACCAAGGTAATAACAATCGTGATGATCCTTATGCTAAGATTAAGTTTACCATTCCATCTTTTTCGGGTCATTATGATGCTGAGGGTTACCTTGTTTGGGAGATGGCAGTAGAACAAAAATTTTTTGCCCACATTGTACCAGAAGAACATCAAGTTAGACAAGCCACTAGTGAGTTTAAGGACTTTGATATTATTTGGTGGACTGGTTTAGTTGGCGATGGTAGAGCACCTACGTCTTGGAATGAGCTTAAGGTGGCTATGCGTGATCGTTTTGTTCCTCCTTCATATCATAGAGATTTGCGTAAGAAATTGCAGCGTTTAGAACAAGGAGAAACTTCTGTGCAGGATTACTATGGTTCTTTGCAAAAAGGCATAATGCGTTGTGGTATTGTAGAAGGGCCCGAGGATTCTATCTGTCGTTTTTATTCAGGGTTGAGGCGTGATATTCAGGACATAGTTGATTATAAGGACTTTAACACTGTCGACCAGTTGTTTCGATATGCTATGCTTGCAGAAAAGGAGATTCAAGGGCGTGAATGAATAGTAGGGCAAGAACAAGGTGGGAAGCACCTCCTACACGCCATATACAACGCCATCTTTGGGGCTGCCCAAGCTAACTTCTTTTCAAGCACCCCCACCAGCGAGCAAGCGATCCAAACCTTCGACAGCTGCTGCACCATCACCGCCACCACCATCTTCTACACGTTTTTTGGATTCAGGTAAAAATTCTTTGCAGGAGGGCAGCAAGAGTACCACATTGACACCACACACTTCCAACAATAAGTGCCACCGTTGCCATGGGCTTGGCTACGTGCAGAAGGATTGCCCTAGTCAGCGAGCATACATTGCTAAAGAAGATGGATACATAAGCACCTCCGACGTTGAAGATGATGAGGCAAATGATATTGATGAGGATCGTGGCATTGCATTTGGTAGTGAGGACACGACGACCTTGCAGCCTTTAGAAACATTATTGTGCAGCGAGTACTCAGCGCACAAGTACAACAACGTGAGAAGATCCAACGCCATAACTTGTTCCAAATTTTTTTTGTCATCAACAACCGTCGCGCACGTGTCATCATTGATGGAGGTAGTTGTAATAGTTTGGTGAGTTCTGATTTGTTCAAGAAGATTCGATTGGCCACATGCCCTCATCCCTAGTGATGCGGGGAAAGATGGTTTAGTGATCCGGGGGAAAGCTAAGGTAACACAAACCTGTAGAGTTTCTTTTTCCATTGGTACCTATGTTGATTCTGTTGATTGTTATGTCGTACCTATGGACGCTTGTTCTCTTTTATTGGGACGTCCTTGGGAATTTTATAATAATGCTATACACCATGGAAAAGTAATAAATACACTTTCATACATAAAGAACAAAAAATTACTTTGCTACCTATGACACCTGTTGAAATTGTACACGCTGATAAAGAACGAGCTGTTTGTTTGCATGTTAAGTAATCTAAAAATCAGCAAGTTGCTAAATCTATTTACCCACCTAAAAAGGATAAGTCTGCACCAACTTCTGAGGTCGAGGGAATTAAATTAAAGGGGGGAGTTATGCTCGCAATGAAATCTGAACTTGCTGAACTTGCTGATGATGATATGTGCTATGCTTTGGTATGCAAATGAGCTTTGTTTTTGCTTGATGATATTGCTAGCTCTTTGCTTCCTGTTGTCACTAATATTTTGTAGGAGTATGAGAACGTGTTTCCACCTGAGTTACCACCGGGCCTTCCACCTTTGAGAGGGATAGAGCATCAAATTGATTTGATTCCCGGAGCCACATTGCCGAACCGTGCTGCTTATCGCACCAATCCCGAGAAGACTAAGGAGATTCAGCGACAAGTCCAAGAACTGTTCGACCGTGGGTATGTCCGTGAAAGCCTTAGTCCTTGTGCTGTTCCTGTGCTTTTGGTTCCCAAGAAACATGGTACTTGGCGTATGTGTGTTGATTGTCGAGCTATCAATAATATTACAATTCGATATCGTCATCCTATTCCTAGGCTAGATGACATGCTTGATGAGTTGTGTGGTGCTATAATTTTCACAAAGATAGACTTGCGTAGTGGTTACCACCAAATAACAATGAAACTTGGAGATGAATGGAAAACAGCTTTTAAAACCAAATTCGGGTTATATGAGTGGTTAGTTATGCCTTTTGGTTTAACCAATGCACCTAGTACTTTCATGCGATTGATGAATGAGGTTTTGCGGGCTTTTATTGGGCGATTTGTGGTGGTTTACTTTGATGATATATTAATTTTCAGCAAGTCTTTGGATGAACATATGGAACACTTACGTGCTGTTTTTGATGCTTTGAGAGATGCACGTTTGTTTGCTAATCTTGATAAGTGCATCTTTTGCACCGATAGAGTTTCTTTCCTTGGCTATGTTGTTACTCCACAGGGAATTGAGGTGGATGAGATGAAAATTGAGGCCATTGCAAGCTGGCCGTTGCCCCAAACCATCACACAGGTACGGAGTTTTCTTGGTCTTGCAGGTTTCCATCGCCGCTTCGTCAAAGATTTCAGCACCATTGCTGCACCGTTGCACGAGTTGACGAAAAAAGGTGTGGTGTTTCATTGGTCTGCACCAACTTCTGATGTCGAGGGAATTAAATTAAAGGGGGGAGTTATGCTCGTAATGACATCTGAACTTGTTGAACTTTCTGATGATGATATGTGCTATGCTTTGGTATGCAAATGAGCTTTGTTTTTGCTTGATGATATTGCTAGCTCTTTGCCTCCTGTTGTCACTAACATTTTGCAGGAGTATGAGGATGTTTTTCCAGCTGAGTTACCACCGGGCCTTCCACCTTTGAGAGGGATAGAGCATCAAATTGATTTGATTCCCGGAGCCACATTGCCGAACCGTGCTGCTTATCGTACCAATCCCGAGGAGACTCAGCGGGCCCCATGCACGGCAGACAGCATGCAGGCCGGCAGAAAAGTCCCAGCGGGGGATAGAAAAGTCCCAGCGGGCCCCATGCACGGTAGACAGCATGCAGGCCGGAAGAACTCGGGTGCATGCGGAGGCCGGAGGCCGGCGGCCTGTAACTGCAGCGGAATGTCTAGCCTTGGTTATAAGCTGTTGTAGTCTGGCTAAGTTCTCTCCTTAGCTCTTTGTCTCAGTTGGTTCCTCGATTCCGCTCAATGCTTGAGGTGAATTGTCACCGGGGTATTGACAGGGTTGCTTGTTCTTTCTAGTAGAGTAAGTAGTTACTGTCTAGTATAGGCATGGTGCCCAGACTAGATGGTAACCTTGGTTTGCCCCTGAGTTTGCGGATGTGGTAGCCGTTAGGTGGTGACAGCCCTATACGGCCTACGTAGCCCATCACGTTCGTCTCAGCTTGTAGGATCCCCCAGTGAGGAGGTGGTGGCACCCCTTCTCATCCATTTCTGCGTGTCATTGGTTCTGTTGTCCCGATGCTGAGATAATAGAACTAGGAAAAGAACCATAGATGCCATTCTTCATGCTATCCGTAATCTTGGCTAGAGATATCTCAAGGCCCGTGGAAGTATATAGGAATCCTTTTCTGTCTCGTTGTCCTCCCACTATCTAGACCACTCTTCTATCTATATCATTTATCCCAGACTTCTCCCTGTGTGTGTCACTACATATCATTCATATCATATGCTTTATCCCCGCCTTGTTAGCCGATACTTTAATTAGTAGTTACATCCTTGCTAATAATCAATACTCTTTATCCAATGCTTCCCTGAGGAAATAAATACGATACCTAGGAATACTCTCGGGTGAAATGCTACATCGGTATCCGTGCGCTTGCGGATATATATCTGTGTTGTAAGAATACCAATGAACACTCATTGCACCATTACTGGGATTGGCAATCCTGATAGTGGACCGTAAGAAGTGTCAACAGGCATCACGCCTATACTAGTCAGTTAATACTGATCTCCTATAGAAAGATAAGCACCCAAGCCAAGCAACCAGTATACAATTATACCAATCAAATAAGCATTGAACGAAGAACCAGCAAGCATATAGAAGTATGAAATAAATTCTCAATTAATCAGAGATAGATACAAGAGTTACCAGAAATGACCCAGATGTTACTTGAAGCAGAGCCGCATTCGTAGAGGTATAGCTTGAAGAGGGGCCGACACTCCGGCTCCTCTCCTGGACGCTCACCTCTCCTCTCTCTCTATCTTCTAAGTATGAAAGTGGCAGCGCTTTGCTAATGAACTCTTCTCTTGTGTTGTGTTTGATACAGGTGCTGGAGGTCTCCTTTTATAGCAAGGGCGGTGGAAGAGTGGAACACCGGCCAAGCAACCGAAGGGTGGTTCCGGGCACTTCGGCCGAACTAGGCGGGTTCGGCCGAACTAGATGGGTTCGGCCGAAGTGGGTCACTTCGGCTGAACCACCCATTTGCACCTCCTCTGGCTCCTACGGTCAGGATTGCTCCCCAGAGGCGGTTTTGGGTCGGTTGGGACTTCGGCCGAACTGTCTCCATTAGGCCGAACTGGCCCATGGGCTCCTCTGGGCCTCTCTGCCTTCTGGTCCACTATCCTTGTGTTGAAGATGATCATCATGGTCCATCCAAGCCCCAGTTTATGATGGATTACATGTATTTGTGTCATGGTACGCTCCAGGTTTAGGGACAGCGATCGGCCGAATCTCGGGATTCGGCGGAACTCGTCATTCCATGTGGTTTTCATCTCAACTTTGGTCATTTGCCTCCTGGAATCAAATAAACACCAAAACTTGTGGAAATGGTTATCAATAAGCCCTATAGCTATGGTGCATTGATTCGTTATGTTCATTCTATGCTTGGTTGGAGGTTGAAAATTAGGCTGGCCCTACACTAGTCAACTAATACTTATCTCCTATAGAAAGATAAGCACCCAAGCTAAGCTGACCTTAAGGAACGTGTCATCCCATAAATAATCATCAATTGGAAGATCGGATGTGACTTGCATTTGAGACAAGTGGTCAGCCACTGAGTTCTCTACTCATTTCTTATCCCTTATTTCAATGTCGAACTCATGGAGTAGAAGGATCCAGCGGATGAGTCTCGGTTTCGCATCCTTTTTTGTCAGAAGCTACTTCAGAGCGGCGTGGTCTGAATAGACTATGACCTTGGCCCCAACTAGGTAGGACCAAAATTTTTCTATAGCAAACAGACCGCTAAGAGTTCCTTCTCCATGGTTGCATAGTTGAGCTGGGGGCCAGCAAGAGTTTTGCTAGCATATGAGATAGCATAGTGCTTCTTGTCCTTAGTTTGGCCCAACATAACTCCTACGGCAAAATCACTCGCATCACACATGATTTCAAATGGAATGCTCCAGTCGGGAGGCTGGATGATGGGAGCGGTAATGAGTGCTTTCTTGATAGTGTGAAAGGCTGCATAGCACTCTTCATCAATAACGAAAGGGGCGTCCTTGGCTAAGAGATTGGTCAAAGGCCTGGAGATCTGGGAGAAGTTTTTGATGAAGCGTCTATAGAATCCGGCATGACCAAGGAAACTACGGATCCCCTTAACGTTGCTGGGAGGTGGAAGTTGCTCAATGACCTCTATCTTCGCTCTATCTACTTCGATTCCATGTTCCGACACCCTATGTCCTAAGACAATCCCTTCTCTCACCATGAAGTGGCACTTTTCCCAGTTTAGGACGAGATGCTTTTCTTGGCAACTCTGGAGGACCTTGTCCAGATTTTTCAGACACTCGGTAAAGGTCTTCCCATAAACTGAGAAATCGTCCATGAACACTTCCGTAATCTCTTCGATCATATCAGAGAAGATGTACATCATGCAACGTTGAAAAGAGGCGGGTGCGTTACATAGCCCGAAGGACATCCGCCGATAGGCATACATCCCATAGGGTTATGTGAACGTGGTTTTACTCTGGTCGTCTGGATGGATTGGAATTTAATGATATCCAGAGTAACCGTCAAGGAAGCAGAAGAAAGAGTGTTTTGCTAACCGTTCAAGCATCTCGTCTATGAATGGAAGGGGGAAATGGTCTTTCTTGGTGGCCTTGTTGAGTCGATGATAGTCGATACACATACGCCAACCAGTGACGGTGCGCTGAGGGATGAGCTCATTTTTATCATTGTGCACAATTGTCATTCCTCGCTTCTTAGGAACAACTTGAACAGGACTAACCCATTCACTATTAGGAACAAGATAAATGATCCCTTCGGGAAGGAGTTTGAGAACTTCCTTTTTCACGACCTCCCTCATGGCATTGTTCAACCGTCTTTGAGGTTCCCGAGATGGTGTCACTTCAGAATCGATTGGGATACGATGGGTACAGAGGTTAGGACTGATCCCTCTCAGATCTTGGAGTGAATATCCTAAGACTGCTCGATTCTTCTCCATGATAGTGAGCAGTTGTTGGGTTTCTACGTCGGATAGCTTGTCACTAATAATCACTGGAGTTTGCTTGTCCCCGAGGAGGAAAGAGTACTTTAATCCAGGAGGAAGAGGTTTCAGCTCGATTGGAGACGGTTTTGGGGATTCAATTGGATTGAGCTTCATTGGAGGTTGAGTTTCCTCTTCCTCTGTAAAGAATTGGATGTCTTCCTCTGGGATGGTAGGCTCTAAGTCCGTCAAGGCTGTTGACATGACCTCCTCCATGGGATCAAGATCAGGATCTATCTCTACTGGGGTGTTTAGAGAATGAGAGTAAGAGACAGGGACAAGTTCTTTCCCAATCCTAAGATCTACTAGCTGATTCATTGGTGCTTTTTCCAGTATTTTCAAAATTTGCCTCCCGATAAAGATAGAATGAGTGGAATTTTTGGGTAGGTCAAAGATATAGAAATCCAGGAACAGTTTAGGGTCGCTAATTTGAACGGGTGTGACCCACAAGATCCCCAAACAGTCAAGGATTCTTCCCGATGTGAACCTTAGGCGTTTATGAGATGATGACCATGGTTCATCAGGGAATCGGGCTCGCACCAAAGAGCTAGTGATTATGTTGATTCCGAGGCTCGGGTCGTACCCGATTTCCTTGTCTATGCCCGTGACTTCACAAAATATCCTTTGGATCCTTTTGCGCATTTTAACGACCTCGGTCGAGGCTTTAGCCTCTTCTAGCCATTCCCGACTCATGATAGCAGAGAGACATCGTAAGTACTCTCTCTGATATAAAAGTTCTTCCTTGTCGGGAGGTTGATCTTTTTGCTATACACGTTGTTCCAATGGGAAACTTGCTGCAATCCCGATGTCATCGAATATATCATTGTCAAAATCATAGGGAGTGGTGTAGAGTGGATCATAATAGGTCTGGCTAGAACATGGTTGTGGTTCGAAATGAGCTTCAGGTTCTAATGGAATGGAAGAGCTGATTGATTTAGATTGTGGGTGTATAGGCTCTTCAGGTTCAGGCTCATGCTGCTTCTCTTCATCGGGGAGTTCATCATAGATTCCAGTGTAGGGAGTGCCGTCTAGGATACGATCCAGTATTACCCTCACTTCACTAGGAATCATATGAGAGTACGACCCTCCTGAAGCGGAGTTCAAGAAAGTGGTGGCTACGGGACAGAGGCCAAGGCTGAAGTGTTGTAGAACAATAGGTTATGGAAGGCTTAGGTCTGGTCCTGAGGCCAGAATTTGCTTGAAACGAGCCCACACAGCTCCTAACGATTCTCCTTCTAAGTGTTTAATGGTGAGAATTTCGATTCGAAGGCTGGCTACCTTGGAAGCTGGGAAGAAATTTAGGCAGAATTTCTCTCTAAGGGTTTCCCAACTCCCTTTCATATTTCCGACAGCTAGAGAGTACCATTTCTTTGCTCCTCCTGTCAATGAGAACGGGAATAGCTTCCATTTAAGCATCTCTTGTGTCATGCCTGCAATGACTAGACACGAACAGAGGTGCTCAAACTCGCGCAAATGCGCGTATGGACTCTCAGCATTCGTTCCTGAGAACGTTTGCTATCGAACCATGGCTATGAAGCTGGGACGCAGCTCATAGCTGGGTGTGTGGATGGGATGTGATGATGGTGGTGGCTCCGAACAATCGCCCTTTGGAGCCAAATGTTGACGTAAGGTAAGAGTGGAATCCATATGGATGGTGGACGATGGGGGTACATGGACAACTTGGGTTCGGAATCAGAACAGCTACCGCTCCCCGGCAACGGCGCCAGAAAGCTTGTTGGCACTCCTTATGGCCTACAGATAACTGGTAGAAGCACTCTACTGATTAACTGAGCGGGTCAGAAGGTACAGCTAGATACTTCCTTCGGGACAGCAGAACCTACCACACACAGAAAGGGATGAGAGAGGGGTGTGATCTATCTTGCACTGGGGGATCCTACCTGCCGAGACGAACGTGATGGGCCACAAAGGCCGTATAGGGTTGTCACCATCTAACGACTACCACCTCTGTAGACTCAGGGGCAAACTAAGTTATCCTCAAGTCTAGGCACCGCGCCTACACTAGTCAACTAATACTTATCTCCTATAGAAAGATAAGCACCCAAGCTAAGCAACCAGTATACAATTATACCAATCAACTAAGCATTGAACGAAGAACCAGCAAGCATATAAAAGTAAGAACTGAATGCTCAATTCATCAGAGAGACATACAAGAGTTACCAGACACGACCCGGATGTCACTCGAAGCTAAGCCGCATCCGTAGAGGTACAATGGTAAGAGGGGCCTACACTTCGGCTCCTCTCCGGGACGCTCACCTCTCCTCTCTCCCTATCTTCTAAGTATGAAAGTGGCAGAGCTTCACTAAGGGGCTCTCCTCTTGTGTTGTGTGTCTTGTGCAGGTGTCGGGGTCCTCAATTTATAGCAGGCCAGGTCCGTTTGAGGTAGAGCAGTGGCCAAGCAATCTGGGAGGCGGTGCCGGGCCGTTCGGGCGAATCTCCCGGTTCGGCCGAACCAGCGAGTTCAGCCAAACTGCCACATGCACCGCCTTAGCTCCCTACGGCCTGGATCAGCTGCTGGGATGCGGTGTTCTGCTGGGGGTGGTTCAGCCGAATTGTAGGATTCGGCCGAACTGGGCTTTTGGCCCAGCAACGCTCCCTTGCACTGCCTCTCTCTCCTGGACCTTCTCGGCTACGTCATGTTAATGTACTTCATGTTGTCTTGGCCCAGAGGTGATGTGGCGGTGGTCCACATGGCATGCTCGGTCATTGCTGATGTGGATGGCCTTCCGCTCATGCTCCGCGTCAGGTACGTCTAAGGGGGGTAACCGGCCGAATCGTGTCGTCCGGCCGAATTGATTAATTCTGACCCTTGTAGCCCATATTTCTCCATTTTGTACCTGCACAATGGATAATCACCAAAACTCGTGGAAATAGTTAGAAATAAGTCCTATAGCTATGGTGTGTGATTCCATTGTGTTTATTTTATACTCGGTCGAGGTCGGAAAGCAGGCCATAACAACACTAACAGTCACCCTTGATCGAATTGCTACCTAAGATGTAGAGCTCATTGTTGGTCCTTAGCCTCATGACCCCTTTCTTTTTCTTTCCTTTTTGGTAATTTTTTTCATCTCTCTTTTATACTTGGACTTTCATGAGTCCATTATTTTAGGGTATCAGCAAGGCATGAGGACTTCTGATGTAGCTCTACTGATAAATTTTTGCAATTAACCTAGGGCAACATGACTATCTCCAGGGACTCAAAATTTGACCAGACATTATACTAGTCATGACAAGCTTTTCATAAGTGATCTCTCAAGCAAATATGTCAAGTGGATGTAGAGGTAT
>OAMR01000229.1:1752209-1785484 GCA_900205405.1 Echinochloa crus-galli
CATCAAGTTGAAGCTCTGGACATGCTCGCTGCCAAGATGGACCTCCTGATGAAGAAACTGGAGGCCCTTGCTCAAGAAACGGTGCAAGCCATGGATGCTCGCATGACCTGCGAAGTCTGTGGCAACACTGGCCATTCGGGGAATGACTGCCCCGAAACACGAGAAGATGTCCACTACGCCAACAACTCCAACAACAACGGGTACCGACCGAACAACTATGGCAATCAAGGCTGGAATCCGCGCCCAAACCTCCCGGTTGAGAGGCCACAACAAGGTCTTTGCCCAATCTAGATCGGCTAGAGTCGGCTTTGCTTTACGATGCGACGATTTATCCTCTCATAGCCGAAACCGAAACCGATCTAGGTTGCCACGTGTCGCGGGTTCGAGCTTGTCGGTATCGTGTAGATCTTGACAGAACCGGGTATCATGCGGTAGATGCAGGTTTTTGGGTCGTCTTAGAGCTAATCATCCGGTGGATTAGAATTCGATTCGATCTGATAGATCTATCTTTATCGATCAGGCTTGTTCCTTCGCCATGGACCCCGATTCGGCTAAATAGCCGCATTCGGTAGTGCTCTCACGAGTGAACGTGTGTTCGTGGGTTTGCATTGGGCAATGAATGCTTTTAGCCTTTCACGATTAGATTGTATCATGCGGTGGATTGATCTAATCTGATTAGTGGTGTGGTTTCAAACAAGTCTTATCATGCGGTGGATTAACTTGTTTGTTATCATGCTTGACGGGTGCTGCTTTCGGCCTATGCATTCCTTGTTTACTGCGAATTTATGATCATGTTTCACCCTTTATTCATTCTCATATCATGTCTGTCTTCGTTAATCGGTCAAGGATATACCTGTTTTTTCTTTGTTTATTTAAAGACCGATCTTACGTCATGCTGATGCTGTGCGTTCGGCAGTGTGATTCTTACACGCTTTTACCGATTGCCGAATGATGCTCCGAATTATGACAGATAGCTTGTCCGTAGCTATATGTCTCTCGAGATTGGCTTCAATGCCGTAAATATGGAACTGTCTGGTCTCACCTGTGTCTGAGGACTTTTATCTTCAGGAATCCTTTTGTACCAGTTTCTCCAGCCAGCGATTGGGGGCAAAGGCCAGTTCTTGAAGGCGTCTTGCCACTCATGAGGTTTTGTCAATGAGGTTTTGAAAGGAATCCTCTGAGACTCGGCCGCAATAATTTCGGAGGGATCTGAATTCCCAGCGGGGCCGAGGAAGAAAGATGCGGATTGCTCCTCAGTAGGGGTCAAGATTTCAGTGGTCAGAGCCTATCGAGAACAGAAGAGGAGCGATTCGGGAATTCAAGATGCGATTCGAAAAGAATAATGCCGAATATGATTGAAGGGAATAAAACTTACCTGGAAGATCTGATCCTGGTTCGCCATTTGGAGTTTGAAGCTTGAGAGATTCGACGAATTAGGGTTTGAGTTTGGAAACGCACTCTGAGGATTTGGAAGCGGAAAACGGATATCGAGCGGGCTCAGCCTGGAAATGTTGAGGATTCCTGGTCAATTCCGAGATAAAAGCATCTTTTATCCCGAAATTGAAGGGGCATGTGTTAACACCAAAAATTAGCACCAGGAAAAGGCTGACATGTGGGCCGAATTTGGTGGAAGGATGCCATTCGGCTAAGGGAATTTCTCTGAAGCATTCGGCAAAGGCACTCTGCGGTCGGGAACGCGTCATCATTCGGCAGAGGCGTTATTCCGCAGGCGAAAAGAAGTAACATTCAAGAAGGCGTGATGACGTGGATCAATGCAAGGAAAAGGCCGGTTCGAACAAGAAACGCGATATGGACACGAAGATTCATCGTTTATTTTTGGAGGCAAGTATTGTAGTCGTGTCCGACTAGGAGTTGTATCAAGACCTGGGTATAAATACAAACCCATGCTATTGCCGATTGGAACCAAATATGCAGCATTCGGCAAATGGTCTCCAAATTGGGAAGGTCCTTTCAGAGTGGTTAGATGTGTGCCTGGAAATGCATATATTTTGAAGACATTATTGGGAGAAGAATTTGCTTCTGCTATAAATGGAAGATATTTGAAAAGGTATTATCCCAGTGTTGATGGAAATATATATTGATGATGTAGTGATCAAGTCATTGGATCATGAGTCCCATTTGGCTGACATAAGGAAAACTCTAGAATGCACAAGGAAGCATGGGCTTAAAATGAACCCGAACAAGTGTGCTTTTAGAGTTTCGGCTGGAGAGTTTCTGGGATTTTTGATACATGAAGGAGTGAATCAGAAGTGGATTAAGCAGACCAAGGGCACACTAGCTGCATGCAAATCATGACCCGGCTGCTGTGCTGCTTTAGCCTCGGCGTCGTCGTCATGTGCCCTGGCCGGGGAAGCCAACAAAAGGCTAGGGTTCACGGACTGCTCCATCTCGCGCGCGCGTCCCTACAAAATAAAAATAAGCCAGCGTTCGTTCCAGGGCATGCAGCAGCAGCAGCAGCCATATCTCTCATGGATCAAATAATAATAATCATCGTCAGCTCGCTCGCTCTGAATTATTCCTGAACCTGACCCCGGCCCCTCAGCGCGCACCCCGCAGGCCCGCGATGGAAAGCACACCGTTCAATGCATACCATTTCTGTGCAACTTATCCTTGTACTACTACTACATACCGTCGTCATGCATATGCATGTGATCGATCTGAATGTGTGTCGTCTCGTCTCGTTTCATCTCTGCTAGCTAGCTACACTGTTCCTTTCTTTGTTTGGCTTTTAATCTAATAATATCCATCACGCACTACAGGACTAGCTAGCTGTACATATGAATGAGACGCCCGATCGTGAAACAGAAAATTAATACAGCCCAGGTTATATAACGATGAATTAATACATAAAGTTGATGATCGGCATATATGTGTGTGTACTTGGGTACGTAAAAATTAGACTCTCAGGATGGATGGTGGTTAACAACAAAGCTACGACAACGACGAGACGAGACGGTGCTGACAAGATTGATCAACACACGTATATGTAGTAGCTACCTAGCTAGCTGTACGTTGAACTCTGGCATCGAGCTCACCTGATAAGATAGGAAGGACGGAAGGAAACCATGATGGAGCATAGGGTACGAGAGTGATACTACACTGGTACCACACAGACAATATAATAATAATGTTGTGTACAGTATGTAGGGCGCCCGGGGTGCCTTACATTGCATGCACATCTCCACCTTTAACCTTTATATGCTGTCTAGTCTCTCTCGCATCTCATCTCAATTATATATAGTACTGATACTGGCACGCTTTCGGATTCGTACGCGCGGGCCACGTGTTGAAGCTAGCTAATTCGGCTTGCTGTGTGCTTGGCGCGAACTGCATATTTTGCGTCAACAAGGGGCTGACACTCTGGCTCCTCTCCGGCACGCTCACCTCTCCCCTCTCCATATTTTCTAAGTATAAGAGTGGCATCGCTTCGCTAGTGGACTCTTCTCTTCTTGTGTGTGTCTTTCAGGTGAAGGAGGGCCTCTATTTATAGCAAGGAAGGGTGGTGGAGGATGGAGCAGCGGCCAAGCAACCATAGGGCGGTGCCGGGCAGTTTCGGCCGAACAAGCCGGTTCGGCCGAACCGAGCAGTTCGGTCGAATTGCCATGTGGCCCCGCCTTGGTGCTGAGGCGGTGCAGAGGTGGTGCATCACCAGGGGGCGGTTCGGACGAATTGGGGGATTCGGCTGAATTGGGGGATTTGGCTGAATTGGGCTTTTGGCCCAGCAGCGCTCCCCTGCACCGCCTCTCCCTCTTGGACCTTCTGGGCTGCTTCTCCTTGGTGTTCTTCATGTTGTTTTGGTCCAGAGCTGACGTGTCGATGGTCCAAGTGTCTTGCACAGTCGTTGCTCGGTCATTGCTGACGTGAAAGGCGTTCCGGTTGTGCTCCGCGTCGTATACGGCTAAGGGGGTACCGGCCGAATCGTGTCGTTCGGCCAAACTGGTTAATTCCGACCCCAATAGCACGTATTTGTCGTTAATGTACCTGCACAAGTGAAACACACCAAAACGCGTAGAACATTATTAGAAATAAACCTAAGTGCATGGAATGTTGCATAAAGCCTCTTTTATTCCTGAGTATTGGTTGTCGAAAACGAGCCGTAACGACTGCCAACAAGCTCCCCCAAGCTTAGACCTTTGCTCGTCCTCGAGTAAAGATAAAAACACAGGTTCGGTGGATCAGGAGTTGCTACTATGTCAGTGTCTTGCAGGTCACTTTATGAACAACTAGTATTCAATAATACTCGAATCATTAGCAAAGTATTAACTCACCATTTATCTATGGGGCTTATAACAATCTCCTTATCGTGGGCTGTTGAAAGGTTGAACAGTGTGATTTAGTTTTATTCCACTCCACTCATTTCAGGATCCCATCTCAGAGTTTCCACAATTTTGTGAAAAATGTAAGTTTGTTCCTCAATTGGCACACTCAATCGCTCAAGTGGTATTTGAATCCTCCCTTAAGGCTTGTGGCTTCTTTTCATCCTAAAATCTAATAAGGCTTTTTCTGTGGTTCAGAGGCAATGGATGAAGGCATGCATGCATCTTATATTTTGCTAAGTCAAAGACCGGACCTTAGGGGGATCAAACTATACCCTTAGATCGAGAAGTGCAAGTGTGTGGAATATGTGGAGTGGAATATGGTGGAACTCCTTGGGATGATTCGTCCTCTCCTTGATTTATTTTTTTGAGAGCATGGGCTTCATATTTTTGCCATGCCTTTTGGCATGCTTTTCTTTTTCTCATTTTTCTTCTCTTTTTTGCCATGCTACTTAGCATGCTTTTCATCTTTTTCTTTTGCATAGCCCATGTCTCTATTCAAGGACATTTGGAGAGGGAATCATAAAACATGGAGTCTTTATTTTTTTTTGTGGATGAATGATGACAAGATTTTGCTAACTCCCAGTGTAGGAATTTGCAAGTGAGAGGTGATGTGTATGTGAATCTCGATCTTGAAAGCATGAAAGATTCCTCACAATGGTCACAACAATTTGACAAAGCTCACTAAGATAACATGCAGAAGGTTTTCAACTAAGCTTAACATATGGCTTTGGTAGGAATTCCGAACCAATGAGGAACTTTATTTTATTTTTGAAAGCATAAAACATCCGAGATTTTCACCATACAAGATTTTCACCATAATAAGAGCAGAAGTAGAACTTAACCACAATCTCACTATATCATTCCTCACAACAACATAGACTTGGAATAAAGCATGTGCTCCCACAAGGTTTTCAGGTTCATTTTTACTCATGCCAATTAACTCAAACACTATCAAGCAACTAGTTGAACTAAAGCACTTGCAAAATTAATGACAGAGCAATTATTCATCACTTCCAAAGTTAGAGGCATATGATTCATTCCATGCATAGTTGGGAGTTAATTTTATTCAAAGCAAATATTTTTGGTCTTTTCATTTTTTAGATGGAATTTAAAATTGGAAGGGAGATAGAAAGGGAAAGGCAAATGCATGATCTAAGTGCTGAATGGACGTACCTGGTGGGGGTCCTCCCCCAAGCTTGGACTTTTCATTGGTAAGGTTGAAATCTTGAGAAGTATTCAGTCATCTGATCCGTCTGCTGCTGGACGTCTTACCGTAGGGAGTCCAGCACACCGCTACTCTCTTGGTGGCGTGCCAGTGTTCCTTCAATGTTCCTGTACTCATGCAACATCTGTTAAATTGGGCATTCTCTGACTGGCTCAACGGCACCAGTCAGAGCATTATTGGGACAGTTCAAACTAAGATTTTTTTTATTCATCAAGCTAATTTCTTGGGAAAACAAATATTGGAAGGGAAATAAAGAGAGCACCTCCTAAACATGCTCTAAGCAAAAGGGAAATTGAAATGGGAAATAAATCTAAACTAATGGTGCTCTGAAAGATACAACCACAAGACATGTACTCTATAGGTGGATCATAAAGCTCTGAGTGTCCTGTGGCTTTGGCGAGCATCTTGAAATTGGCTGTGAAAGCTTGGCGGATGACATTGATCTTGTCACCTTTGTCCATCTGCCAAGGCTCGCCTTCAGCGACCTTCTCCTCCAAGTTTTTTAAATTATGTCATGTTGCGCTAGCTTATTCTTCAAGCTCTCAACTGCGGGCTTCTCTTCTTTCTCCTACTCAAAGTGTCCATGACTTTTCCATTGGTGGGGTTTTGAGGAATTTGCTTGTGATACTCTTGGAGAGGGAACCCTTGGGTGAGGAAAGGTCTTTGGACAAGGATTGAGTGGCCATGGTGGCTAGGTATGCCGGCTCTATGTTCGGGAAGGTGACGGAGAAAGACGATGGTCTCCAGAATAAATTGAGAAGTCTAGACCAAAAGACAACTTTCCCGACGTTTTCCTCCCGACTCCGGGATACTATGGGATAGAAATAGGATCTACGATTCGAATGGATGCACATGGGGCCAAGGGTTTCCTTCGGCCGAACAATGGGTTGGCCGAAGTGGCCCAGTTTACCCGAACCAAAGTGGTTAGGTATGCCTATAGTACACCAAAGAGCCTCTTTCTCTAGTGCCTACCCATCTCATTGACGATCTTTTGCAGAATGTTCTTGATTTGCATGTTGGATGTTCTACTTGACCACAAGTTTGGGGTGATAAGGTGTGGCTATAAAAAATGCGGCTCCCCCAAACTTGAATATTATCGGAGCAGATATGGGTATGCTCTTGTAAACCAATCTTTTCCCATTTTAAACTGATGGGACGTACCGTGACACCATGAAGTTGACTATGTTGGCGCACCACGGCTCTAGTATTGTGACCTTGAGGAGTGTATCATCCCGTAAGAAATTGTCAATGGGGTGATCAAACAGGACTTGTATCCGAGACAGACCCAACGGTTGAGTCTTGGTTTCACATCCTACTTGGTCAAAGGATACTTCAGAGCAGCATGGTCTGAATAGACTATGACCTTTGGCCCAACTTGATAGGATCAGAATTTGTCTATAACAAACACAACCGCTAAGAGTTCTTTTTCCGTGGTTGCGTAGTTGAGCTGGGGCCAGTGAGCGTTATGCTAGCGTATGAGATAGCATAATGCTTCTTGTCCTTGGTTTGGCCCACAACAGCTCCTACGGCATAATCGCTCGCATCACACATGATTTCTAGTGGGATATTCCAGTCGGGAGTCTGGATGATGGGAGCGAAATTGAGTACTTTTTTGAGGGTGTGAAAGGCAGCATAGCACTCTCCATCAGAGATGAAAAGGGGTTTCCTTGGCTAGGAGATTAGTTAAGGACCGGGCTATTAGAGAGAAATTTTCGATGGAATGCTAAAGAACCCGGTGTGGCCAAGGAAACTACGAATCCCCTTTATGTTGGTGGGATATGTAGACATAGGGTCGTGTTCAAGAGAATGATAGGGGAAGATGATGGCTTCTGTCTTTGAATCTAGTCTTTCCCCAATCAAAGACGAATCTTTGTGACACTTTCCTTGAGACCCCAAGATAAGATGAGATAGGGATATAATGTATATGAAGGTGAGGAGTAATCCCTTTGAAGTCTTGGACCGAGTGTCCAAAGATTGATTGATCTTCCTCTAGGACCATGAAAGTTTGTTGGGTTTCAATGTTACGGGGTTTGTCACTGATGGTCACTGGAGTGTGTTTGTCCTTAAAGAGGAAGGCATCCTTTAGTCCGGGGGGAAGAGGCTTAAGTACTCCCTCTGATATTCTAGTTCTTCCTCATCGGGAGGTTGATCCTTATACTCTACACGTTGTTCCAAAGGGAAACTTGTTGCACTCCTGATGTCATTCAATAGATCATCGTCAAAATCATAGGGAGTGATGTAGAGTGGCTCATAATAGTCCAAGCTAGTATATGGTTTTGGTTCGAGATGAGCTTCGGGTTCTAATGGAATGGAAGAGCTGATTGATTTAGATTGCAGGTGTACAGGCTCTTCAGGTTCAGGCTGTTTCTCTTCTTCATCGGGGAGTTCGTCATAGACTCCAGTGTAGGGAGTGTCATCCAGGATATGATCTAGGATTATCCTCGCTTCACTGGGAACCAAATGAGAGAACGACCCTCCTGAAGCGGAGTTCAAGAAAGTGTTGGCTGAGGGATAGAGGCCAAGGCTGAAATGTTGAAGAATGATAGGTTCCGACAAGCCTAGGTCTGGTGCGGAAGCCAGGATTTGCTTGAAATGAGCCCACGCAGCTCCTAACGATTCTTCCTCTAATTGCTTAAAGGTAAGAACTTTGATTTGGAGGCTGGCTACCTTGGAAGCTGGGAAGAAATTTAGGAAGAATTTCTCTCTAAGGTTTTCCTAACTCCCTTCCATAGTACCAACAGACAGAGAATACCATTTCTTCGCTCCTCTCGTCAATGAGAACGGGAATAGCTTCCATTTGAGCGTCTCTTGTGTCATGCCCGCAATGACGAGACACGAACATAGTTGCTCAAACTCACGCAAATGCGCGTATGGACTCTCAGCATTCGTTCTTGAGAACTTTTTCTCTCGAATCATGGCTATAAAGCCGGGACGCAACTCATAGTCGGGTGTGGATATGGGATGTGATGATAGTTGAGGCTCCAAACAATCGCCCTTTGGAGCCGAATGTTGACGTAAGGTAAGAGTGGAATCCATATGGATAATGGTGGGGATACACGGACAACTTGGGTTCGGAATCAGAACAGCCAGCATTCCCCGGCAACGGCGCCAGAAAGCTTGTTGGCACTCCTTACGGCCTACAGATAAATCCGCAAGCGGACGGATACCGATGTAGCTTTCACCCGGGGGTATTCCAAGGTATCGATTTCCATGGGGAACGAGAAGTGAACCAAATCTAATTAAGTTGTCCAAGGATGGTATGGTGAAGTGTATGACACAGATAAGGAGAGAGAGAAGCGATAGGAGGGTAGAGAAGGTATGGGTCTAGAACCTGTATCTCCCTTGATTAACTAACCAGCCAGGTACTACAGATAGATGATTGTGTCGGAACACAGAAGCGGTGATACACAGAAAGGGATGAAAGGGGTATCACCAACCCTGCACATTTGAGGATCTTGCTGGCCGAGCCAGGCGTGATGGATTACGAAGGCCGTATAGGGCTGTCACCACCTAACGACTACCACCACCATGCCAACTCAGGGACAATCCAAGCTAACCTCAAGTCTAAGCACCGCGCTTACACTAGTTGGCTAGTACCTACCCCGTATACTAAAGATAGGCACCCAAGCTAAGCAACCAGTATACAATTATACCAATCAACTAAGCAGTGAACGAGGAACGAACAAACATATAAAAGTAGAACTGATGCTCAATTAATCAGAGAGAGATACAAGAGTTACCAGACACGACGCGGATGTTACAAGAGTGGTAGTGCTTGGCTAGTGGACTCTTCTCTTCTTGTGTGTCTTTAGGTGAACGAGGGCCTCTATTTATAGCAAGGAAGGGCGGTGGAGGATGGAGCAGCGGCCAAGCAACCATAGTGTGCCCGGCTGATTCGGCTGAACAAGCTGGTTCGACCAAACAGAGCAGTTCGGCCGAATTGCCATGTGGCACCGCCTTGGTGCAGAGGCGGTGCATCACCTGGGGGCGGTTCGGCTGAATTGGGGGATACAGCCGAACTAGGCTTTTGGCCCAACAGCGCTCCCCTGTACCGCCTCTCCCTCCTAGACCTTCTGGGCTGCTTCTCCTTGGTGTTCTTCATGTTGTTTGGTCCAGAGGTGACATGTCGATGGTCCAAGTGTCTTGCACGGTCGTCACTCGGTCATTGCTAACGTGGACGACGTTCCGGTTGTGCTTCACGTCGTATACAGCTAAGGGGGGTAACCGGCCGAATCGTGTCGTTCGGCCGAATTGGTTAGTTCTGACCCCAATAGCACATATTTGTCGTTAATGTACTTGCACAAGTGAAACACACCAAAACTCATGGAACTTTATTAGAAATAAACCTAGCAAACAGATATTCGAGACTATCAGAGAAGGGTACACTACTAGCCAGACAGGGGATAAACGGTATTGGATAGGAGTGGTTATACCGTGACACACAGCTCAAGGGTGTCTCGGATAGGAAAGAGAAGGAATAGATAGTTGGGAGGACAACGAGAAGAGATAGAGGAATCCTGGGTACATTATCTACCTATATCACTCAGGCTTAGAGATACAGTGGCTGAAGAGCCAGTACTCAGAGATCAGGGTTAAATCTAATGCCTTAGCGTTGGGACAATAGAACCTATGACACGTAGAAAGGGATGAGAAGAGGTATCACCAATCCTACACTCTGGGATCCTGCATGCCACGACGAACGTGATGGACTACCTGGGCCGTATAGGGTTGTCACCACCTAACGGCTACCACCTCCGTAGACGTGGGGACGAACTAAGGCCACTGGCTAGTCTGGGAACCACTCCCACACTAGTCAACAACTACTTACTCCGCTAGCAAGACCAAGCAACCTTGTCAATACCCCAGTGACAATTCACCACAAGAATTGAGCAAGATCGAAGAACCAGCTAAGACAAAGACTTAATCAAGATCTAGAAGCACTAGAGCTACAACTAACTATAGTCTAAACACGATATAGATGCAACTAGAATAAAGTAGAAGCAAGCTATAAATGACAAGGGCAAAGTGATAAAGATGACTATATTGATAACTCAAAGTCTTACAAAAGGAAAAGGAAAAGATACAAGAGCTTATACAAGAGCTTCTAAAGATGACTCCGGAACCTCCGAGGCACAGCTCGACTCAACTCTAACTCCCAACTAAACTATCCTAACTCTACTAGAAAGAAGTGGAATGAGAGCTCATTGGTGGGATGAGAGCTCCTTGGATTGAGTGTGTGTGTGTTACAAGTGAAATGCCACTGCATTTGTAGGTGAACTGGGACGGTGGAGAGGAGTGGCGGCCAAGGGAACCAGGGCGAATCCTAGGATTCGGCCGAACCCTTACATGCACCGCCATTTGTTCCCACGGCCTAGATTTGCCCCCCTTGGTTTGTTCTCGTGCTGGGGTCGGTTCGGGCGAATTGGGAGATTCGGCCGAACCGGGCCTGGCCCGTGGCCGGCCTCCCCAGCACCGCCTTTGGTCTTGAACCCCCTTAGGCTGGCTTCTGGTGATGGTCTTCATGTTGATCTGGCCCAGGATGAGGTGGCAGTCGTCCATGTGTAATGCATCGTCATCTGCTTGGTCATTGTTGATGTGGACGACTCCCTATAGCACGTTTTTCTTGTTGTTGTACCTGCACATGTGTAACTCACCAAAACTCATGGAACTTTGTTAGAAATAAACCTAAGTACATGGAATGTCACATATATCCTCTTTTATTCCCGAGTATTGGTGGTCGAAAATGTGTCGTAACGACCGCCAACAAACGTCTGATGGGTTTCAACGTCAGAAGGTTTGTCACTGATGGTCGCTGGAGGTTGTTTGTCCTTAAAGAGGAAGGCATCCTTTAATAGGGAGAAGAGGCTTAAACTTTATTGGAGGATGAATATCTTCTTCCTCCATAAAGAATTGGTCATCTTCTTCTAGGTTAGGTTGCGCTAAGTCTATCAAAGATGTTGACATGACTTCCTCTATAGGATCAGGATCGAGGTCCGCCTCTATTGGTATGTTCAAGGAATATGAATAAGAGACGGAAACTAGATCTTCTCCAATCCTATGCTCTACTAGCTGGTTTGTTGGTGATTTTTCCTGGATTTTCATGATTGGCCTACAAATAAAGATGGAAAGAGTGGAATCACTGGGTAGGTCAAAGATATGGAAATCCAGGAAAAGTTCAGGGTCATTAATCTTAACGGGTGTGACACGCAAGATCCCTAAACAATCGAGGATCCTTCCCGATGTGAACCTTAGACGTTTTTGAGATGATGATCATGGTTCATCGAGGAGTTGAGCTCGCACCAAAGAGCTACAGATTATGTTGATTCTGAGGCTTGGGTCGTACCTAATTTCCTTGTCTATGCCCCTAACTTCACAAAAGATGGTTCGGATTCTCTTGGGCATCTTAATGACCTTGGTCGAGGCTTCATCCTCGTCTAGCCATTCCCGACTCATGATAGTAGAGAGGCGTCCTAAGTACTCTCTCTGATATTCTAGTTCTTCCTTGTTAGGAGGTTGATCCTTTTGGTCTACACGTTATTCCAATGGGCAACTTGCTACACCCTCTATGCTATCGAATAGATTGTCATCAAAATCATAGGGAGTGGTGTAGAATGGATGATAATAATCCAGGCTAGAATAAGGTTGTGGTTCGAAATGAGCTTCGGGTTCTGATAAAGTGGAAGAACTGATAGATTTGGATTGTAAATATATAGGCTCTTCAGGTTCACGCTGCTTCTCCTCTTCACTGGGGAGTTCGTCATAGACTCCAGTGTAGGGAGTGTCGTCTAGGATACGATCCAGGATTACCCTCGCTTCACTGGGAATCAAATGAGAGAACGACCCTCCTGAAGCAGAGTTCAAGAAATTGGCAGCTATGGGACAGAGGCCAAGGCTGAAATGTTGTAGAATAACAGATTATGGTAGGCTTAGGTCCGGTCTTGATGCCAGAATTTGCTTGAAATGAGCCCATGAAGCTCCTAACGATTCTCCCTCTAATTGTTTAAATGTAAGACTTTCAATTCGGAGGCTAGCTACCTTGGAAGCTGGGAAGAATTTTAGGAAAAATTTCTCTCTAAGGATTTCCCAACTCCCTTCCATATTACCGACAGCTAGAGAGTACCATTTCTTTGCTCCTTTCATTAATGAAAATGGTAATAGCTTCCATTTGAGCATCTCTTGTGTCATGCCCGCAACGACGAGATAAGAACAGAGTTGCTGAAACTCACGCAAATGCGTGTATGGACTCTCAGCATTGGTTCCTCATAATGTTTGCTCTAGAACAATGGCTATGAAGCCGTGACGCAGCTCATAGCCGGGTGTGTGGATGGGATGTGTTGATGGTGGTGGCTCCAAACAATCGCCCTTTGGAGCTGAATGTTGACGTAAGGTAAGAGTGGAACCCATATGATGAATTGTGGGATACACGAACAACTTGGGTTCAGAATCAGAACAGCTACCATTCCCCGGCAACGGCGCCAGAAAGCTTGTTATCACTCCTTACGACCTACAGATAAATCCACAAGTGGACGGATACCGATGTAGCTTTCACCCGGGAGTATTCCAAGGTATCGATTTCCACGAGAAACGAGAAGTGAAATAATTCTAAACTAAGTTGTAAAGGGATAGTGGAATGGAGTGGATGAAGTGGATGACAACCAAAAAAAGGAAAGAATAGCGATAAGAGGGTAGAGAAGGTACGAATCTGGTAGGTGCACTCTAATGACTAATCGAGCAGATCAGAAGGTACAGCTAGATACTTGCGTCGGGAAACGGAACCAACAACACGTAGAAAGGGATGAGAGAGAAGGCATGTTGTCAATAACCGTTGGAGGCTCCATCAGGCCGGGACTAATGTGATGGACTACGAAGACCGTATAGGGTTGTCACTACCTAACGGCTACCACCTCCGTTGCAACAGGGGCAAACTAAGTTAACCTCAAGTCTAGGCACCACGCCTATACTAGTTAGTTAATACTGATCTCCTATAGAAAGATAAGCACCCAAGCCAAGCAACCAGCAATTATAGCAATCAACTAAGCATTGAACGAAGAACCAACAAGCATATAGAAGTAAGAAATGAATGCTCAATTAATAAGAGAGAGATACAACAGTTACTAGAAATGACCCGGATGTTACTCGAAGCAGAGCCGCATCCGTAGAGGTATAGCTGGAAGAGGGGTCGACACTCCGGCTCCTCTCCGGGACGCTCACCTCTACTCTCCTCTCTCCCTATCTTCTAAGTATAAAAGTGGCAGCGCTTCGCTAATGAACTCTTCTCTTGTGTTATGTTTGATACAGGTGCTGGAGGTCTCCTTTTATAGCAAGGAAGGCCAGTGGAAGAGTGGAGCGGTGACCAAGCAACCGAAGGGTGGTTCCGGGCACTTCGGCCGAAGTGGTCGGTTTGGCCAAACTGCCCCAGTTCAGCCGAACCACCCATTTGCACCGCCTCTGGCTCCTACGGTCAGGATTGCTCCCAGAGGCGGTTTTGGGTCGGTTGGGACTTCAGCCGAACCGTCTCCATTCGACCGAACTGGCCCATGGTCTCCTCAAGGCATCTCTGCCTTCTGGTCCACTATCCTTGTGTTAAAGATGATCATCATGGTCCATCCAAGCCCAGGGTTATGATGGATTACATGTATTTGTATCGTGGTACGCTCCGGGTTCAGGGACGGCGATCGACCGAATCTCGGGATTCGGCCGAACTCGTCATTCCATGTGCTTTTCATCTCAACTTTGGTCATTTGCCTCCTGGAATCAAATAAACACCAAAACTTATGGAAATAGTTAGCAATAAGCCCTATAACTATGGTGCATTGATTCATTATGTTCATTCTATGCTCGGTTGGAGGTCGAAAATTAGGCCGCAACGACCGCCAACAACATCTCATATGTCGAGGTAGAAATACCAAGGATGGCATACCTGCCAAAAGCTGCAAGAAACGCGATCACGAAAACCCCTCCGGAAAGGAAGGAAGATCCCAGAGTGCCCATCATCCAGTGTGGAATCTGGAATCGTCGTTTGATGATGCACTCTGTGATGTGGGAGCCAGCATCAACATTATGTCAAAGGTACTATTTAAAAAGTTACGCTATTCCACTTTGTCTCCTATAAATGCCCAAGTACAACTTGTGGACTTGAGAATTCGCTATCCTGAGTAAGTAATTAAGAATGTGCCAGTCCTAGTCTGGGGAAACTATGTCCCTACGGATTTCATTATCCTTCACATGGGGAGCAATTATTCGTTTCCCTTGTGTTGGGCCGGCCTTTCTTAAATACTGCCCGGGCTAGGATCGATATGGACACGAGGGCAATCTCGTTCCGTATCAATGGAACGTTGCTTTTCTTCAAGTTTCAACTACGGGAGGAGCAGAAGATGAAGCCACTTACTCTGGAGCAGAGAAGCGCCAAGTCTTTCCTGAAAGCACTCATCAGTGGAGAGCTGGAAATATTCGGTGGGGAGCAGTTCGAATGGGTTGAGCTGACAGGACCAATGAACGAAGAAGAGATGAACCTCCTCGTAAAGCAATACGACGAGGAGCAGGCTATCTGGAATGCACCAGAGGAGCCGATTCCACTGCCACCAACATCGAAGAAAATCAAGAAAGTGTGGCGAAGGAAAGTTGCATCATCCAAACCACCCATTCCGGGATCGGACAATGAAAAACTTCACTGAAGACAGGAGGAGCCCCGCTCGCGGACTTTAAACTTGAGCCCTCACCGTGAGGAAAACCGGTATGTATCTCATGTTTCCCTTCCAAATTTTATTTTCCAGCATTGCATTTGCATATTTCTCTTTCCGAAAAAACATGAACCACTTGTGCAATTAAATTGAAAGAGAGTAGAAAATTACAAGCATGGTAAAAATAAATGGAGAGCATGCTGAATTTTATTTGAATTGGGTATATTTTGCAATTCCCATCAATTTCTACACTTTCCCAATGTGCTCCTTTTATTTATTGTCATCACCAACCAGCACAAAAGATGGCATCATGGAAGTGACTCCACTAATTTTCACTTTGGTCATGTCAATTTTGCATCTTACCTACCAAAAACCACCAAAGTGCCCATGCCATAGTGTTGGACCTATGTCAAAACTTTGTGCTGGTGGGAGGCAAAGTGGGCAGCACCCACATGGCCAGTTCAGCCGAACCAGCCCGAGCACCCCCTCCCCCCCTTGGCCTATAAATGACACCCTTTGCCTCCTTGCTTGTTGCACCTCTCTCTCTCTCTCTCTCAAGTTCTTGCTCAAGTGCTTCTCTAGTTCTTGCTCAAGTTTGGTTTGCTTGCATTGATAAAAACCACAAAAACATTTTGCTTTGCTTGATCTTTGTGCTGCAACTTGAACGTATTTGTGGTGGTTTTCGACACCCACAAGAATGACTAATCTTTTGTGGTGGTTCTTCATCCCCACAAGAACGACTAACCCTCAAATGACGGACTTTATTTATTTGTGCTAACACCATATTTTCAGTCCTTCGGGTATCCGTTTCGCTAACCTTTTGCAGGAAGCATGTCGAAGCTCTTCTCCGCGTTCTGACGCTCTGCCCGACTGATCAAGCGCTCGGGCGAGGAGGATGCTAGGAGCTCCCTAGCACCATAGCATGGCTCGAACCGGATGGAGGTGGACAAGCCACGAGCAGCCAGCTTGGGCAGCGGCTCTGCCTCACACCCGGTTCGGCAGCTCCTGAGCGAGGGCGACATCATCCTCTGGACGAACCGGAAGCGTGAAACCTTCAACATGTTGTGCCTGAAGGAGTTCATGCTCACCCGTGTCTTCAAGCATGACTTGCTCATAAGGACGTGTATGGATGAAGAATTCCCAGAAGTGTTCGAGGCCGTTGGCTGGAGCAACTTCTAGCACATCGATGAACCAGGTTCATATCTCCTTACCCTCCAGTTTCTTGCATCACTATCATCTGAAAGGGAAGGTACTCGCTTTTGGTTTTTCAACTAAGAGTACTTTTACTCTTGGAGGGATTTGAGTGTGGATCTTGGTTTTGATCGCCGATGTTCTTTAGAGCCCACTAAAGCTTTGAGAAGGTTCAGTTGAGATGGTTTTTGGAAAAATTTCCGGGGAACACTAGTTGTACGGCTCCCCGTACCAACAACATCCACAACCCCACCTTGCGTTTCTTGCATCGGTGGTTGGCTATGATAGTGTTCCCGAGATCCGACTTGCATCTAGTCAATACAGTTGAGTTGTGTTTGCTCTATGCTATGGTTAAGCAAGTTGTTGTTTCGCCTGTTCAAGACATGGTTGCCCAGTGGTTGTCTTATCCCTCTCGTGTAGGTAGTGTGGCTGTGACTTCTCTAGTCACTCGCCTCGCTACCCAGTTTGGCGTTCTCGAGGACGCCCAGCTGAATTATATTGAGACAGCATGCCCCGTTGTAGATGCCAAGCACTTCATGCAGGGTCATATGATACGATGGGCGCTTGATGGGAACTTGGTCATGATTTATCGCGGCTATACAACCGAAGTTCCCCTGCCTTGTGCAGAGCTTAGGTTGTATGCTGCTCAGAAACTGACCCTTCATTTGAGCATCGAGCTGGATGACTCTCCTCCTCGGAGAAAGCCAGCCCGCCACAGTGTTGCAGGCACCGGGCTAGTTACCCGAGGGCGAGCCTGGCGAGATGTTGTGCTCGCCACCTCGTAGGAGCCAGCAAGTCCACCATCACAGCCACACCGACATACGTCTGCCTTCAAGGCGGCATACGAGGAGTATAGCGGTGTTGGGACGTCTGGAGCAGGAGGCTCTAGACACTCCCAGGATCCGGATTACTTTGCCTCGGGCCGCTGGGATTACGCACAGAGTACAGACTCTGAGTATTCCCAGGGATGGTACGGCGGGGGTACGACAGTACATCCCAGCCTTACTAACTTGGGCACTCTCAGTTCGCACGCTTCACCATGCCGAGCGGTTACAACATCGGTCGGGAGTTGTTTTACATCTCTGACCGAGTCGATGTCCTCGATGACCGTACCAGCAACATTGAGAGCACTCTGGCACGCCATTCTCAGTACCACTAATAGAATAGCGATGCGCTGGATTCCCTGAGGTACGACATCCAGCGGCAGACGGACCAGATGATGGAATATTTCTAAAGGTTTCAGCCCTACCAGTGACGAAAAGACCCAAGCTTGGGGGAGGACCCCCACTAGGTATGTCACACGTTCCCTCCAGCACTCTGATTTCATATTTGCTATTTCCCTTCTAATTTTATTTCCATCATAAAAATGAAAAGAATAAAAATATTTGTTTTGAATAAAATTAACTCCCAGCTATGCATGGAATGAACCATATGCCTCTCACTTTTGGAAATGATGAATAGTTGATCTGTCATTAATCTTGCAAGTGCTTTGTTTCAACTAGTTGCTCTGTAGTACTTGAGTTGATTGGCATGAGTGAAAATGAACCTGAAAACCTTGTGGGACCACATGCTTTGTTCCCAAGTCCAAGTTGTTGTGAGGAATGATATAGTGAGATTGTGGTTAAGTTCTACTTTTGCTCTTACTATGGTGAAAATCTCGGATGCTTTTTGTTTTAAAAAATAAAATAAAGTTCCTCATTGGTTTAGAATTCCTACCAAAGCCATATGATAGGCTTAGTTGAAAACTTTCTACACATATGTTGCTTGTTATCTTAGTGAGCTTTGTCAAATTGTTGCGACCATTTTTAAAAACCTTTCATGCTTTCAAGATTGAGATTCACATACACACCACCACACACTTACAATTCCTACAGTGGGAGTTAGCAAATTTTGCCATCATACATCCACAAAATAAATGCTCCATGTTTTATGATTCCCTCTCCCAATATCCTTGAAAAGAGACATGGGCTATGCACAAAGAGAAAGAAAGAAAAGTCTCCAAATATGGTTTATTTTTGTCATCTTGTCTGAGTTATTTATATCTTGTCTCTACTTTATTCTAGTTGCAAGTATTTCATGTTTAGGCTATAGTAGGTTGTAGTTCTTGTTCTTCTAGATCCTGTTAAGTCTTTGTCTTAACTGGTTCTTCGATTCTGTTCAATATTACTGGTGAACTGTCACTGGGGTATTGACAGGGTTGCTTGTTCTTGCTAGCAGAGTAAGTAGTTATTGGATAGTGTAGGAGTGGTTCCTAGATTAGACAGTAGCCTTGGATTGTCCCCGTTGCAATGGAGGTGGTAGCCGTTTGGTGGTGACAGCCCTATAAGGTCTTTGTAGTCCATCACGTTAGTCCCGGCCTGCAGGAGTATCCAACGGTTATTGACAACACACCTTCTCATCCCTTTTTGTGTGTTGTTGGTTCCGTTTCACCATGTCAAGATAATAGAGTTAACCTTGACCTTTTAGAGCTGCTAATCTCTCAACTCCTGTATCTCTAACCCCGAGTAACCCAGATAGACAAGATCCTTATCTTTCTTATCCGAGCCACCCTTGAGTTGTGTGTCACGGTATAACCACTCTTATCCAATACTTTTATCCCCTATATTGTTAATAGTGTACCCTTCTCTGATAGTCTCGAATACTTGTTTGGTAGTACTCTTGCCAAAGCTTCCCTGTGGAAATATAAATTACGACACCTCGGATTACTCCCTGGTGAAGTGCTATAGCTATAATTCTGTGCGCTTGCAGAATATTTATTTATTTTACTGAGCCATAAGAAAAACCACTAATACACTCCTTTCACTAGTACTGGGATTCACAGTCCTAATATTGGATCGTAAGAAGTGTCAACACCTACTTAAAGCCCAGCCGCCCGCCACCCAACCCTAGCACCGAACCCCCTTTCGGGTTTCCTTCAAATCCGCTGCCGCCATTGCCTTGTGAGGGAGGGACAAGAAGAAGGGGACGAGGAAGGATCGCGCGAGGAGGAGTCAAGGAGAAGGCGTCCGAGGCGAAGGTGGAGGTGCCCGAACTGGAGCCGCTGCCACCAACGACGTTGTCGTCGCCGCGTGTGGAGGAGAAGAGGAGGTCGCCACCACGCAACTTCCAGCTGGACTGTGAGCCTTCATCACGCCGTCGTCGCCCACTACCGCCACTGTCGGTGAGCACCACCGCTAGCCCTCCTTCCCTCTGTGTGAACCGGTCGTCATGTCGTTGTCGTCACCGCCGCGCTAGCTACTACAAGTAGGAGCTTTGTGAAAGCCGGCCATTGAGTCGAGCCATGCAAGTACCTTGCTGCAGCCCGTTGTCGCCGTCCTAGGCCCGCTGTGGTCCCGCCGCGTACCGGGACTACCCTGTAAGTGCATCTAGGTCCCTATTGGGTTTTAGTGAATTGTATGACACTGTGATTAAAGAACTAATGATCTTGTTGAGTTTATGAGCAGGGATTGATTATAATATCAATGAGTTATTTGTAAAGAAATGATTCTATGAAATGAAGAAAAGAGCCTCATACAACAAGATATATGATGACAAATTGTTCTCATATCATAATGAAGCGTGTTGTCAAGCACATAGCACTAGATGGAGTTCACTTGTGAATAAATGGTATATCTATTGTGAGAAGATAAAAATGAATGTTGTAATTGAAATTCAAACTAAGAGCAAATGAACTAGAGACATGGTGGTATGGGACATTATTGCTCTATACTTATGATACAAGGTTTGCATATGAGACATGAAGATTTTGGATAAAATCAAATGGTCAAAATGATGAATGGACATCATTAATGATACAAACGTATACAAAGCTCTACATAATGCAAGTATGTAGAGTTGGAATTCGGGATGGTGTTTCTAGGGACTAAGCTTGGTGAAGGGATCAATGCTAGGGTGACGAAACTCTCTTGGAATTCAACTTCGATGAATCTTGGTCATGGAGAGTGTTATTGTAGGCAAGAATCAATCATTCTAAGAATCAAGTGAATTGAACTAGAAGTGGTTTTCATTCTTACACAAAGGTTCAAGTCACTAGCTCAAGGAAGTTGTGCTTAGCTAAGAAGAACAAAGATGATGCACTCCTCTATTTATGAAAGATTAAAGCACGACATGATATACAAAAGAGAAGCTCAAATGGATGAAATGCAATTTATATTTGATCTTGAGTGTAGGTATGCCGTACTATGAAGAGGGATGCATCACATGGTGTTTTGGTTAAGTCTCAATGCTCAAGGAACCTGTGTAAGTTGAGAGAGACATAAAAAACCTCACGTGCACATTGGTGGTTTTTCTGTATGTATTAAGAAGTTCCAGATTTCAACACCCGGATGTTCCGAGTACATTACACAACCCGGAAGTTCTGGGTACATTGCACATGGGGCTGTAACGTCTAGTTGAGTTTGAATTCCGGAAGTTCCGGATTTGAGTACTCGGAGGTACCGAGTACATGTGAGCTGGCAATGGCTAGTTTTTGGAGAATATAGTATTTATACTCCATGACCTCCACAATTGCCATTGGCTGCTTCTGAGGTTGCTGTAGTGCTTCCCTATTATTCTAAGCTTAGCTAAAGCTAAGTAAGCTCTCCCCAACCTCTCTTTGTGAGATTGCTTATTCAAAGTGATATCTTTGTATTGGGTTGAGAGAGTGATAGCTTGAGAGATACATTGAGCACAACAAAACCTTGAGCATCTGAGTTTGGTCGAAATATTGTGATTTGCATTTGTTACTCTTGGAGCTTTGGCTCCTAGACGACTAGGTGTTGCCCGGTGAGCACCCAATTTGTGTGGGCTGTCACGGGAAGTTTGTAAAGGTTGGTTTCCACCTTCAAGGGAACCACGATAGTGGAAGGCTCAGGTGTGGCATGTATACACCTTGGCGAGGTGTCCTTGCGGGGTTCCTCAGCGGAGATTAGGAGCCACTGAGCTTGTAGCTTGTGCAGCTCATGCAGTGGATCCGAACTTCGGTAAAAATCCTTGTGTCACTTGGTGCTTGATTGTTGTCTTGTGGATTTGAGGAGCTATCCTTTCTCTTGGAGAGATTGTTGTTTTTGTTTGTGCAGGAGCCTTGTAAGCATGTTCAGGAACTCTCTCTGAGTCACCTCTACATTTGGGGTTTGAACGAGCAAACTTTTACTCGCACTATATTTATTGTACTCGCTCTGCTCTGTGTGTACTCGAAAGTTCTGAGTTGCAAAACCCGGAAGTTCCTAGTACATATAACTGCTCTATGTATACCCGGAAGTTTCTAGTACATCTAACTGCTCTATGTATACCCGAAAGTTTCAGGTTAATAGCCAGTGAATTTTATCTGCTGCATTTGAGTCAAAATTTGTAGATGCGCCTATTCACGCCCCTCTAGGCGACATCACGGTCCTTTCATGCCCGACTCACGCGCGCATGCCATGACCGCGGTGCGGTCAAGCTCGAAGCTTGCCCCCACGCTTGCGAGCGCCCTGACGGAGCCAAAGCCGAGCCTTGCTGCCATGCAGCCCCATTGCCGGAGCACCTTGTCCTCGCCGGTGCTGAGCCCTACCATCGTCGAGCCTCTGTCTGAGCCAAATCCCACTGAAGTTCCCTTGCTGAACTGCCAGGCCACGCTACACCGCCGCGACGTGGTGACCGCAGTCACCAGCGTCGTGCCTCTACGTCGCACACCAAGGCGCGCCGTGAAAGCCAAACACACTGGGCCACAACAACATGCCACAACACCTGACGCAAAGAATCCCACCGAGCCGCACCCAGATCCCGTAGACCCAGCGCATGTGGACTACCCTCTCAGTCCATGGTGGACCACGTCAACCGCGCAAGGAGCCTAGCCAGGCCGGTAGCCCAGCGCTAGATGGGCCGGCCCAATCCTTTAGGGATAAAACCGGCCCAAGGGCCTCCTGTCCTTTTTCTTTTTCGCCAGCCCAGCTTACAACCCGGCCCCACCTGCCATAGACTGGCTCTGGCGGACTAGTGGGCCCCCTGACCAACGTTGACCCTTGACCACTGACCGGTCAATGTTGACCCGTCAATGCTGACGTTAGCAACCCGGACCCATTGATGATGTCATGCTGACGTCAGCAGTGCTGACCAGCTGACACGTGGCACGTTCTGGTGCTTCCACGTGTCACTACCTTCGGATTTATTAAATAATTTCATAAAATGATTTAAACTTCAAAAATTAGTAATAAATTAATCGTAGCTTAGAAAAATATGAAACCAGTTTCATTATTTTTCTAAAATCATGATCTACGCGTTAGAATAGAGTTTGGTACCTAGAATACTACAGCGAGGAGAAGACACAAAGTGTCATACCCAGGTTTACACAAAACCCGAATGCCGCCATATGTGTGCCCAGGAAATCCACAGAATATATACAACTTACAAATATGGAAAATCAGAGTACATATGCTCGAATAAAATAGTTTGACATCAGTGTTTAACACAATAAATGAATAAAACAACGGATGTCTATTTATTAGCTCTCAGCTACGCGAAGCCGCAATCCACAGGGACTCTGACTGGGAGACCACAACTCAGTACACTACAAGAAGCTATTTATTCTGTGACGGAATCCTGGCGACGGTTTCAGAAAATGTCAGCATTTTGTCTTGAGGCCAGATAAGCCCAGAGAAGCCCATAAAAATTGCGACGGAATCCATGCAACGGTTTCAGAAATGTTAGCATTTTGCTCTAAGCCTAGATAACTGTAAAGGTTCTTTCAATTCTGTCACGGTCCAGCCCAAAATTATCATTTCCCATATGAAAAAAAAATTAAAAAATTTGCACCATGTGAGGTTCGAACCGTGGTATTGAGTTCCATAAATAAAACGTCCGCGATCAACAAATAAAAAATAGTCATATTTATGAATGGAGGAAATATATAAATTGAAAAAAATCTCAGAAACAATAATAATGGGCGGAGTGTGGATCAAACCCAAGACCTCATCCTCCAATCCTCAGCACCTGGGCTACTTCACAATTGTTGTCTTTGTTAAGCATTTGGAGTTTTTTATCTAAATCTAACCACAAGAGTACTGCGCCGCGCGGTGCTCCTGACCTGCTCGCTCCGCGCTAGGCCTGCGCCTGCTCGCTCGGCAAAAAGAAGAGGTAAATTCTCACAAAAAAAGCGATGACGGGGGAGTCGAACTCAGGTGGGAGGGACAAGTTCCGAACGCCTTACCATTGGGCTACACCGCCACATGTGAATGACGATGGCATTAGTTTCTTTATAATATTTTTATACTGTTTTATAATGCCTACATGAAGAACACCAGAACAACTGACGTTTTTCTTTTTAATCAGCAATCAAATTTTGTATCTAGTTTTCTCCGTCATACGTAATCCAAATTTGATGATTTTTTTCTTAATTTTTCTAAAATCACCATATTTTCATTAGTGAAACTTATTAATGCTATTATTTTGAAAAATCTTCTTGTGTGAGTCTGTTTGAACAATCCAATTTTTGAATTTTAAAAAATGACAACTACAAGCATGATTTTTTTACACTAAATGATGTCAAATGGAAAAGTGATGAATACCAAAGTTTCATATCTCATCAAGATCTACAATTTTTGTTTAGGTCATTTTATCATTTTCAAAAGTGGTAATAACATGTAGTACAAATTTGACAAGTCTCAAAGCGAGTGAATCTCAGATTAATGACCAATGTATAGTACCACATTTTCAAAGGAAAAATAATCTAAATAAATATTGTACATCTTGATGACTTATGAAACTTTGGTATTCATGACATTTTAGCTGAAATCATTTAATGTTCCAAAATCTTGCTTTTAGTTATCAAATTTTGAAATTCAAAATTTATATAATTCAAACTTTATCACAAGGATTAATGAACTAAATAAATTTTGTAGATCTTGATGAGTTGTACAACTTTGGTATTCATGACTTTTTCATTTGAAATCATTTATTACTCTAAAAAGTATGTGAATTTTTCAACTTTTGAAATTTCAAATTTAAATAGTGCAATCTAACTCAGATGGGGAAGTGACCAAAACAATAGTTATAGATCTCGAATAGTTCTACAACTATTGTGTTGACAACTTTTCTCATTCTGATAGGATATTTATTCTTATATGTTACTTTACAATGGTGCAATAAAAAGAAAAAAGAAAAAGAAAAACATTAAGCAGAAAAGAAATAAACCAAGGCCCGTTTGGCCCAAACGGCCCAACAAATTCGGACCGTCCATCACCAATCCAACGCTCGGGATCACCTCCTCACGGTATAAAACCCCAGAAACCCTAGCTCTCAGCGTCTCCCTATCTCCCTCACTACCCCGCCGCCCGCCCGCTCCTTGTCTCCCGTGCCCGCCTCCACTACTCCCTGGCTCTCCTCCCCGGCTGCCGCGCCTCCACCTCGCCGCCACTTCGCACGGCCTTCTCGGCATGGTCAACGCCTCCTCAGATCCACTGCAGTCTGCAGCTCCCTTCCTCAAATCCAACCACGCTCGACATCGCCTTCGAGGAGCGTGCCGTTGCTAGGTGGCGGTGACACCAGGCGGCCTCTCCCCCCACCAGCGCGGCGGCAGTCGAGTGGGGTGGCGGCGCGGCGGGGAGGCCTCCGCGCTCGACCGATCAGGGCGGCGCGCGGGGCGGCACCGGTCCCCTCCCTTCCTATCTGCTTCCAGTCTGCGGCGGATGCGGACAGCCGCTCGGCGGCGGCAGCGGCAGACCGCTCCTGGGGCGGTGGCCTGCTCCCGCGACCAACCGCACGCCGGCCGCGTCGGCTGCGCCCCCGCAGGCCGCGGCGCGCAGGCAGCGCCCTGTCCACGTCGACGCCCAAGGGACACCTGCTCCTCCATGTATGCCTTTGCACTTTTGCAGTTGACGATTTCGCTAAAGCTTGTTCATCTCCTGTAGGAGAAGAGGCTACTGGCTGCCGTAGAATGTTTTAATTTGTAGCCCCATGGGAATATGATTCTGCAGGTGCTGTTTGGTAAATCGAGTTCCTTGATCTTGGTGTTGGTCTTGTCTGTTGCCACTGGCAGTCAGTTATTTGGGATTTAGATTTGTGGATTCCAATGCTTGAAATGTAACAGTTTACTATGATTGTCAATTAGAAATAGGCATGCTAGATCTAGTGAGTCGTGAGTTTGCTATGCCTATGCTTCTGTTGGTAACTTGGTATTCCTTCAACAGTTTAGAGATACATGTAATTGGTTTTTTTCTTGACTGTCTGGACATCCTTATACTGCATAAAAGTATAATGGTCTGTTTCCCCCATTTGTTACATTCAGTTAGAAAGTCATGCATGCAATTTCTGGACATTTACATGAGTAGTTTGGAGATGGAGTAGAGTATAGTGATTGGAAATCATGGGTCAATTTTTTGTGAGCTTGCAGGATCTTGAGTTGCATCGCCTTAAGCTAACAGTGCCTAGTAGTGAAGGTACCTTGGTGTGTGAGACATGAAGGTATTTCACTAAGCATGAACTCATTGCAAATTTAATTACGCAATACTTGGCATTGTTTTGTTGGCTAATCACATGCCTGGTTACTTCATATTGGATCAAGTATTTGGTCGCAAGATTGAGTAGTTATTTCCTGCAATATGGATACACTGCTAATTACTAGATTCAGGCTCGTGCCATAAACACTGATATTACATTTGGCCTCTTAATTTCAGGAAAAAATGGGAGAATTAGAACTGAACAAAGAGGGGTTGCTTTAGGCCTGGCAGTGAAGAAGTTGTATGCTAAGATGATCTATTTTCTATGGTTTTAATCTAATGCTTGAGGGAAACTTGACATGATCTTAATGTATTTGAGGTGATGCCTTTATGTTCACTTCAGTTTGTTGTGTGTACAAAATTATGACGATGTATGGATTTGTTATTTTTGAATTGGGCTCCATGTTCTTGAATTGTAATTCTGAAATGGACTGGAAAAATTGTGGGCCTGCATTTTGTGGGCTAAAGTGGTTTCAACCGAAAATGTATAGGCTGAAATTTTTGGCCACAATGTGGTTGACTTCTAAAATGGGCCCATTAATAAATAGTCCATGATTGTTGGGGGCGATCATTAGGGTACCCAAACTTATGGGATAATCACCCTTGTTAAAACGTAAACTATTGCCAAACTCATACACATATCAGGAAAGAGGAAAGCAAATAAGGCCCATGGCCCAACAAGAGTCAATGGTCCAGTGGAGACGCCTCGGCGGGGGTCTCGACGAGCGCCTCATTCTCCGCCTCGCTCGAGGGAAGCGATCCCTCGAGTAAATCGCAAAACTCCGTCTCGGTCGAGGCTTGAGGGTCGAGCCTCGAGCAATCCACAAAATGGGAAAAGTTGTGCCTCGGTCGAGACCTTCCCCGACAAACACTTGCTGTTTAACGCCGCCGTGCATCCAAAGTCAAAAGGCAAATCTCTCGCCACGCCGCTCTGACAGGCACGATCCCCATCGCATCTGCCAACTCCTGTCACTATGCTGCCAATCGAGGCGTTGTGCGGACATGTTGGCACTGACTATGCTGCCAACCGAGGCGCTGTGTGGACATGTTGGCACTGTGCGAACAGGGCACGTCACTCTAAACACCTGTGCCACCAACTCCTGTGTCCCGAGGCCCTCGATTGGGCAGGAGAGACCCTCGAGCGGGTAACATGATGAGGAGGAAGGACGGCGGAGGCATGACGGGCCATCCCGAATACTATACGACCATCCCCGGCGCTGTGCGGACACGCTGCCACTGTACGAACAGGGCGCATCATTCCTACTCCCTGTGCTGCCAACTCCCACTGTAACTTTCCACAGAAAGGGCTGTGCACAGGCATGGGGAACCCTCGAATTGGCGTACAGACAAGTCACAGGATACGTTGGTAAGCTCCAACCCTCGAAACCACTCCGTGGCATCACCGCAAGCACAAGAACCCTCCACAGGGGCGGCAACGCCGCACAACAGTGATCAAGGACACAAGGACAAGGAACCACGCCCGACGCCACGCCTACAACTATGCTGTAACTATGTCTGCACATTTACACACGCCTGTAACCCCTCCTCCTTGATCTATAAAAGGAGAGGCGGACGCTCATGCACGGAGAATCGAAACAGAGACGACCAACGCACCAAGACAGAACACACACACTCCACACTCCACCGATATTGACACTCTGACTCAATCATCATCATCATCATCATCATCATATGGGACTTGGAGGCTTTGCCTCTTCTCCTAACCTACTTGTATCCCCTACTACTCGCAGTCCGGTGCAGGATAATACACACACCTTCTTTGCTGGACGTACGATCTTGTGGCTGGAACCAGGATAATCTTGTGTCTTTGCATTACCTTCTGCATCAACCATCAGGGGTGGGAACACATCGCATTACTGGTTGGTGTCGGGGCCACGATTTCCAAACACCGACAGTGGCGCACCAGGTAGGGGCTAGCGCTGTGATCGACCACATCATCCACTATCTCCCTTGATGGTAATCCGTGTCGTACGCGAAAATTCCTTTCCGATGGGGACTTCGGATCCATTTCCCGCCGGATACAAAATCCGGTTCGGGAGCCTTGAGTTCAGGGCGACTGGCAATGGTTACCACATGCGGCTTGTAACACCCAAAAAAATTGCCTATTTAAAATTTTTTAGTAATTAATTGGCTTTTATTTAGATTGTTCATATTTAATATAGGTTAAATAAATTATTTATGAATATTAAAATTAAATATAAGTTGTAGAAAATTTTTTGTTGCATTCATGCTGCTGCACTGTGTTTTGTTTGTTAGCAAGTTAAGTTGGAATTTAAATTCTGTTTAAATTCGAATTTAATTTGCATTTGTTTGAAGCCTAGAAAAGATTATTTCAAGCCGAGTCTGTTTTTGCTCCTTAAGCTTTCTCCCCGGTCCACTCTCGCCCCTCTAACTTCTCTCCCGAGCACAGCCCAACCCCTCTTCCTTCTTTCCTTGGCCCAGCTCCCTTCCTCCCCTCTTCGTGGGCCGCGCCACCACTCGGCCCAGCTCGCACCTGTTCACCCCTCCCCTCTCTCCCTCTGGCTGACACCCCGACCCCACCTGTCGGATTCTCCTCTTTCCTTCCTTCCCCCCTGCGAATTGCGCCCAGGACTCCGACGAGCAAATTCCGCGCCCGAGCCGTCTTTCCCACGCCGTGGGCCCCGCCGAAGCTTCCTGGCGCTTTCCCCGCACGCTTTCGTTCCTTTTTGGCGCCACTCTCCGCTTGGCAAGAAGCCTCCCCGCATGGAAGGCTCGATGCGCCGCCGATCACAACCCATCCTCACGGCCCGCTCGCCAAGGAACCCCTCGCCGGAGTTGCCCGACCGCCGGCTCTCGTCGACGGCCGCCACGGTGTCTCTTCGGCCGCCGTAGAGTACTCAGGTGAACTCGCCATAGCCCCGGCTTCCTCCCCGTCCAATCCACGTCGCAAATGGGGCCCTGCAGCGCTAGATCACCTCTTCTCCGGTGATGCGCCGCCGCGCTGGCACAACGCCGCTGCCTCCCGTGTCGCCACCGGTAACCCTTTCCGCCCGATCAGATCTGGTCCGCAGGATCCCGATCCAACGGCCCATAACAGCCCCAACCCCCCGAGTCAAAATTCTAAATATCGGTCAGCCTTGCAATTTTGCTAAAGAGCCCCTCGGGTTTCTGTGAATCAACCCGTCGTCAACCTCTGTTGAAAAGTATTTACGCATAGGTCCTATTTTTAACGAAAAACCCCCTGAGCTTTTAAGTATTAGAACCCGCCATCCTATTTAGGTGTTTTTACGCGTAGGCCCTCGAGTTTTTATATGAAATTATGTTTAGGTCCTCGGTTTTCTTCAAATAAGCCCCTGGAACTTTTAAAAACTTGCCAGCAGGTCCCTAGATCTTAGTTTTGCCATATCTTTTCCGTTTTAGCTCCGATTAGTGTGATTTTCATGCTCATGTGTTCGTAGTGAAGCGTAGAGTGTACTGTTCTAATAGAATATTATTTGTTTGTATGTATTGGCTTGCGTGGATGTTTGTGTGGTGATTCGTGTCCAGTCGGTGAGCCTTTCGCGTTAAACTTCGAGTTCGGTGAACACTTTCTGGAGCAGGATTCACAGCAGCAGCAGCTGCTGCCCTTCGAGGAAGGCAAGTTATAGCACGAACAATCCTTGCTACCTACTCACTTGTATTAAATTATTTCATACGTGCATGTTTCTAAATTTGATGTACCATTAAGGTTGTACCTAGTTTTTGATTACCTTGTCCTTGTTACCATGTGTTTATGCATATGGGTAGAATCTTTGCTATGCGCAGATACTGTTACTATTATTTAATTGTTAATTCTGACTTAATGGTTCACTTCAGTGTTAATAATAAAACTTGCTTTTTAGCAACATGGTTTAGAGAACTGGAGCATGTGCTGTGTGCTTTGCTCCAGTGGCTCTCCCTAACGTCCGGTTCTTAAAGCGGCAACCCAGGAGCCTGTCGCCACAACTAGAACTATTATGGCTCTGGTCTTGGTCAAGTAGATTGTACGGCTCTAGCTTGTCAGTGGTTACCGTCGGGGCCAACGACGTTATGGGAAGCATGGGTGAGAGTATGTCTTGATCCACCGAGGATGGATTATCCGTTGGCTATGTCTCGTTAGGCACAGTCCCGTGCTGGGAGCCCTCGCGTTGGAGCTCCACACGTTGCGCATTGGTTCGCTTGCGTAGCCCGCGCTTTGGACGCCATTGACCCCCTCATGTTGCGCCCCGAGGGTCAGTCAATCTCGGTGCCTGGGCCATACTGCGTGTGTTGTACCATAATCGGCCACTGTCTTGTTAGGGTGTCTTGTGAAAAACCTCGTAGCGTCCCTATGCAATCACACCTCGGAAGTGTTGATGTGCGTGGTTGGGTGCAAAGTTCTTTTTAACTTTTACGCGACTGGTGGGTAAAGGGTGAAACCTCTGCAGAGTGTAAAATCTATCATGATAGCCTTGCTCAGGGTCACGAGCGGCCAGGATCCTTTTCGATTAGAAGATGATGTTTATTTATGTTTAATGCCACTTATACTTTATTAATTGGGCTACAACCGGGTTCTCATTCACTTGTAGTAATTTGGTTAATGCTAAAATGAACCAACTAAAAATGCTACTGCAGTTAAGCCGTGTCTAGCCTATTTTGAGCCTTCATACTCGTGCTATACTTGCTAAGTAATTGTTTACTTACACTTGTCATTTTATTCAACAAAATCCCGGATGGGTAACCAGATTGGGCTGGGCATGAGTCTGCTGCTGAGTTTCCCGAAGATTTACCGTACTACTGAGCTGTGGTCTCACAGTCAGAGTCCCTGTGGATTGCGGCTCCATTAGTTGAGAGTTTTATTAGTCTTCCGCTGTTATTGCTTAGGTCATTTATGAAGCACTCTGATGTAAAACTTTATTTAATGAAGAATTTATTCCAGCATATGTTCTCTGTTTATCATATTTGTTCGCTATATGTATGCTATGACTTCCTGGGCACACATATGGCCGTATTCGGGTTTTTGTGAAAATCCAGGTGTGACAGATTGGTATCAGAGCCGTGCTGACTGTAGGATCGCAGCCTAGTTAGAACGGTTGATTTAAACCTTAGGAGACCACCATGATTATGTGTTATATGTCGTCTAGTTTCATTTTTTCAAAACTCAAATCTAGTTGAGTGTCACACCCGGCCCAGTTTGTATGGCCCAGTAGTGGCCCATGAGTGCGGGATGCACGTGTTTAGTGCCACCTTGCTAGTTTAGCAAGGGTGGAAGCAACTTATAAGCCTTTGTCTTCCAGCCATAGCACCTTTGGGTTAACCCTTTTACACGAAGCGAGGACGAAAGTGTAAGCAGGGTGCTATGTGTACGCGTGCACGCCCCTCGGAAGGGCTGTGCGGGGCGGCTCGTGGAGGGCGGGGTGTTACAAATGGTATCAGAGCCGACCCTCGCGGTTGTGCGTACGAGTCAGTGTGCGGGCATAGGGCGCATGGCGCGTATGGCCCGGGTAGGTGTCACACCCGGCCCAGTTTGTATGGCCCAGTAGTGGCCCATGAGTGCGGGACGCACGTGTTTAGTGCCACCTTGCTAGTTTAGCAAGGGTGGAAGCAACTTATAAGCCTTTGTCTTCCAGCCATAGCACCTTCGGGTTAACCCTTTTCCATGAAGCGAGGACGAAAGTGTAAGCAGGGTGCTATGTGTACGCGTGCGCGCCCCTCGGAAGGGCTGTGCGGGGCGGCTCATGGAAGGCGGGGGGTTACAAATGGTATCAGAGCCGACCCTCGCGGTTGCGTGTACGGGTCAGTGTGCGGGCATAGGGCGCATGACGCGTATGGCCCGGGTAGGGCATACGACATGGACTATGGCGCCGGCACTGAACGTACGGACGTGCGCCAAGGGGGAACGTTCCTGGACATTTGCTCGTGTGGGTGAGTTGCGCCGACGAGGACGTCGGGTTCTTTGAGGGGGGGTGTATGTCACACCCGGCCAGTTTGTATGGCCCAGTAGTGGCCCATGAGTGCGGGACACACGTGTTTAGTGCCACATTGCTAGTTTAGCAAGGGTGGAGGCAACTTATAAGCCTTTGTCTTCCAGCCATAGCACCTTCGGGTTAACCCTTTTACACGAAGCGAGGACGAAAGTGTAAGCAGGGTGCTATGTGTACGCGTGCACGCCCCTCGGAAGGGCTGTGCGGGGCGGCTCGTGGAAGGCGGGGTATTACAAGTGGTATTACGAGTCTTGCGTGAATCATGTCTTTAGGTGCTTGAAATGATTGCCATTATGCTTATGCTTGATTTGGATTTTTGTAATGATTGTGATTGGCGTAGACGCAAGTCTACTACCATCTAGATGCAGGACTAAGGTTTAAGGAATTTTGTGATTAAATAGAGGGGGGTATTCATTTCTCTTGCTCTTTTTCTATCAAGCCCTCCATCATAACCAACTAGTAATCCTCTGAAGTCACCAACGAAATTTTTATGAAACTTATTTATTGATGATAGATGGTTAACACAAGGAGCAACCCCAGTGCCAGCGGACTGCCGCCACCACCTCCCACCATTGAGCAGATGATGCTCATGCAGACCCAGCTGATGCAGCAGATGGCTCAGACGATGGCGATGATGCAGCAGAACCAGCAGAATCCACCGCAGCACAACATGACGCCCCGTGACAAGAGGGGTGAATTACTGAAGGGACGTCCTCCTACCTTCAGCAAGGCCACTGACCCCCTGCAGGCTGATGATTGGCTCAAGGCGGTGGAGAGACAGCTCGACATCGCACAGTGCAACGACCGGGAGAAGGTGTTGTACGCCGGAGGACAGCTCCAAGGACCGACATTGGACTGGTGGGACTCGTACCAGTACGCTCACGTCGACCGTACTCAGATCACCTGGCAGGAGTTCCGCAGCAGTTTCCGCTCCCACCACGTGCTAGAAGCTCTCATGACCCTGAAGAAGAAAGAGTTCCTGGCACTAAAGCAGGAAGGGATGAGTGTCACCACCTACCATGACAAGTTTATCGAGTTGGCCCGCTATGCTCCGGAGGACGTGGACACCGACAAGAAGAAGCAGTCCAGGTTCCGTGATGACTTGCAGGATGCACTGCAGTACCAGTTGATGTGCACCAGGTTCCCCAACTTCCAGGAACTGGTGGACGGTGCTTTGATGCTGGAACACAAGCGACATGAGATGGAGGAGAAGAAGAGGAAGTTCCAGGGCCAGCAGATTGGGAGCAGCAGCCACCCCCGTTTCGTTCCTCCTCAGGGCAATGAGTAGATGGGGAGCCAGCAGCGCTTCCAGAGCCAGCCCGGCCCGTTCAACCGTGGCCAGTACCAGCAGCGCCCCCAGTACCCTCAGGTGCCATAGCAGCAGCGTCCTCAGAACCAGCTGCAGAATGTCCCAGCTCAGCGCC
>OAMR01000229.1:1837618-1869005 GCA_900205405.1 Echinochloa crus-galli
TTAATACTTTGCTAATGATTTGAGTAATTTTGAAAACTAGTTGTTTATAAAGATTACCTGCAAGATATTGACATTGTAGCAACTCCTGATCCACCGAGCCTAAGTTTTTATCTTTGCTCGAGGACATGCAAATGTCTAAGCTTGGGGGAGCTTGTTGGCGGTCGTTACGGCACGTTCTCGACCACCAATACTCGGGAATAAAAGAGGATATATGTGAGATTCCATGCACTTAGGTTTATTTCTAATAAAGTTGCTCGAGTTTTGGTGAGTTTCACTTGTGCAGGTACATTAATAACAAATACGTGCTATAGGGGTCGAAATTGACCAATTGGGCCGAACGACACGATTCGGCCAGTTAACCCCCTTAGTCGTACATTACACCGGGAGACGTCCACGTCAACGAAGCGATGATGACACATGACACGTGGGCGACCGCCACCTCATCTTTGGGCCAATTCTACATGAAGTACACCAAAGCAAGTCAGCCCAGGAGGTCCAGGACCAGAGGCGGCGCTGGGGAGGCCGGCCACGGGCCAGGCCTAGTTCCGCCGAACTGGGGCCTTCGGCCGAACCGCCCCCAAGCCAGCAACCGACCCCAAGGATCAATCCAAGCCATCCAGAAGCAAGGCGGTGGATCCAAGGGGTTCGGCCGAACCGACCTGTTCAACCGAACCTAGGCAATTTGCCCGAATCACCAGGGGGCACCCCCTCGGTCCCTTGGCGGTTACTCCACCACAACCGTCATTAGCTACTATAAATAGAGGCTTCCACTTCACTTGTAACGCACACCATGCCAAGGAGCTCTCTTTCAACTTATTCTAATAGATATAGGATAGTTTAGTTGGGAGTTACAGTTGAGTCGAGCTGTGCCTCGAAGGTTCCGGAGTCGTCTTCAGAAGCTCTAGTATAAGCTCTTGTATCTTTTCCTGTTCCTTTTGTGGACTTTGAGTTATCAATATAAAGTTATCTTTATTACTTTGCCTCGGTCATTTATAGCTTGCTTCTACTTTATTCTAGTTGCATCTATATCGTGTTTAGACTATAGTTGGTTCTAGCTCTGGTGCTTCTAGATCTTCTTTAAGTCTTTGTCTTAGCTGGTTCTTCGATCTTGCTTGATACTTGAGGTGAATTGTCACTAAGAGTATTCACAAGGTTGCCTACTCTTGCTAGCAGAGTAATTAGTTATTGACTAGTGTAGGAGTGGTTCCTAGGCTAGCCAGTGGCCTTAGTTTGCCCCTGAGTCTGCAGAGGTGTTAGCCGTTAGATGGTGACAACCCTATACGGCCTTCGTGGCCCATCACGTTTGTCTCGGCTTGTAGGATCCCCCAGTGCAGGGTAGATGCCACCCCTTGTCATCCCTTTCTGTGTGGCGTAGGCTCTGCTGTCCCGAAGTTAAGACATAGGTTTGACCTTGACCTCTTAATGCTAGCTCTGCAGCCTCTGTATCTCTAACCCCGAGTGACATAGACAGATAAAGTACCTAGGAATCCTCTATCTCTTCTCGATGTCCTCCCAGCTATCTATTCCTTCTCTTTCCTATTTGAGCCTACCTTGAGCTATGTGTCATGGTATATCCACTCCTATCCAATACCGTTATCCCCCGTCTTGCTAGTCGTGTACCCCTCTCTGATAGTCTCGAATATATGTTTGCTAGTACTCTTGTCATAAGCTTCCCTGCGGAAATATAAATTACGATACCTCGGAATACTCCCTGGTGAAGTGCTATAGCGGTAATTCTGTGCGCTTGCAGAATATTTCTATATTTTAGTGAGCCATAAAAAAAACCACTGAAACACTCCGTACCCCAGTACCGGGATTCACAATCCTGATATTTGATCATAAGAACTGCCAATAGTGGGTCTTGCCGAGTTCTAGAAACGATGGTGCACACACGACACAAAGATTTAGATAGGTTAGGGCCGCAAATTTCGTAATACCCTACGTCTTGTATGCCTGATTGTATTGTGTATGAGATTGTGTTGGATTCTACCGAGCTAGGGACTTCTTCCATCCTTTAAATATCCCAGGGGGCAAGGTTACATGATAGGTCACCTAGTCGGTTATAATGTGGGAGTCCAAGTAGGAGTACACGAGTAGTTCTACTAGCACTAGGTCTTCTTTCTTGAGGGTACCCGGGGATGCATATCCCACAGCGTTCCTAACAACATCATCACTGACTTGGGATCAGTCTTCACCAGCGAAAGATTCCAAGACTATTGCGACAAGTATAACAACTCCATCCATTATGCTTCGGGGGCTCATCCACGCGCCAATGGATAAGTCGAGAAAGCTAATGGCCTGTTACTCCAAGGGCTAAATCCCAGACACTATGGTCCTTTGAAGAAATACGGCGGCAAGTGGGCCAAGGAACAACCCACAGTACTCTGGGGCTTCGCATTTAGCCTAGTCGTGTAACCAGATAGTCGCCATACTTCCTAGTCTACGGTTCTGAAGCAGTCCTACATGTTGATCTTCTTTGGGAGGCTCCGCGACTAGAAAACTACGACGAACAACTAGCTCAGCAAGAAAGATTTCAAGATGTTGATGGCATTGAGGAGGCATGAGTTGCAGCTCTTATTCAGAACACGTGTTATCTCTAGGGCTTATGGTGCTACCATCAGCGCTCTGTCCAGCCTCGTTCCTTCATCATAGGAGACTTGGTACTTCGGCGCATCCAGAAAAGTGATGGCTTACACAAGCTTATGTCATGCTGGGAAGGTCCGTTCATTGTCAAGCAAGTTATTGGGGCTGGAACATATCACCTCCAGACTGAAGAAGGCAAAGACTTGCCAAATGTATGGAATATTGAACATCTACAGAAATTTTACCCATAACCTAGGTATTATGTAAATTCTCCAATGTAAACTTTGTGAATCAATGATCAATAAAGATGATCTCTCCTGCCAACTAAAAGTTGCAATGTGTCTCTGACTTATCGCCATCAGACGAACCTTCAATAGAAGGACCTTGTGTAAGTTTGTCTGTCAGCAGACACTAGTCGGGACACAAGCCCAGGGTAGTCCGTACTTTGTATAATGAATCCACGACTACTTTTTATGTAAGTGGCACTAAAGCCTTAGAAGTCTAGGCAGAGCTGTCCCAACCAATACACGGTTGTAGGTGCATGTCTCTTTTTCCTTGCTACTTTGCTTTCCTTATAAAGTTTGAGGATATTTTATGTTGTATGTATTATGAGCGTACATCAGACTCCTCAATTAATGCAGTATAGGAACTCTACAGAGTTTTGTCCTATACGTGTTTATGAGTACATCAATACAACATGCATAAACGCGTACTTGTTGGCGGTCGTTACCTCCAACCGAGTATAAAATGAGCACAATGGAATAATGCACCATAGCTATAGGGCTTATTTCTAACCATTTTCAAAAGTTTTGGTGTTTATTTGATTCTAGGAGACAAATGGACAAAATAATGTGAAAATCGCATGGAATGACGGGTTCGGCCGAATCCCCAGATTCAACCGAACTCCGTCATTGACCCCGGGATCATCAGAGCCGCCACAACATGAGCTAGTGGACCAAAAGACGGAAAGGCCCAAGCCCAGTCCACCCGAAGCCAAGACTGACTTGGAACCGACCTGGGGAAGCAATTCTGAGCATTGGATCGAAGGCGGTGGACATTGGGCGGTTCGGCCGAACTCCATGGGTTCGGCCGAACTCCATGGGTTCGGCCGAACCCCACCAGTTTGACCGAACTCCACGGGTTCGGCCGAACCCCACCAGTTCGCCCGAACCAATCCACCGCCTTAGAACCACCTTAGGACGAGATCGAGGCCGTGTGAAGTAGAGGCGGTGCCGGGGACGGTTCGGCCGAACTCCACGTGTTCGCCCGAACCCCCAAGGTTTGGCCAAACTGGGGGGAACCACCTTGAATAGTCGTGCATGCTACTCCTTCTTCCACCGTCCTTGGCCAGCTATAAATGGAGACCCTCGTCTCCTGAAACAAGACACACCAGAAGAGAAGAGCTCATTAGCGAAGCGCTGCCACTTTTATACTTAGAAGATATGGAGAGAGGAGAGGTGAGCGTCCTAGAGAGGAGCCGGAGTGTCGGCCCCTCTTCCAGCTGTACCTCTACGGATGCGGCTTTGCTTCGAGTAACATCTGGTTCATGTCTGGTAACTCTTTGTATCTCTCTCTGATTAATTGAGCATTCAGTTCTTACTTTTATATGCTTGTTTGTTCTTTATTCACTGCTTGGTTGATTAGTATAATTGTATACTATTTGCTTAGCATGGGTGCCTACCTTTCTATAGGAGATTGGTACTAGCCGACTAGTGTAAGTGCGGTGCTTAGACTTGAGGTTAGCTTGGATTGTTCCCGAGTTGGCACGAAGGTAGTAGTCGTTAGGTGGTGACAGCCCTATACGGCCTACGTAGTCCATCACGCCTGGCTTGGCACGTAGGATCCCCCAGTGCGGAGTTGGTGATACCCCTTCTCATCCCTTTCTGTGTATCCCTGGCTCTGTGTCCCCATACAAGCATACATCTATAGTACATGTCTGCTCAGTTAGTCAAGAAAGAGCATTAGCCCCAGACCCGTACCTTCTCTATCCTCCGATCACTTTTCCCTCTTCTTCTCTATGTCAACCACTTCACCATGCCATCCTTGGACAACTTAGTTTAGAATTAGTTCACTTCTCGTTCCTCATGGAATTAGATACTCTGGAATACTCCCGAGTGAAAGCTACATCGGTATCCGTCTGCTTGTGGATTTATCTGTAGGCCGTAAGGAGTGCCAACAGTACTCCACATTACTACTCGTAGTACCTCAGGCTAACAACCAAATATGTCTTAACAAGGTAACTTTCGATTACATTTGCAGTAGCAGATGATTCAAAAAAAAAGTACTCATGCAAACAGCTAAAGTACTAAGATATTAAATCAAACCAAGAAATTAACACTACTTAACCAGTATTTATACTACATGACCTTTTTGGATTATTTCATTACATCACTCCTCCCGTGAGTTGATGAACTTTTCCTCTATAGGCTCGGTCTCCACGACTAGGCTCGAGTGTTACCTCCTCTGGCAACACTTCTATTTCAAGTATTGTCATGGGGTTATGCGCCTTAACCATAGCAATTAACCTGTTAATACAGTCCTTCATGGTATCTTTACAGAAATCAGTAATTTGTTGTGGTACCATGCTCAGGCGCTATAAAACTGACAGGTTTGTTGAAATTGCCCCTTCTAGGGTTACCATCTCCAGGATTGGCTGCACGGCATCTTCGAGTGCTTTCTTATTGGCTTGCAGCTTATCTAATTCACATTGCTTGGCTTGTAACTCCTTCAAGGCTTGTCCAAGGTTTTTCTCCGCATCAAGACGGATCTGATGTTCCTTGGCTAAGTCTTCTGATCTTTTTGTTGCCAGATTTTCAAGCTCATTATATGCCTCGATCTTCGCTTGGAAGGCATTATACCACGTAGTTGCAGTGCCCTTTTCATCAACAAGATCCTTTTTTAGTTTTGTACACAGGTAAAAGTGTTAATACATTACAATATGCAACATGGCTACTCTATCATCAGATAAAGAGTACTTACTTGTCACTTGGTCCCTCAAAGAATGGTTTTGGGTGTCTAGTCGGGATCTTTCATCGCCTAAACCTTCCAGTTGTTTATGCATGTTATCAATCATCTCCTCGTGATTCACCCGAGTAGTTTCATGGGCTTCATATGCGGCTTTCAAGTCTTCCTCAAGCTATTTTATTCGAGCTTCGAGACCAACATGGTTGTTTTCATTTACTTCATTAGCAAGAGCCTGTTCAACAGTGGTCAGCTATACAACCGAGTACTTTATTGATGATTTATTCGCACGAGTTAACGTCCCTTACCAGTGTAGCTTTGATATTCTTTTTCAACTGAGCGGCCTTGGAGCGTTGGTTTTCTTCTTCAACAATATTGACCTGCATGCTAGATACAATGACTTATAACAGATACTGTGTTGTTGTCGCTACAACAGAATGGATCAGGTCACTTACAGTTCTTGGTTCATCCAACGGTGGCGGAAAAGTGGTTTCATGGATGTCCATGTCCAGTGACTTTCCTCTTCTACTCCACCAGTTTGTGGCTTCCGCAGATCCAACATCATGGCATTCAAAAATAAGGGCCAAGGAATATGAATTGATGGAGTAGTTGCAACACATTTGGTGATTGGGCATACCTCTTTACGTGTTTCTTTGGCACGGATGACTACTTCTTGTACATCAACGGATGGAGGTATGGCGTCCTGCGTGAATTGTGGCAGATCTATGGGGACTTCTCTGAGTGGTTGGTTTAGGTCCAGCTTATCAGTTGTCTCTATGGCATTTTCCGCATCTCCTTCTATAGTAGCGGTTGTTTCTTCTTCAGTTCTGGCATCCTCTGCAGTGGCAGAGGACTGTTTTTCCGCCTCCAGCGACTGCTTCTCCGCCTCCAAGCCTTGAATGGCTTTGACGACCGTCTCCACTGGAGATTTGTCATATTAGGAGTGACAATATTACTTCAATAATAAACAAGACATATTTTACAGCAACAAGTAGTGCTTTACTCACTTCATCAACATCTTTGGCTTAGGCTTGAACGAGAACTTTTTCATCTTTAAAGTACCCGCCATTGAGCTTGTTATGCTTCCAGTGGTTCTGCTGTCCATGGCACTAGTCATGGATGATCCCTGGGCTGCGGTGATCTTCTTTGACACTGTGATTGTGGGCTCATGACCACAGCTGAAGACAAGTCCTGAGACTGTGGTCATTTCTGCTTTCTTTTGTGTGTCTTCTTCTGATTTGAACCAACAGGCACTTCTGGCAACTCGACTGAAGACTCTGGTTACAAAAGTTTTGCACAATAGCATTATAGCATCACAATTATCAAGTCTATTTGAAATTAGTACAATAAATTTACCTTTGGGTTCTTCTGCTCGGTCAGTCTTCTCTCTAGTCTCCGTCTCAGTGTCAACATTAGCGTTAGTGGCTGCTTCAGGATTTACATCACGTTCAATAGAGTTCTGTGATGAACTGTGTTCTAGTTCATCCCAGACTTGCTTATCAATTCCGCCTACTTCATCCTCATCATCTCCAGCAGATGGCTGTTGACACAAACAACTCGAGTCAGGCAAAATAAAAGTAATCAGAGGATAAATCCTACAAATGACTACTTAGTGGACCAGGAGGCTTCCCTTTTGAACACTCTCTGACAAGTACTGGCTTGCCTAACACTCCAGCAAACATCTTTGATAGTCGCATAAGCATTGTCTCATCAGAGATCTCTTCTAGTGCCATTCTAGAAGGGTGTGAGTTCCCCAAGTACTCGTAACCGAGTACATCTCGGTTCTGGAGCGGTTGTACTCTTCGCTTTAAAAAGCTAAAGGTGATCCCAACTCCGATCAGACCTTTATTCTTCACAGAGCTTACCCGCTTTAACACAGCGGGGACTTCTTCAGCTTCTTCAACTATGGGCTTGGTGTTCCATTTGGACATGTTCCATGGATACCACCCATCTTTGGATGGACAATTCTTTCCATGGTTACCTATTGTGTCAAGAGCACAAGTTTGTAAGAATTAACCAAGGCGTACGTAGAAACTGCATGAACTACAAAAGTAGACGATTTTCTGACTTACCGATAATAAACCACTCGAACTTCCAGTCTCCACAAGAATCCTAGATAGGCATTTCAAACCATTGATCTTTCATTCTCTGGCGGAACTGGATGCCTGCTCCACCGACCACTTCTGTTCGTTGTAAGGTGGGTTGCGGCTTGATATGGTATAGAGTGTGGAACAGAGCAAGATTGGGTTCAATCCCAATGAATGCTTCACATGCATGTACAAAGACAACAATATGCAGAATACCATTGGGGTTGAGATGATGAAACTGAAGACTATAGAAGTCGAGAAGTGAACGAAAGAAGGAGGAAATCGGAAGCCCAACTCCACGCTCGTAGAAAGAAATAACCAGATGGATTTCATGGGTGTTTTCAGTGGGAAATTGTGGATCTTTGCACGATTTCCACTGCATGGTATCCGCAAAAAGAAGCAAACCTTGTGACTGTCACACCCGGATTTTCACAAAAACTCGAATGTGGCCATATGTGTGCCCAGGAAGTCAAAGTACACATATAGCGAACAAATATGATAAACAGAGAACATATGCTTGAATAAATTCTTCATTAAATAAAGTTTTACATCAGAGTGCATCATAAATAATCTAACCAAATACAGCGGAAGACTAATAAACTCTCAAACTAATGGAGCCGCAATCCACAGGGACTCTGACTGGGAGAACGGAACTCAGTACTACAGTAGATCTTCTAGAAACTCAGCAGCAGCAGACTCATTTACTCTATATGTTACCCATCCGGGATTTTGTTGAATAATGACAAGTGTAAGTAAAACATTTACTTAGCAAGTATAGCACGGGTGTATGAAGGCTCAAAGTAAGGCTAGACACGGCTGAACTACATTAGCATTTTTAGTTGGTTCATTTTAACATTATCCAAGTTACTACAAGTGAATAGAACCCAGTTGCAACCCAATTAGTAAAGTATAAGTGACATTAAGCATGAATAAACATCATCTTCTAATCAAAAGGATCCAGGCTGCTCATGACCCTGAGCAAGGCTATCATGATAGATTTACACTCTGCAGAGGTTTCGCCCTTTACCCACCAGTCGCGTAAAAGTTCAAAAGAACCTTGCACCGAAGAACTTTGCACCCAGCCACGCATATCAACACTTCCGAGGTGTGACTGCATAGGGACGCTGCAAGGTTTTTCATAAGACACCCTAACAAGACAGTGGCCTCTAAGGTACAACAAGGTGGTGAGACTCTAGGCACCGAGATTGACTTACGCTTACGGAGTCACACCATAAGGGGGTCAATGGCATCCAGAGCGCGGGCATCGCACCCAACAATGCGCAACATGTGGAGTTCCCCGTCACAGGGACTCCCAACACCGGACTGGGTCTAACGAGACCTAGCCGACGGGGCTACCGTCCTCGGTGGAATCAAGAAACACCACGTGCCTTGCTTCCCATAACGCCGTCGGCCCCACCGGTAACCACTGGCAAGCTAGAGACGTACAAGCTACTTAACCAAGACTAGAGTCGTAATAGTTCTAGCGGTGGCGACAGGCTCCTGGGTTGACGCTTTAAGAACCGAACCTTATGGAGGGACACTAGAATAAAGCACGAAGCACATGCTCTAGTTCCCTAAACCAAGTTGCTAAAAAGCAAGTTTTATCATTAATGTTGAAGTGGACCATTAAGTCAATATTAACAATTAAATAATGGTGATAGTAGCTGCGCATAGCAAAAATCTACCCATATGCATAAACCCAAGGTAAACAAGGACATGATATTCAAAACTAGGTACAACCTTAATGGTACATCAAATTAGACACATGCATTTATGAAATAATTTAATACAGTGTGAGTAGGTAGCAAGGATTGTCCGTGCTATAACTTGCCTTAAATCCATTTTAATTACTCACGGTCTTCAACTCTTGATCTTCACACTCTTCTCCTTGATAGGAATCGAAGCATGTTCCTTCTAGTCACAGCGATCAACAACACGAGCATACAAGTAGACAAACAAACACAAATAAGAACAATACACCAATCAAAGGAAAAGCATTAAAAAGAGTGCACTAAAGGATAGGGATTGGTTCTAAGGTCACGTTAGCGCAAGAAACGTTGAAAACGGAGCTACGGCTGAAGAGATAGAGCTATTCGAAGATTTGTATTATGAAATAAAATAACAGACTAGATGCTTGATGTATTTTAATTAAGTCAAATAATTCATATAGGTTATTTCAGAGAAATACCCTATTGAGAAATAATATGAATTATATTTGAACATTGGAAAAAGGCGGGAGTAAACTTAATCATGTTTTAATTGCAAATGTTCAAGTATAAATTATTCTACTTAAAGCATTAACTTAAAATAAATCATATGAGAACATCTAATCAAATACTTTTATGAAACTTGTTGAACTAATCATTATTATGATAGAAACACATTTATGTTGATATTAATCAAATTAACATTTATTTAAGAAAGCATGAAGTTTAACTCTAATTTTCTTTTAATTAGAAAAGCTGGTTAAATACACATTCATCAAATTAACAACACTTTATGAAAACCGAGATGAAACTTAATTATTTGTTATTTAGAAAACTAGCTAAATAGATATTAATCACATTAACGTTAATAAGAAAACCAGAGTATAACACATTGAAATAACCTTTAATCCAATTAATGTTAAATAAAATTCACAAATAAATAACATGGTAAATATCATTGCTAACTCGTAGTTTGAGTCCATACGAAGCTAACGCAACAACAACGGATCTAAAACGTGGATTTTATTGTGAAAACAAGGTTGAGGGATCTATTCGGGATTAACTATAGCCGGCAGGGGTTAGTTTGCAAGATTTCGTAGACTCAGGGAACAGTCGCTGAGAATAGAGGAAATCTCGAGGTTAGATCTGCTAAAACACCACGGACTTGGATTGGACTGCGAGAATCTAATCCTTCCAGGGGGTTTCTTGCAAAGCCTGGAGCTTCTTGCTCCCATGGCCGTCGGGCGGCACTGGGCGTCCTGCTCGCTGGCGATTGGGCGGATGGGGGGCCTAGGCGACGCGTGCAACAGGGAGAGGAGGATGAGGGGATCTCGCGGAGGTGCTCACCATGGCAGGAAGTGGAGGGCGACGGCCGAAACTTGGTCCGCGGCGAACGTGGCGGCCGGCAGTGGTGCCCTCACGTGGGGAAGCTTCTCCGGCGACAAGGTGGGGTCAGCGAATAGCGGCGGGTGTGCGGCTCAGCGACGGGTTGCTCATGGTGGCCATGGATTCGTCTGGCAGTGACCGAGGCGATGGAATCGGGGCGGCACCCAGGCCGACGGTCGGTCCAGGCGGCGAGCTCGCGCGACGCGCGCACAAGGCGGAGACGGGTGGAGGCATGGGCGCTATGGCTTGGATGGCACAAGCCTCAGGGTGGCGGTCTTTGTAGGGACGCGGAGGCCAAGGATTGCGGAGTGAGCACGCCAAGGAAGGAGAGCGGCGGCGCGGCGGCGATTGCGGAGCGGCGACGGTGTCGCGCGGACGCCGTTGCGGCGCTGCGGGGTGGGCCGCGTGGAAGAGAAGGGAGTGGGCCAAGGCGCTCTGGGCCGTGTGGCAGCGGGGGAGATGGAAATGGGACGCGAAGGAGCTGGGCTGGGACGAAGCTAAGTGAAAGAAAAGGAGGGGCAAAAGCGGACCAAGTGAAAAGCTCAGGGGGCAAAACCGAACTGGGCCGGATTGAGCCAGGTTGTGCCTGAACCAGGGGAGAGCGGGCCGGGTTGGGTTGGAAGGGAGTTGGGCTAGATCCAGCCCAGTAGTAGTTTAGGGTTTTCTTTATTTTTGGAATAACAATTTCATATGCAAAGATAAATCCAGAAAATTCTGGATAAATCATTTAAGCCATGAAAAATGCTCCGAAAATTCCAAAAATCTTGGGAAAAAATCCTAGAGAATAAGTTGGACAAGAGGAACCCAAATAAAATATTTGAAGCTCATGAAATAGATTATAGCACCTTCTAAAAATTAGAATTAGCACTGGAAAAATAGGAATAAATTCCAAAAAAATGTGGAAAATTCCTATTAGGCTTCTAAACGCATTTTTGAAAACTTAACACACATAAAGCCACTAAATGCAAGCCGGCAAATTCCCTGAAAAATGGTTTATACACTGCTTTATTTTAATTTAGAAAAATGGTTTTCCCTATACTAAATTCCCTGCAAATTAAATAACGTTGAGAAAAAATTTAAAATTATGAGAAATTGTTTATTTAATTATTCTTCAAAACACACATCCTGAAATCCAAAAATATCAGGGTGTGACAGTGACACAAGAGATTGCAGATCATCATGAGAGGCTGTGCACCACTTCCACGCATCACCTGGTGATGGATGAGTCTTGGACTGCGGCTTGACATTTGGATCTACGATGGAGGCCCTTTTCCTAGTGGTCTTTCTTTCCGCTGGCTTGGTTGCCTCTGCTTCTTCATCTTTCTTTGTGGCTCCTTTCTTTTGGCCCATAATAGTTGCGTGCGTAAGGACCTTGGATTTTTCTCGCATTCACTAAAGGAGACTGGTGCGCAAAGCCTGGGCGCTACACACAAGCAAGAAAAGCTCGAGAGCTGGTAGAAAGATCGGGGGTTGTGGCTGGGAACTCAGGAAGAAGAGAATGGCAGCATAGTAAACAGATGTAGATAAATGTGGTTTTTCACCTGAGTATTTATAACGCATGGCTAGGGTTACTGTGTGATACAGTAAATCCCCGTGGCGCATGACATTTCGTTATTAGGGCCGGTTTTTTAGGGATAAAATTCCTAACTAACCACCGATAGCGGGATTTTTTGAGATTTCAGATTTTTGAAGATTCCCTTGATCTTCAAAACAAAGATATTTTGTTCCAAAGATCGGGGGCTACATGTGAATATTGCGGGATTTGATTTTTCCGAGGTTAAAGACGAAATTCAAGCGAAGACCTCCGACTAGTTTTAACAGAACTACTCGGAAGCTCAGGGGCTACGCCCAATGGGTGCACCTAGTCGCTGCGCGTCATTGAACTACTCCGTATGAAGATAGAAGACTACTTTGAACCTTCAACTACTTAAAAAGTAGTCGGAGGCTCGGGGGCTACACCCAATAGGTGCATCAAAGATGCACTCCAATGAAAACTACATGAAATGAAGAATAGAGCGTCTTGAGTTTTACTCCAACTATTTGAAACATCAAGAAGATGAGGCCTTAAAGATGTTAAAGCAGATTCAAGACTTGAAGCAAAAGCGCAAGATGCTCAGGGGCTTGTGGGACCAGGATCCCTAGGGCACTCATGTACGGGACTAAACTACTTGGTAGAGTAGTATGACCTGACTACTCCATGAAGCAGTCGGCTATGGTGCAAGACGGCGTAGTTGACTTGGAGAACTAGTCGTGTACTGTTAGGATACTCCCCAAAGTATTTTGTTGTAGTACTCTTTGTTGTATACGACTAGAATCATGTAACCGACTTGTAACTCTGCTCCCCGTGTATATGAGGCGGAGCAGGGACCCATCCAAAATGACTCAACTCATACACAACGCAATCAAGCATACATGATGTAGGGTATTACGTAATTTGCCGCCCGAACCTGTCTAAATCTTTGTCTTGTGTGTGCACCATCGTTCTTAGAACTCGGCGAGACCCACAAAACTACTTTCTGAGATACCACTAGACAGATACACCAGAGATAAATCTTCGACAATACTGGTGTACAAACTCTGCATAGTAAAACTATATATATAGCCAAGTCCTTGGTCATGGACAACCCCTATGAACTGCTCATTCTGATTATTGTTTTGGTGACTAAACTTCTACCTCCCCTTTTTAATTAAGGAACCAGCTTGGCTGATGAGATGGGAGGGGCTTGGAGACGGGAACCTGTTCCGACATGATAGCCCATGGAGGGGTGAGTTGGTGTTGGAAACTCATGTTTTAAACTGCTGTTGTTTGCATAGGAAACCCCAGCCTTTTCCTTGTACATTTGATTACTAGATTAGTCCACTTTAAAGCTTGCACATATATGGATGGTGATGTTGAATTTTTCCAATCCTTGGGAACAGTTCAAGGGTTTGCAGGGTACGAGTCTGACTTCGACAACAACGCCAATGGATGGTACGACTGAGGTGTTGTGCTTCGCTCGATTGAATGCCTACGGAGAAGATGAAAATGAAGCCCTAAAGCTTAGCTACCGCTGGGTTGGTTTACTTATTGTTGATTAGCCCAAGTGGCTTGTATCCCATACTTTCTATGTTGGAAGATGTAATAACCTAAATATTGCACTATGATTTCGAGGTATGGATGTGATGACTTCTGAAATGAGTTTTGTACGTTATAGCTGTTGATTCTGGGACTATCACAATGGTATAGGGAGTCGGATTTTTAGTAAGAAAAGTCCGGTTCGTTTCATTCATCACCATGAAACTCCTTTGACTCAGTTACCTAGTTTGTGGTCTAGATAACCGTGCAATAAAACTATGCATAGAGACTAGCCTAAGAGTTACCTGGTATGCATGTCCTTGCATTGGTAGATCTTCGTGCTGCCATGAAGTGCATGCCCTATCCAATGTGGCCACTATCTTGTATATCAGTACATGTTTGCTTCAATCTTGTTCACCAGTTGAAACTTCAATTAATGGAATACTCCCAGCGGAGTATTTTATTCCCTTTATTTTTTTATATTCAGCTGATTTTCACTAGTCTACACAGAAAATAATATGTTGACCACTACGGATTAGTAGTATTACTTAGTAATTGACTTTACTTTGGTTTCAATGGTATAGCATTTATTTATTCCATACCATTGCATTCTGGCATATGCTTGAACTATCAAAATAATATATATACTAATCTTCAAGTTGCACGTGAAGCTTTCTTGTGCCTTTGTTCCCTTTTGGGTCAAGTTTGTTTATGTTACAAAATATATTAGTTTAATATATTAGAGTGATCAATATGACCATTACCATTCCAATGGGCCTCTCCGGAGGGGCCTGTCCCTTCGGGTGGCATCCACCATGCCCCTTGGGCCATGCATATATACAGTAAATGTTCCCTCTGTAAATGAATCAATCCATTCCAATTTCTTTTATTCCATTCTCAACATGTTATCAGTCACTTTGCCTACTACTGAGCACAAAAAAAGTTCAGAGGCATAAGGCCTCACACACGTCACTGGGTAAGAAATGGATCCCAGTAACCTTCGTTTCTATGAACTAGACAATGGATTCCTAGTTCTTCATCTTCATGGCCATTGGTGTTGGAGGCATAGACGCCCCTGTATCCGCTTCCGTTGATGGGGCTTCACACACCACGAATGACGCCCTGTAGCATGTCGTAGTCATGGTGGATGTCGATTCCATGGTTGGTGTGGCCATCCCATCCTCGATGGACTCCAGCCTGCTCCTCCCGTGCTTGCACTGTGCGCGAGGCCTCGTTCATGCCGGCTTTGGCCCTTAGGCCACATCGCCCTCAGCGCCCTCATCGGCAACACCATCAGCAGCTCCGCCCGCGGCGGAGGCCACCCATCCGGCAGTGCCGCCCTCTCAGCCCAGAACCGCTAGCCGTGCAGCGGCCGCGGACAGCCGCTGCGGCATCCTCCCGACACTTGGAACCCAGCTACGCTGGGCTTCGCCCCCAGCGCACGAACGCCGGCGATGGCCGGCTGTCGGCGCAAGCCGACAACAGGTGTGGCGTGAATAGAGAGGGAGAAGGGGACCAGGTGGCGGTGGCGGATCCGAGCCACAGCGCCGGTAGCAGTGGCGGCGGGCGGCGAACCTTTGTCCGAGGCGTCGCACAACGCACTTGCGAGCGCGACACAGCGCGGTGGCTCACAATGCCAGCGCCGGTGGCACACCAGCGGTGAATGTGCCCGCGTGGAGCAAGGCGGCAGTGCAGTGGCAGGGGAGGAAACCCTAACCGCTCCCCCGCCCCTTTTATACGGTCCGCGTGTCCTAGGTAGGCCGGCTGGGCCGATTCGTGAGCCAGGCAGGCAGCGCCGCACCGCTGGGCCGTGTCCGCGTAAGGCACCGGCTTGCCCACGGCTGGGCCGCGCCCGCGCATGGGCCGCACTTCACCCGTGGCTGGGCCACGTGATGCCCCCGCGCTGGGCTGCATACCCTCGGTGCCACGCGGGCCACCGGCTGGGCCGCGTACGGCGTCGTGGACTGAAACAAAAGAAAAAAGGGATTAGCCCACAGGCCAGATTGCCCCCTTTTTTCTCCTCCAAATGTACACTATATATATCTACACTATAAATATCCTAAACAATTGAAAACACTTCCCACCTAAAAAATTATGTACACTCCTCTCACACCGTCCCCATCTGGGGAATTTTTTCTATCTACGAGGTGATACACAGATGAAAATCGATCGTTCCACTGTGAGTAGACGCCATGTGACGGTTACGAAATTGGGCCAGGTGGTACATGGATGAAATTGGGCTCCAGGCTATTCTGTGAAGGTTATGAAACGTCACAGATTGCATCTATCTATGACGATTTGGGAAAACCGTCACGAGGGTTAATCTATGACGCTCAATACATAGTGATACTTGAAAACATCATAAACACTGCTTTGTGACATTTTTTTATTGATCTATTTTGCTTGTCATTGATTACAAGGTTTATTGTAGTGCCATCTCGAACCGAGCTGCAACTGCCAGCAGCAACAGCAGCTGCTATCCGCCGCCGGCCGCAGAGACAAGGGATCCCGCTGGAACGCCAGAACGCCATTCGGCCAGAACGCCGAGCCGTCGGCTCCAGCGTTGAGGGTGCCCGCTGCCGCGAGGTGCAAGGGCTGCAAGCCCACGGAGGAGAAGTTGGCCCCGATCGAGATCCTCATCGACGGGCCCAACCCGGAGCCGACGCCGCGGCGTGAGGAGGAGTCGGCCCCGATCTAGATCCGCGGAGGGGAGGCTCCCTTGTGCTGGCTAGCTGGGCCGCGCACCACCGGAGGTCGGTGGGCCTCGCGCGCCGGAGGTCGGCTGGGCAGCGGGGGTGGCGCGGGGAGGCCAGGCGGGAGGGGGGAGCTTGGGCGCGGCGGCGGGAGGGGCTTGCGGTGGGGAAGGGGGCGGGGGAGATGGGAGAAAGAAATTATAGCGAGAGAGAGAGTGGGGAGATAGAGTGCGGGTGAGAGGAGAGAGAGATAGATTGGGCATGGGTGAGAGGAGAGAGAAAAAAAGAGAAAATAGTGGGCCCGAGATATTGGTAGATGGTATAGAGTATAAGATACAGAGGATGACTGGTGATGGGAACTAGGGTTGCCCGATCTTCCGAAAGGTTCTGATAACTCTCCATTTGGTGAAGTCGTGACTCAAATCGATCCGGCTTCCGAACCACACGTTCCGAACCCCGCAATCGCAGCACCACGTCTCCTCAGGTTATCAACCGGCGTTGCACGGTTGACCTCGCCCAGAAGGCTAAACGTTGCACGGTTGACCTCACCCAGAAGGCTAATCCTTGCCTGAGAATCGAAGAACAAAAGAAAGAACGAGAAAGATTGCAACACAATTGCAGATGTATGATTCAACTCACGAAGTTGGGGTCTCACAAACCAACGAGCGGCAACACTGTTCTTGACATAATTGATCTAAGCAAAACCCAAACCCTAACTTGGGCAGCGGCTACTGTTTTAAGGAACTAGGGTCGTGGTCGACTCCCCTGGATGCGCCCCTATTGGGCTCAACACGATACACGGCCCAAAGGCCAAAATACGATGACGCAGCACCGAAACAGATTTTGGATATCAACTTGTTTCATCGATTCCTGATGACTCCGGATGAATTTTGACATGAGACCAGTACCATTGCAAAGATTATCTTCTTAGCTTTCGAAGCATATAAAGAAAATCCAAATCCGAGCCCGTATGCGACCTGGGCGTCCGATTTAGCGCTGACTGCTCCTGAACTCCGAGGTGGACTCGAAGTCGAGTTGATTTGGGCCTCTATCTTGACTTGCACGCCCTTGCTGGTCCTCTCCACCTTGAAGCCCTTCTCCAACTATCCTCCGGTCCTCTCCATGGTTCCTAATTACAATATAATCATTAGGTAGCAATCTATTCTCATAATCACATAGAGAAGTACTTAGGAACGAGCTCACATCTAAATTCAATTGTCGCGCACTCTTTCTTTTCTCAAGTGCAACCATACTAAATCACCCGGTTCAAGCTATACTTATTTCCTACCTTTACTACCAGCAATTCTATACTTGTCGTTCATCTTTTCAATGTTGTGCTTAGTTGTTTCATGCATTTACAAAATAAATTTAGCACTTTCCTTGGCATCATTATGAATCCTTTCACTAGTAGGCAAATGCAAAATATCTATAGGTGCAAGAGGGTTGAAACCATACACTACTTGAAAAGGACTTACCTTGGTGGTAGAATGTGTTGCTCGATTATATGCAAACTCGACATGAGGCAAACATTCTTCCCACATCCTCAAATTTTTATTCAAAATAGCTCTCAACATAGTACCCAAAGTACGGTTCATAACCTCCGTTTGTCCATCAGTTTGTGGATGATAAGTAGTAGAAAACAACAATTTTGTACCCAACTTGTTCCACAGAGTCCGCCAAAAATGACTCAAGAATTTATCATCGCGATCTGAAACAATAGTAGACGGCATACCATGCAAACGAATAAACTCTTTGAAAAAGAGGTCAGCAATATGTATAGCATTATCACTCTTATGACATGGTATAAAGTGTGCCATCTTAGAAAAATGATCCACCACAACAAATATGCTATCACTCCCCCTCTTAGTCCTAGGCAATCCCAAAACAAAGTCCATAGAAATATCTGCCCAAGGAATAGAAGGAACTGGAAGAGGCATGTATAACCCATGTGGATTCAAGCGAGACTTAGCTTTTTGACATGTGGAGCAGCAAGAAATAAACCTCTCAACATCTATCTTCATATGATGCCAAAAAAATGCGAGGCCAAAACATCCGCAGTCTTCTTAGCACCAAAATGGCTCATCATCCCTCCTCCATGCGCTTCCTGTAACAACAAAAGACGAACGGAACCAACTGGAATGCATAGGCGGTTAGCTCTAAACAAGAACCCATCATTAACCACAAATTTGTTCCATGCACGTCCCTCTCTAAAATTCAGCAACACATCTTTAAAATCAGGGTCAAGCGCATATTGTTCTTTTATCGATTCAAGTCCAAAAATCCAACAATCAAGTTGGGATAGCAAAGTATATAGTCTAGACAAAGCATCAGCAATCACATTATCCTTCCCCTTCTTGTGTTTGACAACATAAGGGAAAGTTTCAATAAATTCAACCCACTTAGCATGTCTACGATTCAGATTATTTTGAGAGCGAAGATACTTCAGCAATTCATGATATGATCAGAATGAACAAGAAATTTTCTAGGCCACAAATAATAACACCACGTTTCTAAAGAACGTACAAGTGCATACAATTCCTTATCATACGTAGAATAATTCAGAACTGGACCATGCAACTTTTCACTAAAATATGCAACAGGTTTACCATCTTGCATCAAAACACCTCCAATACCAACTCCACTAGCATCACATTCTAACTCAAAAGTCTTACCAAAGTTTGGAAGTTGCAGCAATGGCGCGTGCATAAGCTTGTACTTCAATGTTGCAAAGGACTCCTCGTGTGCTTTTCCCCAATGAAACACCACACCTTTCTTCATCAACTCGTGCAACGATGCAGCAATGGTGTTGAAATCTTTGACGAAGCGGCGATAGAAACCTGCAAGACCAAGAAAACTTCATACCTGTGTGATGGTTTGGGGCAACGGCCAGCTCTCAATGGCCTCAATTTTCATCGCATCCACATCAATTCCCTGTGGAGTAACAACATAGCCAAGGAAAGAAACTCTATCGGTGCAAAAGATGCACTTATCAAGATTAGCAAACAAACGTGCATCGCTCAACGCATCAAAAACAACACGTAAGTGTTTCATATGTTCATCCAAATACTTGCTGAAAATTAATATATCATCAAAGTAAACCACCACAAATCGCCCAATAAAAGCCCGCAAAACCTCATTCATCAATCACATGAAAGTACTAGGTGCATTGGTTAAATCAAAAGGCATAACTAACCACTCATATAACCTGAATTTTGTTTTAATAGTTGTTTTCCATTCATCTCCAAGTTTCATTCTTATTTGGTGGTAACCACTACGCAAGTCTATCTTTGTGAAAATTATAGCACCACACAACTCATCAAGCATGTCATCTAGCCTAGGAATAGGATGACGATATCGAATGGTAATATTATTGATAGCTCGACAATCAACACACATACGCCAAGTACCATCTTTCTTGGGAACCAAAAGCACAGGAACAAGACAAGAACTAAGGCTTTCACGGACATACCCACGGTCCAACAGTTCTTGGACTTGTCGCTGAATCTCCTTAGTCTCCTCAGGATTGGTGAGATAAGCAGCATGGTTCGACAATGTGGCTCCGGGAATCAATGATAAGCAGCACGATTCGGCAATGTGGCTCTGGGAACTAGGCTTTCCTGATCTTCTGAAAGGTTCTGATAACTCTCGATTGGGTGGAGTCGTGACTCAAATCGATCCGGCTTCCAAACCACAGGTTCCGAACCCCGCAATCGTAGCACCACATCTCCTCAGGATATCAACCGTCATTGCACGGTTGACCTCACCCAGAAGGCTAATCCTTGCTTGCGAATTGAAGAACACAAGCAAGAATGAGAAAGATTGCAACACAATTGCAGATGTATGACTAAACTCACGAAGTTGGGGTCTCACAAACCGACGAGCGGCGACATTGTTCTTGACAGAATTGATCTAAGCAAAACCCAAACCCTAACTTGGGCGGTGGCTACTGTTTTAAGGAGTCTAGGGTCGTGGTCGACCCCCCTGGACGCGCCCCTATTGGGCTGAACACGATACACGACCCAAAGGCCAAAATACGATGACGCAGCACCGAAACAGATTCTGGATGTCAAATTGTTTCGTCGATTCCCGATGACTCCGGATGAATTTTGACATGAGACCAGTGCCATTGCAAAGATTATCTTCTTAGCTTTCGAAGCATATAAAGAACATCAAATCCGAGCCTGTATGCGACCTGAGCGTCCGATTTAGCGCTGAGTGCTCCTGGACTCCGAGGTGGACTCGAAGTCGAGTTGATTTGGGCATCTATCTTGACTTCCACATCCTTGCTAGTCCTCTCCGCCTTGAAGCCCTTCTCCAACTATCCTCTGGTCCTCTCCATGGTTCCTAATTACAATATAATCATTAGATAGCAATCTATTCTCATAATCACATCGAGAAGTACTTAGGAATGAGCTCACCTCTAAATCCAATTGCCGCGCATGAGCTCTAGTGATTGGACCTTGAACGATCAATGGAGGATTGTTGTGAGTATCCATAGGAGTGATGTCCTCATCAACTGGTGCGAAAGAAATCGATATAGAAAAGACAATCTTGGTGATTAGGCAAGTATTCCTTTTAGAGGATGAAACTAGAGGACGACGAGTAGCGGATAGTCTCACTCGATCACTAAAATTTCTCCTGATGATTTCATCTATTGAAGAAGAGTTTGGCGTGGGATCTCCAGGAACGCACAAATTCCTGAGACTCACGGGCAACCTGGGCCTTGTTTACTTCCCGAAATTGGGAGGCAAATTTGGGTCTTTTGGAGTGCGTGCGCTACTGTAGCATTTCGTTTGTATGTGTGAAAAATTATCTAAAAATTGATTAATTAGGTTCAAAATGTTCATCTCGTAGAGTACAACAAAACTGTGTAATTAGTTTTTGATTTTATCTACATTTAGCACTCCATGCATGCTACGACATTTTGATGTGATGGGAATCTTCTTTTTGCATAGTGAACTTTGGGGGTAGAATTTGGGATCTAAACAAGGGCCTGGGCAGCATCTCTCATTGGCAACAAGGAATGTATATTACCCCATATCTCCTGCATGCAAACACATGTGGGAGGAATCTTGTCAATGGAATTATAAAGGAAGGAATCCACCTAGAGTTTTGCAGCACAAAAAACACTACTCCCTCTGTCCCTAATTATAGGTCGTTTTCACTTTCCGAGAAACATTTTTGACCGAATATATAAAAATATATATTAATATTTATAGTACATAATAAATATCATTAGATAGATATTTGAATCTAGTTTTTTAATAAATTTATTTGGAGATTAAAATGTTACATGTATTTTTTAAAAATTGAAGCAAAGTCGTGGCACGAAAACCAATGGTGACAGTTATTTAGGGACGGAGGGAGTACATCTCTTTCACTTGATTCGCGAACTTGTGCCACACCTCGTCAGATTGACCACATCTCTTTCACTCGATCCACGGCCTTTGCTTACAAGTCCATTCAATCCATGGCCCTAGAGATAGTAGCGGCCTGGTTCCGCCGCCTCATCAAAGGCCTCGCCTCATGCTCCTTTGCATCGATGCCCCGAGTCGCGGCTTTGTCATGTGGTGTCGCCTCCCTACATCGATGACTCATCACATCATCTCCCTCTCATCAAGGCCTTGGCATGTCACCTTCAATTCACCATGTTGAGGACTAGAGTGGCCCGCCGCCTAGCCTACATCGCATTGCCTCCTCTCTTAGATTGGCCAAGGAAGGCAAAATGCATGGAAAACAAAAGGGATAGACACTCTCCATCCTCGACGCGACTCCAAAAATTCTAAAGAATTTGGAGGGACCCCCTAAATCTGCTGATATATGCCGGTGAGTGGGCGTCGGGCTAAAAAAATTAGAGAACAATGACACACGTTTGATTGAAAATCAGTAATGATGAGGCGGCTCCTGATATAAGCTAAAAAAATGCAAAATAGATATTGTAGCATAGCGTGCAGACCGGCCTGAAGAGCTTTTGTAACATTAATACATTGTTGAATTAAAAGCATATACAAGGTTTCATAGGTAATGCAAATCACCATGTTAACAGCTTGAAGTCACAAATATAAAAAAGGAACCATCACCACATTTCTATGAAACTATAGTAGAGGCGGTAGACATGAATAAAACCTGCAAGTATAGGTATATGGTCCCTACAGATTAAACTGAAACCTATAATCAAGATCTTTGGGTGCATGATATGATGTTATATAATGTAAAACTAAATAACCAGCATGTATGCAGTATGTTATGGGTGAAGCATGCAGGACAATGCATTAGTGAACACAAAAGGGAAAAGGAGGTAAAAAACACACACAACGAAAAGATGATCATAATCGTTAATTGGAAGCACACACAGCTAGTCATCAAGATAAACAAAGGAAAAAATGAAAAACATATACAAAGGAAAAATGTAATACAGACATGGTGAGAGATCAAGTTGGGATGTGTCTTTGTCTATTTTGTGACAAGTGATTGACTAGATGATTTGTAGCTTTTCCGGTTGAGTTGATATTCTCTTATGCGCTTGATTATGCTAATGACTAACCGGAAGTGTTGTGTGTGTTGCGTTGAGTTGTGGTGTTTGTGTAAAACCATATGTTGGATGTTGCGTCTCTTGGCTTGAATGTGCAGGTGTCGGTTGTGGCACGATTGCCAGCAGCTGAGTGGTGAAGGGCAAGCTTCAGCTTGGGTGCGATGTACCATGCGGTGGTGAAGGGCAAGCAAGAGGCTTGGCGCCGATGAACCATGCGGTGGTGAAGGTCAAGTTGAGGCTTGGCGCTGAAGGACCGTCCGATCCAGGTGGAGTCGTAGACGATCTACATCGTGCACGTGAAGAGCAAGAGTACACGGTGATGAAGACGGCGTCGGTCAAGTCAAGGAGGGATCTTGGTGGAGGCTAGACATGCGTCGACATTGGTCAATCACACCGGGCGAGGTGTGCAGGAGGGTTTGACCGGTTTGGCCTCAAAACCGGGGGTAAGTCACGCCATGTGGAGTGTGTGAGAGGGTTTGCCGGTTTGGTCCTTAAAACCGGGCATTGGTGGGTCTGTCGGTTTGGGCCTCAAAATCGGGTGGCGACGAGTCGGAGGATGCGAGGCACCATCACGAAGCTTGCATTGAGGCGAAGTGAAGTCGTGAAGACGTCGGGTCCGTCCGATGCTCCAAGAAAAATCTGGACGGTTTTACCCCTAGGGGTATTTGAGTTGTATGCTTCATGTAAGGGCGTTTTGGTCATTTATCGGAAGCCATATATATATGTGAAGTGACTCTTGAGGCAGCCATATCTCTTGACCTCTCTCTGGGGTAGTAGCTCTCGTTTGTTTGTGTGGGGTTTTTTTGGGTTTGGAGACAGGGAGAGAAGAGAGAATCTTTGAGTGATCTTTTTGCCATCTTAGCTTTGATTGTTGATAGGAGTGGCCTGTAACCGGACCACATGAAGTAATCCAAAGATCAATTTCTTGCTCAAGTGTCACCCCTTGTCAAGATCCGAAATTTATCTTTTTCAGGATTTTTGGAGCTATTTTCGGGAATTTTCGTTCTTCGCATTTGGGTGCGAAATTCACGAAATTTGTTGGGGGGTTTTGTTGCTGGTATCTTTGTGAGCAACTTTGATGTGATTCCCTCATGAATTCCTCACGGATTTGGCTTGAATTTGTAGTTTTCCCGGAATCGTTCTTGAAGTGGTGTTCTTTGGTTTGATTCAAAATTGGTCATGGATACTTGATCTTCTATTTTCTAGATCTATTAGCCCTTGGGGTTGTGAACCTTTGGCTCAAGTTTTGTGCGAAATCATAAAGATTTGAAGGAGTTCTTTGAAGTTGCGCCGTTCGTTCTGTTCGCGCAGCAGCAGTGCCAGCGAAGCGACGCGGTCAGGCGCGCATGCACGCCACGCGCACGCAGCGCTGCAAGCCCAGCGATGGGGGCACGTGCCGCCCAGCTTGCTGCAGCGCGCGGCCCAGGCGAAGCAGCTCACACGCGCAAGGCCCAGGCGGGGCGAGTAGGCCCAGCCAGGGGGGCTCCTATCTGGCTCGCTGAAGCCATATAGGAGCGCCGGCTTAGAGGCCCACGAAGACCCATCACGTAGCCCTTCTTCCCCGGTGCGCCGTCACCCCCGCCCCGTCATCCTCCGCAGTGGCCGGCGGCTGCCGCGCCATCTGCCCACCGCCCGTCATCGCCGCTCCGCCCCACCCTTCCTCACCCAATGGATCTTCTTATCCTCACGCCTTCATCTTCCTCGCGTCGTCTTCTTCCTTGCGCCCATGCGCCCGCCGTCGTCGCCACCTTCGCCGCCGTCCACCGCTGCCGCCCCGCCCTTCCTAATCCTATGTGCTTGTCGCCCCCGCCGCCGGTCCCCGCCCACCGGATGTCTGGCCCTGCACGGCCGGCGGCTCTCCCGCGCAGCCTCATCTCCGCCGCCGGCCGTCCCTGCGAGCCGCTCCCGCCTGCCTCCCACCCCTCCGGCCGCCTGCGTCCCGTCCCTCCACCCTCGCCTTCAAGCCGGCGTGCGCCGCCCGACCCCCGGAGGAAGAAGGAGATCGTGCGGCCGACAGTGGCCGCATGAATCTCAAACACCGGAAGCCGCGTCGTTTAAATGGCTTCCAGAAGCCATATAGGATTGACGAGCAGCGCCAGCGCGGGCGGCCCAGGAGCAGCAGCCGAGCGGCCGGGCGCACAGCCAGCGCGGCTGATGCAAACCCGCTAGGGTTTGTGCCCGATCTTTCGATGAGAAGGGGATAACTTCGATTTAGACTGGAGAGACGATCACGGCCCGACTACAACCATCCAAGGACGCTGCGCCTTAGCAACCGATACACCAACTCCAGCGGTCGCCGTGATCTTGTGGAGCACGATCAACCAAACCACTAGGGTAATTCCTGCAAGCAATCGAAGAACAAGCAAGAACAAGTAGAACAAGCAACGGAATTGCAAATTTGGAGATGATAACCAATCTGAAATCACAAAGGTGGGATTCTGAAGACTCGAAGACGGGCGGCTGGACCAGCATGCGCGCTTACAAGCAAGTAGCAATGGCTAAACTTAATCTAAACAAAACCCAAGTGTTCTTGGTGGCGGCTAAGGGGTATAAGACAAGGGAGGACAACCACAGGGGTGCTGGGGTTGTGCTCCAACCCTAGGACGCATCCATAATGGACTCTACATGATACACGGCCCATCGGGCCAAAATAAGATGGCGCAGCATCATGGGCAGAAAACATCTCGGAGAAAATAGACGAGTCTGGACGACTCCGAATAGATATGGACGTGCGGTCATATCCGTTGGAAAGTAGACTTGATAAGCTTTCCGTGAAATACTTGAACGCCCCAATCCGAGTCCGTATGCGACCGTGGTGTCCATCACAAGTTGATGTTTTTCTGCAGTCCGAATCCAGACTTTCCAAAACGTGTTGAATTTGGTCTCTTTCCTTACTTGGGCCATTGTGACGTGGTAGCCTGATAGAAAACGTGGAAATACTTAGAATTGGTCCCCAATCAACTTCTTTGGTCCTCCATGCTTTCCATGTATGTTTAATACTCTTTTTGATCCAGCTATATATTTCTGAAAATGACATTGAACACACATCATGGCGTATGGTCGTATCCGAGCATGTGATGTCCTCGTCAGCGGCCCAGCAGCTGGCAGGCCGTTCGCGGCCCAGCGCGCAGGCGGAGCAGCCCGCATCGGCAGCGACGTGCACGCAGCCCAGGAGCACTCGTGCGGCCCGAATCAGAACAACAGCAGCTTCCCATTTGCAGATACGTGAAATGTTGCTTTCAATGAATAGTGAGCTAATCATTACATCCATTGTTTATTCATTACTGCAGCTTATTTAATCTAATCTGTAGCTATTAGCTTGAGCTCATGTATTATCTCGGAATTGCTTTGAGATAGCTCATCTTTGCTTTGGCCCTTGATTAGTTTATTTCTATTTACTTGTTTTGGCCGGCAATACATAGAGCTATTATATATTGATGCATGTTTCCACTTAATCATTCTATCTATTTGGTTGGTGCTATGTAAGTGGCCCTTTGTTTTTGCTTCCGTGATACTTTGGTAACTTCCTAATCGTTCCTAGGGTGAGTAGGTTACTAGTTGGCTTGTGTCACCTTGGCGATTACAATAAATTCGTTTTGGATGTTTTTGGATATAGGCTGAGTTTCTTCAACGAGAAATTTTAGTCAGCTCCCATTCACTCACTCTGGTCGTCGTTTCGGTCCTTCACGTGGAGAACTATTCTTGCATTGAAACACCACTGAATCGAAAGCATCTACAATGCCTCATAGATAAAGCTCAAATTGCCATGTAGATGTAAACAGCATGAACCAACGTAAACATAAATAGACAAGAGGGTCACCACACGTCTATGCAACTCTAATAGAAATGCTTCTACCAATGAAGCAAGTAGCACCAGTGTGGAAGCAACCAACTTTAACAATCAAATTTATAAGATTGTTGCCTTCTGGACGGCACCAATCTACGGAACAGGGAACTGAATGTATCTAGCACAAAAGCAAAACGGTTAGCAGATGCACGTACAGCATGAATATTCCAGACGTAACACAGAATAATTTAGTCAGCACTGTAACTAAGTGTGAGGATGTTAATCAGGATAGGAAGAAAACTATTCAAAATCTAGTAGAAGCCGACAAGAAAATTACCCCCCTCGTCAGCGGACTGAGACAAAAAATATATTGTAATAATATATACAACCATATTTTGTTCAAGAAAAATTTGAAGCATGAGAAGAAGGAAGGGAAAAAACAAGGATGTGCAGTGGATGGCCAGGAAGAGGAAGAGAAAGAGTTGCACATCCATCCGATACACAAGAAACAAGGAAAAAAATTCAAGGGAAGGGAGACGAACTGAACAGTTCCAAAGCTTATAGCAACATTATCCCTTAATGACAGGTGGTAAAGCCATAGAAGGAATTGGAACAGTAACACAAAATATGGAAATCTGACAAATCACAATCAAACCAGAAGGACACGGAGGCGATGACTCCGTCATTAAGGCATCTTCGAGCCGGAGAGGCACAAGGACGCGAAGGCGGCGAATCCGCTGGCAGCCCACGGTGAGCCCTTGAATAAACTCCCCGCTCGGCTCCACCTACGCCGCCACGACAGGCTGCCTTCAGAAGAGATGCCGCCATGGGAGGTGGGCGATGGAAGATTTTTTTTACTGGTACTATGGCTGACACGTGGAATCAAATTAACCTAGTTCCGAATCCAAAGATGGGCAATAAAATAGTCAGGAGATTTCAATACCTCCTTGCGAACCTAACGTGGAAGATCTTGGCGAGAGAGAGCATCTGCAGGCGAGATCACCGGCGGCGACGGCAACTTAGCGCTAGGATTTCGCGGGCGCTGCGCGTGCAGGCGAGGCAGGGGTCAAAGGGGCGTTTGCGCGCTGGCTAAAGACCAAGGCCTTGCGCACCTAGACGTGCGTGCCTGGGCGGAGTCGACACGGGGTCGGAGACGAGCTCGGGTCCGGCTCGGTCGGGGAGACGAGTCCGACGGGAGGGGCCCAGCAGGGACAGGAGAGACGAGAGAGAGGTAAACGTGCCAGCGCGAGCAACGGGGATAGATGGGCCAGCAACTGGGCCGAGCTAGGAGAGGTAGAGGTTGGGCCGGCTCGGAAGACGAAAAGACTGGCCAGCTGAACTGAAAGGAAAAAGTCCATTTGAGGTCCCTCATGTATCGTTGTAGTCCGACTTTCATCCCCCATGTACAAAATTGGGTATTACTCATCCCTCAACTTCAAAACCAGTTATTTTTGATCCCATGGTTGTTTTGATGGCGGTTTTAGCTGACATGGCGACAGGTCAGCCATCCTAGGTGGCACCACGTCAGCTTTAAGGAACCTAAATTGAACTATGCTGATAGTTAAGAGGGTCTAATATACTTTACCAAAAAAATTATACAAATAATTTCTCAAAAACTATCCGAATATTTTTTCTATCCAGAAATCTAGTTTCTTTTTAGAAATTTTATATAAAAAATATTTTACCTAAAAAAATGAAACCAGGTTCGATTTTTTTCTAAAATAGATAAATAGAGCCACTTCTAGCAAATCAACATATAAAAGGTCATAAAAAATTAAATAATTCTTTGTTATTTGCTACCAGATGGAGTAAAAAAGATAGATTATGATTTTTGGAGAAAAAGAGTAAATAATTAAAGATAGAGTAAATAATTAAAGATGGAGTAAAAAAGATAGAGTATGATTTTTTCTAAGATTAGATTTTATTATTTTTAATTGCATAATTTCTCATAGAAAATATTTGGATAATATTTTGAGAAATTATTTATATAGTTTTTTTGTTAAGTGAATTTGGCCCCTGAACTACCAACTTAGTTCAATTTAGATCCCTCGATGATGACGTGGTGCCACATAAGATGGTTCATGTGTCGCCACATCAGCCAAAACCACTACTGAAACAACTGGAGAACCAAAAATAACCGATTTGTTAAGTGGTGCCACATAAGATAGTTTTCTACATAAGGGACGAAAACCAGACTAGAGAGATACATGAGGGACCTTAAATGGACTTTTTCCGAACTGAAATGAAACATGGGGAAAACAGACCGAGCAAAAGTTAAGGGGGCAAAGCTGAACTTGGACATAATAGGACTTTCCTAGAACTTAAACAAAAGCAAGTCAAATTCGAATTGAAGCAGAATTTAAATTCTAACTTGATTTACCAGCATACAGAACAATGCAACAACATGAATGCAATAGAAACTTATCTTGACTAAAATTATTTAATATGCTGTTTGAATTGATTAAAAGGCTAGAGATTCCCATTAAATCCTAGAAAATTTATATTGACCTTAATAAATTCTAAAAAATTCAGAAAGTTTCTGGGTACTTTATGTGATGAAATTTTAGGTGTTACATAAATCGTCTATGGGAAAAGTTGAGCCGTGAACATCAAATCGAAATGTATAAATTTATTTTACTATCGTGGCGCAGCTGACGGCCGCCCCGTTGAGTATATAGAAATTTGATCTGCTGATATATGCCGGTGAGTGGGCCTCGAGCTAAAAAAAATTAGAGAACAGCCACACACGTTTGATTGAAAATCAGTAATGATGAGCGGCTCCTGAGATATTCTAAAGAATTTGGAGGGACCCCTAAATCTGCTGATATATGCCGGTGAGTAGGCCTCGAGCTAACAAATTTAGAGAACAACGACACACCTTTGATTGAAAATCAGTAATGATGAGCGGCTCCTGAGATAAGCTAGCTTACATTAAGAGCACTTTAAATAGAATTTACTATAGGTTTTGGGATTTCAAATCACATATCTAGGACTATAAATTTGCATATTCAAATTGCATAATATGTGTATCTTTTTGGCAGCAAAGACAAAGGAGCCACTGTAGCAAATGTCTTTCTTGTTTAGACCATGAAAAGCAGCAAAGAAACGAGGACGAAGCTTCAAAATTAAACCGGTCAAAGAAATCCGGCAACAAAGAGTATAACGCTATCTTTTATCGAGTACCCAGTCAACGGAGCTCCGCTGTCAGTCCATGCCCCTCCATGGAAGAATGAGCTTCCTACAATCCTACTACGAGTGGAAGAAGAGCCTTGCGCGCCACTCCACTGGAAGAACCGCTGCTTATTTAAACGCCAATCCATTCACCCCAACACACAAGTGAAAACAAACCTATGGAGATGAGCGCGAGCGCGAGCGTCTCCTCCGCCGCCGGCGTGGGCGCCGGCGCGCAAGTGCTCCTCCTGCCGTACCCGGGCGCGCAGGGCCACACCAACCCGCTGCTCCAGTTCGGCCGCCGCCTCGCGTACCACGGCCTCCGCCCCACGCTCGTCACCACCCGGTACGTGCTCTCCACCACCGCGCCACCGGGGGAGCCCTTCCGTGTGGCCGCCATCTCCGACGGCTTCGACGACGGCGGCGCAGCCGCGTGCCCGGACCTCGACGTGTACTCGCGCCGGCTCGAGGCCGTCGGCTCCGAGACGCTGGCGGAGCTGCTCCGGTCCGAGGCCGCCGAGGGCCAGCCCGTGCGCGTGCTGGTCTACGACCCGCACCTGTCGTGGGCGCTCCCGGTGGCGAAGGCGGCCGGCGTGGCGGCGGCGGCGTTCCTGTCGCAGCCATGCGCGGTCGACGTCGTCTACGGGGAGGTGTGGGCGGGGCGGCTGGCGCTGCCGGTGACGGACGGGAAGGAGCTCTTCGCGCGCGGGCTGCTGGGAGTCGAGCTCGGACCCGACGACGTGCCGCCGTTCGCCGCCAGGCCGGACTGGTGCCCGGTGTTCCTCAAGGCGTCAGTGGGGCAGTTCGAGGGGCTGGAGGAAGCCGACGACGTGCTCGTCAATTCATTCCACGACATCGAACCCAAGGTGAGCGCGCGAGGTCACCCTCACTCACCATGCCCGCCTCCTGTTTGTTGTTTTGCTCATGTGAACTTCCGGTGCAGGTGACATATACTCTGCTTTTATTCTCTAGATAGAAACATCATGATGCGTCCACGACATCATGATTTCTTTACTCAGCAACCAATGATTCTTCATCTACTTCGCAGATTCTTTTATTGCACTGCACTGTCGTATGATCTTTTTATTTCGAGTTTTGACACATTTGGATTGTCATGAACTGAGCAGGAGGCAGAATATATGGCACTGACATGGCGTGCAAAGACGATAGGCCCAACCTTGCCATCATTTTACCTTGATGATGACCGTTTGCCGTCCAACAAGACTTACGGTTTCAACCTCTTCAGCAGCAGTGTGTCATGTCGTGATTGGCTCGACAAGCAGCCTCCGAGCTCCGTAGTCCTTGTATCCTATGGGACTGTCTCTGACTATGATGAAACACAGTTAGAGGAGCTTGGCAATGGATTGTGCAATTCCGGTAAACCATTCCTCTGGGTTGTGAGGTCAAATGAAGAACACAAGTTGTC
>OAMR01000229.1:1875246-1886751 GCA_900205405.1 Echinochloa crus-galli
GGCGTTTTATCGCCGTGACCTATACGTTACTTTCCGTTTGGTTGTAGTCCTCCGTATCGGATAACAGCGTAAACAGATACGGCCTATACAACAGCGATACCGCTCCCCCGGCCGCGTTACCCGATCCCGCAAAGACGGCTATAGCCTGCTAAACGCCATAATAGCAACACTACCGCGGTTGTGTGGCAGATGTCATTTTTGTTTAGACCTAAAAAGCAACAAAGAAATGAGAAAGCTTCACAATTACCCTGGTCAAAGAAATGCGGCGACAGAGCAGCTGCCTGAGATGCAAACGTGTACCAATATCGTTTATCGAGCACCCAGTCAACGGAGCTTCCCAGTCAGTCCATGCCTCCATGGAAGAATGGAGAGGCTCCTATGAGTGGAAGAACCTTGCGCGCTACTCCACTGCAAGAACCGCTGCTTATTTAAACACCAATTAATACATTAATCCCGCCAAGGCACAAGTGAAAGCAAATCAAATGGAGAGCGCGAGCGTCTCCTCCTCCGCCGCCGCCGCCGGCGCGCACGTGCTCCTCCTGCCGTACCCGGGCGCGCAGGGCCACACCAACCCGCTGCTCGAGTTCGGCCGCCGCCTCGCGTACCACGGCCTCCGCCCCACGCTCGTCACCACCCGCTACGTGCTCTCCACCACCCCGCCGCCGGGGGCGCCCTTCCGTGTGGCCGCCATCTCCGACGGCTTCGACGGCGGCGGCGCGGCCGCTTGCCCGGACCCCGACGTGTACTGGCGCCGGCTCGAGGCCGTCGGCTCCGAGACGCTGGCGGAGCTGCTCCGGTCCGAGGCCGCCGAGGGCCAGCCCGTGCGCGTGCTGGTCTACGACCCGCACCTGTCGTGGGCGCTCCCGGTGGCGAAGGCGGCCGGCGTGGCGGCGGCGGCGTTCCTGTCGCAGCCATGCGCGGTCGACGTCGTCTACGGGGAGGTGTGGGCGGGGCGGCTGGCGCTGCCGGTGACGGACGGGAAGGAGCTCTTCGCGCGCGGGCTGCTGGGAGTCGATCTCGGGCCCGACGACGTGCCGCCGTTCGCCGCCAGGCCGGACTGGTGCCCCGTGTTCCTCAAGGCGACCGTGCAGCAGTTCGAGGGGCTGGAGGAAGCCGACGACGTGCTCGTCAATTCATTCCATGACATCGAACCCAAGGTGAGGTCACCGTCAGCATGCCCGCATCCTGTTTGTTGTTTTGCTCAAGTGAACTTTCGGTGCAGGTGACCTATACTCTGCTTTTCTCTAGACACAAACATCATCATGCGTCCACTAGTATCATCATTCTTCATCTATATGCGCAGATTCTTTTCTTGCACTGCACTGTCATATGATCTTTTTCTTTCGAGTTTTGACACATTTGGATTGTCATGAACTGAGCAGGAGGCAGAATATATGGCACTGACATGGCGTGCAAAGACAATAGGCCCAACCTTGCCATCATTTTACCTGGATGACCGTTTGTCGTCCAACAAGACTTATGGTTTCAACCTCTTCAGCAGCAGTGTGTCATGTCTGGATTGGCTCGACAAGCAGCTTCCGAGCTCTGTAGTCCTTGTATCCTATGGGACTGTCTGACTATGATGAAACACAGTTAGAGGAGCTTGGCAATGGATTGTGCAATTCTGGCAAACCATTCCTCTGGGTTGTGAGATCAAATGAAGAACACAAGTTGTCTGATGAACTTCGAGACAAGTGCAAACAACATGGCCTTATTGTTTCTTGGTGCCCCCAGCTTGAAGTCCTAGCACATAAAGCCACAGGTAAGGAAAATGGTTGTCTTCAATGTTCAGTGAAACTTATACAGACTAATATGCAATGTAAAAAAAATTCTAATGTACTATTAACATTAACACCCAGGTTGTTTCTGTACACACTACAGATGGAACTCAACATTGGAAGCAATTATTAATGGTGTGCCAATGGTGGCAATACCACACTGGGCAGACCAGCCAACCATATCAAAATACATGGAGAGCATGTGGGGCTTGGGCATCCGGGTGCGCAAGGATGAGAAAGGCTTGCTGACGAGAGATGAGGTGGAAAGGTGCATTAAGGAGGTTATGGACGGGGAGAGGAAGGATAAGTACAGAATGAATGCCACTATGTGGATGCATAAGGCCAAGGAAGCTATGAAGATTGGAGGGAGGTCAGACAAGAATATTGCTGAATTCGCAGCAAAGTATTCATTGAGTTAATTATCATTGACATGATCATACTGCATTTGCTTATAACTCTGCGGATTATATGTGTTACTGTATCTGTTACGTAATTTTGTCTGTGGACTGTAGTGCTATTTGCCTACATTAATCTGTTTGTCATATACAGATGGAAAGTGCCTCTTTGCTCTAGTGAAATCTTCCAGATCTTAAATAGGAGTATGTAGATTATTATACATCCTTTGAAACATTGGGAGTAAACCTTTTTTTAGGGAGACCATTATGTTGTACTTCATATAATCATATATGTTTCCTTATGCTAAATTCTGAAGAACTGGAAGTTCCTTGCACTGGAAACTCCGCAGACTTCATCCATGTATGGTTATTCACTATCAGCACACAGGAGGAAACAAAGGTGAATTTAACAGCCTGAAACAACTAAATAAGTTGCCCAGGACAAAACATGAATTTGTTGATTCGGAGGAGACCATCAAGGTCATTCGGCATTGTCCAGGCAATCTGCACCCAATTTGCTTCTGACAACACGCCCTTGTTTAGATCCCAAATTCCCACCCCAAAGTTCACTATGCAAAAAAAGATTTCCATCACATCAAAATATCATAGCATGCATGGAGTACTAAATGTAGATAAAATCAAAAACTAATTGCACAGTTTTGTTGTACTCTACGAGACGAACATTTTGAGCCTAATTAATCAATTTTTAGAGCGTCGAGCGCAATGGGGCTCTGGTCGGCATTTGTGCATTGCACAGGGTTGCCGATACAGCTGTCGATACAGGCTTGTTTAGATCCTAAATTCTACGTCCAAAGTTCACTATGTAAAAAAAAAGATTTCCATCACATCAAAATATCATAGCATGCATGGAGTACTAAATGTAGATAAAATCAAAAACTAATTGCACAGTTTTGTTGTACTCTACAAGACGAACATTTTAAACCTAATTAATCAATTTTTGGACAATTTTTCACACATACAAACGAAATGCTATAGTAGCGCACGTACTCCAAAAGACCTAAATTTGACTCCAATTCCAGGAACTGAACAAGGCCTAGTGTGTTGCATTCAGATACGGAAGAAGTGAGCAGCATATGGTAACTCCAAAAGCTCTGACGTACTGACAAAATAAAATTAACATTCCAAAACATATTGGATGTGTTTCTTTGGTTGGACAAAAATTTTATTGATCAATAATTAAGGATATTAGATAAAGTCAGTTTATAAAACTATCTTCACAACTCCGGGTTAATTCACGAGACAAATCTAATGAGGTGTTTGACCGCACGATTAGAGGATGGTTACTGTAGTAAATCATGGACTACTTAGGCTCATTATATTCATCACGTAAAATTACACTCATCTCTAAAAAGGTTTTGCAAATAGACTTCATTAAATACTCCATGCATACGAGATTCTCTGTAAATTTTTTTTCCAAAGACCAAAGAGACACAGCCATTGTAAGTCCAAAGACCAAAGCTCCAATGCAATAAACAGAATGAGTACTGACTACAATCTTGCCACGCTAACAATATTCATATTATATTTGAGTACATAAGAACAAACTTACATAACAGATCACATAGAAACAATTTACAGATACATTATTATGTACTGGATATGTGTGTGTATGAATATGAGGCAATTGGAGCACGGATTACTCAGTGGGGTAGGATGGCTGCATGGCAAGGCCACACATTCCCCTCTTATCGGAGATGTCCTTCTTCATTCTGAGGAATCCATTCTCACCCCAGGTTGTGCCCCAAGAGTTCTTCATCAGCCAATACTTGGTGGCATCACTAGCCTTTTCATAGCCAACGGCTGCAATGCCATGGTCCAAGTCAGTGCCACAGGAACCCATCATAACACCACCGGAATATAACTGAAATGTCATGTCTCCACCATCTACCGCCACTGACACAGGCTGGTTGGCTACCGCCTTCATGAGGGCAACCTCGTCATTAGCCGCCTAGCCGGCACATCCTCATAACCCTTGATGGTTGCAGCTCTGTTGGATCCTGCCTTGCACTGGTCATCTTGCGCAGTGTAAGGGTAGCTGGCCCGTACTGGAGCATCCACTGCTCGTGCCTGGCGACCATGGCCGAGTCATCTCGCTCAGCTCGCGAGCTGCCATGGCAGCACCGAGAAAGCAGGCGCAGCAGAGGCTGGCTAGGAGCAAAGCCTTTGGGGTGGCCATCGCCAATCAAGCACTCGGAGTTGCTTTACTGCTGCTGCTTTCAATTTGATTTTGTTTGGTGATTGGGGTCTGAGTTACATTGGTGTATTTATAGGCTCTTGTATATATGTGTAAAGTAAATAAGATTCACAAAAAAGTAACTAGTCAGATGAGGTACGGCGCTTATACGACGTATATAGTTTAATTTAGTTGTGGGAGTGCGTGGCCGTTGAGTTTCTCTCAATTGGTTTAAAATTCTCGCGCATGAGAATTTTGGTTACAGCTGAAAACGGTAACTTTTCTTGTGTAGAGTTCTCATCTATGCAGGAAGATCAATTGCACGTAGTTGTCCATCGCGTTGAGGATTAAACTGGAATCTTAATAGAGAGTACAGGAGAACTTTTTTTGGGGTTTTCACAAGACGTTCCGTGCCAAATGGGACATTGCAGGTTTGATTGAAATCTAATATTACTATGGAGGAACTACTGAGGAAGGCACGTTGTCCAGTCGAGTTCTTTAAGCATTTTGTGTCCGAGGAGTGTGGACAGTCCATGGTGCTTAGGGTAGTTATAAATAGTTAGGGACAGCGTTAATTAAGCTGTGACCGTCATGCAATAGTCAAGCAGACGACCCCACTTCTCTCCCAAATCGTACAAATCACTGCAAGAAAGCTATTAATTTGTGATGAAAAATTTTCGTCACAGATCGCTAAAAAACCGTCATAAAGCAATGTTTGTGACGATTTCGCATTATGGATCAAGCGTCACAAATTACGCCTCATGGCGTTTTAGCTGTAAACGTCATAGATTGAAACAATCTGTGACGTTTCTAATTCGTCGTGAAATAGTCACCAGCCCACTTAGCCCAGCCCAAACCCAACTTTAGTGATAAAAATAAATGTCATAGATGGTCGCCATGTGTGCTAATATTCATCATGGATCAAACAGACACATCAGCAACAAGTTTAGTAGCCGATGACATGGAGGACGAGGAGGATGATGACATGGCCAATGACACGTGGCAGATGACATGGCCAATGACATGTGGCGGATGACATGGCCAATGACACGTGGCAGATGACGTGAGCGATGACATTGACGCTAAGATGGCGGCTGACGTGGACATGACCTCATCACGGTCCATTTATGAAATAGACCCATAAGCTAATATAATTTTTTTAGCCCATTACTAATTTCAATCATATGAACTCAAATTTTAACCCACTAACAGCCCAGAAAACTTTCAGCCTATTTATAATAATACATATTACAGCCCATAATACGTAGAATTTCAGCACATTCCAGCCTAAAATACACAGAATTTCAGCAAATCTTGCCCATAATACATAGTTTTCCAGCACAGATACAATATCACATCACATGCATGCTTTCATCTAGCACCCAAACAGATTCACCATAGCACATAAGCCAACTACAACACCAAAAACAGCATATTGCACCAGCAACAGATACATACCAGAAGGCTTGGTACCAGCAACAGCAACAACAGATAGGTACAAGCAACGGAACAGCACCAGAAACCAAACAGTGCAGCAGCAAAACTTTGGTACCAGCAAAATTCATATGCTTATCTTGTTCAACTTTGACCCAGTAGATGCTCCAGTTTCGCCTCCAACTCAGCATGCTTCATCTTCATCTCCTCTTGGTCCCTCATCCTAGCACGTTCTGTTTCCTGCAGTTTCTGTGACATGTCATCCATTTATGATCGAAGCTCAGCATTTACCATATTCTCCGCTTCTAGTTCTGCTTCAACGATCTCTGCACTAGACCTTGGTCGTGCAATCTGGATCCCCACATTCTGAAGGAAGTGATTCCTTTTGGTGTTTTCACGAAGCACATCAGCTACTACCTTAGTGGCTGACTTGGGTAGGTCACCTTCTGCTGGTGGTGTAGAGAGCTGGTTTTCCATTTCATTCTAGCAAGCAAGTAGCAAAGATGGTTCACGATCATGATAAACTATTTAATATAAGAAAAATAGAATACCACCATTTGAAAGCTTACTTACAATAGCCAACTAGACACTAGGTGTGTAGCCTTTTTTTCTCTTGCTGAAGTGGCACACTTTGAACAAATCAAACATATCAGGTTCCTTATCCTTGTACTCGCCTCCCTGAAAACAATGTTTATGTTGAGCAAGACTACTTAATTACTCACTAACGCTTGATATTGGTAGAGCAAGAGCTAATGTTCTACACAATTATACAAAGTTATCTTGGGAAATTATGAAACTAGAAACATCTTTTACTAATATATGACAGAACATGCTCAACAACAATACTCAAAGTATACTATATATATAAGACAGAACATGCTAATAGTATACAAGTTATTGACAAAACATGCTCAACAACAATACTAGATATTGGCATTCACTACCAGGAAGTGAAAACATTGCTATTGAACCACATAGTATAACACGAGTGAATTATTGCAGTTTTGGAAGAGAGTTGTAAGCAACATTGAAGACTACATGAGCCAGTTGTTTGATGGAACTTAACGTTGCCTCGGTTGTCTTTGTCCTTTTGACATGCCTCCTAGATCAAAGGCAAAATACATGTTAGGCATGTGCCACAATAGCATGTACAAGGCAAGCATTGATTTTTTAGAACAAAACATACCATTTTTTGGGGAGTCTTCCGTAATTCCACAAGGACAATCCCCTGTTCATTACTTGTTGATTTGACAGGAGAGGTTTTCGTAACCAAATGTACTGGAAAAGGATCAAAATACTGTTGTTTCAGCCTGTGTCGTTGGTTATGAACTACAGATTTCATCATCTCAAGACAACCCTTTCTAATTATTGTATCATTTGTGTCAATGTCAAACTTTGCCTATTCAGATGAAAGAAAATGTGTCAGAATATAATGTCCGAGACAATGAATAGGCAGCAAGAATGTGTATGAATATGTTACTATTTTCTAGAACCATACTATCTGTAATTTTTTTAAGTTGAAAGAAAACAACTTACACGAAGTCATACTATATTTCAGAAAAGAACAGTTATTATTGCAATTAATAGGGGAAGAATGCACTTACACGAAGTCTTCCCATAAAAAAGATTAATTATTACAGGTTGTTTCTTATATTCCTTCCGGTGCGTGAAGATAGACACATAGTTCACGACTGTAATGTTGCATTCAGTTGCAAACTTTGCAGCAACAAGAGGTACCACGGGCCTGATATTCCCTTCATTTATGACAACTGCTAGTTTGCCACGCCAAGCTCGGCTCATCCTCTGGAGACCATGACCCATATTAACTCCTCAGTTCAATCCCCGTTGTCCTCCTGGTTGAAATCGCAACTATATACGGTCATTGAGACTAAAAGATTTTGCCAAAAAAAGTTGGTACAAGCAGAATAAAAGTAGGAACGGAGCTAGGTAGGCAAACTTAAATTAGAAACATGAAATATGGTCATTTCACTTCTATCAGGAAATACAAACCATTATCCAAGAGGTGCATCAGGTAGAATTTCAACACATTCAGTAACAAAATCAGAGTAAATAATTGTGATTCAGGTTAAGATGGAGTCCACTGAGAACATTTAGTTATCAGGTTAATGAAGTAAAGAAAATAAACAGCATGCTACGATAAGATTAAGTGTTGGGTAATGCCATCACCTTCGTTGGTCATCTGATTGTCTCCAGAAGGATGGGTAATACCATCAGCTCCATCAACCATGGTGTCGTTGTCATCATGGTGGTCAACACCATCTAAAAATGGCACACAGTAAGAACACATGCATCATGCAAGCAAAGCTAATAGAATGATAGTAAGAGAGCATCACCTTTACTGGACAAATGGTTGTGCCCTTCAGACTGGGGAATGGCATCACCTCCAACATCTAAAAAACAACAGTAAGTAATAAGAGTGCATTCATCATGCTGGTCAATACCATATAAAAATGCCAGGTAGTAAGAAAGTATCACCTTCACTGGACAAATGGTTGTGCCCATCAGACCGGGGAATGGCATCACCTTCAACATCTAAAGACAACAGCAAGTAATAAGAGTGCATTCATCACGCCGGTCAAGACCATCTAAAAATGGGGTAGTAAGAAAACAACACTTTTTCTGGACAAATGGTTGTGCCCATCAATCCGTGGAATGACATCACCTCCGTCCTCTAAAAAATAGAGGCAAATAATAAGAGAGCCTTCATCATCTAAGCAAAGCTAATAGAACAAGAAACAAGGTAGTAGAACTAGCATTCACCAGCAGCTTGTGTGTGATCTTCAAAGTTGCCAACAGGTTCAACAACTGTGCTCATATTAGTATGTGATGAATGTGGCACATGGATGGCACTTGGTGTCAGACTTGCATCTGGCTGTGAATTGATTTTCTTTGACCTTGGACCTCCAGTAGGTAGCGTCTCTGCATAAACCCTCTTACGAGTCCAAAACTTGACTCCAATAGTAGGAGGTGCATCTAAAATTTGTTTGTTAGTTTTATTGGAAATCTTCCCCTTAGAGCCCTGCTAGAAATGGAAGAATAGATTTGTTAGTAGAATGTAAAGAATTATATTGCATTATCAAGCAAGACACAATTGAAGCGTTAACAAGAAGGAGAATTAGCTCCTTACCATTGTCATCATCAATCAAATCTCCTTCACTGGTATCATCATGTAAAGGATCATACTCAGATCCAGAGTCTTCTATATTTCTATGTTTTGTCTTGCTCTTGTCCTGAGATATGGCATGCGCACTTGCAAACATATTCGTCAAAACTGAAAGTCTAAGTTGGTGCAACCTTGCACTGTTCCTCATACATGTTCTCAGGTGCAACTCTTCATATGGATGCAATATGTTTTTCTCAATATGCATGACATCAAGATTATGCCTTAGCTTCAAATTTTTCCAATATGGTAACTTTCACAAACTAACCATTCGACTCCAAATTCGCACATGATTGCCTCCCGTGTCTTAACGTTTCCTCTTCCTACATTCTTGTTGCTTCCTAGGTCTAACATCTTTAACTTTCTCCAATTCAGCCAACAACTCTTCTATAGTGAATTTACCTGGTGGGTCATTGCTTTCATGGAGTCCAGCAAACTCATTTTTCTTCGCAAACGATGTCCCTTTGCAAGAAAACAAAAGTGCCCAAAATACCCAATTTTGCTCCTTAGCCCATATGAAAGAGGGTCCTTATCACAATGAATACATGCAAAATAGCCTTTTGTGGTACGCCCTGAAAGAGTACTCAAAGCTGGGTAATCATGGATGCACCATAGAATTGCAGCACGAAGGCTAAATGTTTTGCGAGTAATAGCATCATATGTAGGCACACCCTTCCAAAGATCAAGTAAATCTTCTATAAGAGGCTCTAAAAATATATCAAAGTCCTTCCCGAGTGATTTAGGTCTTGGAATAAGCAAAGCCATCATGAAGTTAGACTCCTGCATGCATGCCCAGGGCGGAAGGTTGTACGGCAAAACAAATATAGGCCACATGTTGTATCTTGAGTTCTGTTATGAAAAAGGGTTGAACCCATCAGTAGCCAATCCAAGTCTAAGGTTTCTTGGATCTTCCACAAAATCTAGATATACTCGGTCGAAATCTTTCCATGCCTCATCATTAGCTGGGTGGCTCATTTCCTTCTCACTAGGCCGCCGCTTTAACTTGTGCCATTGTGCTTCTTCTGATTCATCTTTGGTAGCAAGCATCCTTCTTAGCCTAGGTGCCAATGGAAAATGCCGCAACACTTTCTGTGTTATCTTCTTCCTTTCTAGGTCTTACCATCTTGAGAGACCACAGACACCACAATTGTCATGCTTGGCATATGCTTTTCTAAACATCACACAATTATTGTAGCACACATGTATTGATTCATATCCAAGACCTAATTCCTTTAGAACACTCTTTGCTTCATTATATGATTTTGGCAGTGTATTGCATTCCGGGAATGCTTCAGCCGATAGCTTCATTACTGCAGAAAAGGCAGAATTGCTTATCCTATATAATGACTTCATGTCACACCTGGTTTTAGAAAGAAAACCAGGTGCATCTCATATGTGCGTCAGGATCAAGTTTACACATATATGGTAGACGTCACAAGTGAATATCCATAACCATGCATACGAAAAGAGTATTAAAGTGCATTTATTACAATCTCAGAGTTGACATAAATGTCATAGAGAAAGACTTAAATAAACGTTTAACTAAACGAAATGAAATAACCCATCTCCACAACCAGTTGACTGAGTGACTCGCCTAGAACTCCTCAAATTCGGTAAAATCCTCACAGTTCTCCCAATCTGAGCAGCAGTCCGAGTGTGGTCGTTGCAAGTAAATAAACAACAAGAGTACATGTCGTACATAGCAAAATATGGAAATAAATGACATGCAAGGCTGTATAAAGTGGATGGCTGAAAGGATAGCTGCATTAAGCACTTTTAGTTGGTCAAGTTTTATTAAGCAACTAGTTACTAGCAAATGTAAGTATATAGCAACCATAATTAAATAATAACATAAGCCCATTAGATTCAAGTAACCACAGTTTAGATCATATCAAGTATATTAATCACGTAAGGGTCCAGGCCGCTCATGACCATGAGCACAGCTGTTATAACCGTTTTACATTGTACAGAGGTTGTACACATTCACCATAAGCCGTGATTCCCATTGCCGAATCATGTACCCTTTCCACACCACGTGGACCGAATACTGGGTTTCACTATAAGACCTTTACAAAGCACATTTAATACAAGGTAACCCGCTAAGGTTTTCAGTCCAATCGAAGCATAACCCTCCCTAATGAGGTCTGTCTCTTAGCTAAGCCCACAGCTCAAGAGGACCGGGCTATACCCCATCAACGTCTCCCCCTTGCCCTTTCGGTAAAGTTATCCCATACTAGAATCCCTAATTAACCAGCCAAGATCAGAGCCCGTTGATCTTATGGTTGTACGGTTTTCCTGTGTGGTCACTCTATGTTCCAATTAAATCATCATGATAGTGTAATTAAAGCATAGGTAGAAAGATGGTTAGGGACACTTGCCTTCATGCAACATCAATACCACTACTCAAAGTCTTCAATTCTTGCTCTTACTTCTTTTAAATCTTCAAAGCACTCAACTGTGTTCCTTCTTCTCATAGCAATCTTCGAGCACAAGCATTCAAGCACACAACTATAGAAGCAAGAA
>OAMR01000229.1:1887077-1905906 GCA_900205405.1 Echinochloa crus-galli
CATGTGAGGGTCCAGGCCGCTCTTGACCGTAAGCACGGCTGATATATAAGTTTTATACTCTGCAGAGGTTGTACACTTTCACCATAAGTCGCGTAAAAGTTCAAAAGAACTTTAAACCCAACCATACTGAGGTAGCCAAACCTCTTAAATCACACTACAGAGGTGTGATAACATAGAGACGCTACGAGGCCTTTACAAAGAAACTCTAATAAGTGATAACCCACTAAGGTTTCAGGTCGAAGCAAAGCATAACCCTCCCTAATGAGGTCTGTCTCTTAGCTAAGCCCACAGCTCAAGAGGACCGGGCTATACCCCATCAAGGCCTCCCCCTATGCCCCTTTCAGGTAAGGTTATCAAGCACTAAACATGCTAATTAGTCAGTCAAAGCCAGAGCCACATGGTACTTATGGTTGCATTGTTTTCCTGGGTGGTCGCTCCATATTCCAATTAAAAAGAGTGATCTTGTCCATTAATTAATTAAAAAGGGTAGTTGTGGAATATAGAGTAGGGGTTTCATTAACCAATCGCAGTTGAGCAAGCTAAGCATCATCTACCATCAAACTAATTAAATAATCCCAGCTTCAAGGTATAGTCAACAGAAACTAGGAAATCCTTAGTAGGACCCAACAATATTAATGCAAGCAATAAAATAAATAGTGTAATTGAAATGTATGTCATTTAGGTATAAATGGGTATGATCAAGAAAAACTTGCCTTCCTCACAACCTTGCTGCTGCTCAAACTCTTCAACAGTTGGATCTTCAAAGTTCTCTTCAAACAGCGTACTTCCTGTACGCATCACCCATTCACATGCAAAGAAACAATACAATAAAATAAGAAACAGTACACCAAACAATTCCAACAGAACTAAACAATAGCATAAAACTATTCTACATATTACAACAAATGCGTGGGCGCAAGAATCGCTAAAATCGGAGTTAAAATGAGAGAGATATCAAGGTTTCAAGGTAGGGCTTAGCCAACAGCAGGAGCACTTAGATATGACACTTGCAAAAGATTATGAACATATACATCTCACAAATTAAGATATTATTTTAATAATTCAATTTTATATTAGGGCGCAATGACATAGTAATTAATCCACTGATTATATACTATACCATTAAAGCAATACAAAAGTCAAAGATTAAAATAATATTAATTTGCAGTGTATCGTACTGACTTTAGGGAAGCAACATGTGGGAAGGTCTGTAGGTGAAATTTAATGGTATGACTCAGAAACGATGGACTAGCTTTGGAAGTGAATGAAAAGAGTGCTGAATTATTAAATCAATGGCCAACGATCAAATATCTAGGACAACAGGAGTATTTGTAAAAGTACAGGATAGATGATGGCCGGTGTAGCTTGCTGGTGCACATCTTGGAAACGAAATCTCAGCTACCACGGGTGTCCTCTGTTGATCACACGATGCCGAGGGAAGATTTATTTTGTCTCTAGAAGGGCATCGAGCTGGCCATGTGAAAGCCTACAAGCTATATCGAGACTCTCACCTGCACTCCGCAAACTGCATGCATGGCAGTGATCTAATCGTTAGCACCAGTAAAGGAGAAAGAGAGAAAGTTTGATTGGACAGGACTTACGAAGAAAGCAAGGCGAGATTGATCAAGGCACTGGATAGATGGACAGGCGCATCATCGGCAAGCTTTCTCATAGGGGCTTAGGATGGAAAACTCGATCAGTTAGCCATCGATGATGTGGACAGCAGTGCCGCGACCTCCGTGTCCGTGATGCTCCAGTTGTCCATATGGGCTTCACGCCGAGGCCGTCGATTCTTCAGATGATAGCAGCTTGGTCCCCGCGGCCACGATGAAGCAGATAATTGGCGGCGGCTGCTCGGCGGCGGCGGCGATATGCAGGGGAGCTAGGGCACGGAGACACGGCATTCTGATGCGAATAAAAATAGAAGGATGGGGATACTTGTGGGCCATCAGAGTTTTTAGCGTCAATGCTGGGCAGCTGCTATGCCTCACGTCAGAGAAAAGAAAAGAACGTGGGCTGGTTTGTTTGGTCAAGATTGATACAGGCTTTACTGAAGGTATATAGAGAATATAAAAGAAGCAGGGACTCAGGTGGTCTTCCACGTGAACAGCAAGGTGAGAAGGAGAAGGATTAACAGGCCGGCTTTAACTTGCTCAAGGAATTCACGTGCCGAGAAGAAAGGCTATAGATTTACATAGTTAGCTCATCGTCCTACCGTCAGCGGCGGCGACAGCACCACCACACGACGCGACAAAGCTTCACCGGAGCAGAGCGAATCTCGAGCTAGTTTCGCGACCGGGTTTGGTCGAAGTGCGCGCTAGGAGCACGGCGAACTCAGCCTGATGGTTTGGAACGGCGGTGAGGCGACGATGGCGGCCGGCGATGAAGAAGATTGTAGCCGGCGGCCTCTTGGCCAGACTTCCGGTGTGGGTCTCGACGAGAGAGGGGTGGTGAGCGGGAAAGGAGTCGGGTCGGCTGGCTTGCTGGGCCAAGGGAAAGAGAGAGAGAGAGCCCAAGGGAGTTGCCGGGCTGGCCTATAATAAAGGACAGGGAAATACAAATCAAGGTAGAGTTCAGGGAGCAACAACGAACTCAAACAGACAGAACTATTCTAGAGCTCAAACAAATGTAATTCAAACTCGAATTTAAATTAAATTTAAATTCTAATTTGAACTCAAGCAAAACAAAAATCAATGTGCAACAACATGAATGCAACAAAAACTTATTTTGGCTAAAATTATTGAATATGTTATTTAAATTGGTTAAAAGGCTAGAGATTTCAATTAAATCAAAAAAATATTTAGACCTTAATAAACCCTAGAAAATTTATAAAGTTGCTAGATAATTTTTTATGATGAATTTTAGGGTGTGACACTTCATGTGAAGAAGCTTTACCACAAAGGAGAACCTTGAAAATTTGGTACAACCAGAATAAAGTTGACGTTTTGCCTCTCTCATGGCTATTTTGAAAAAATAAATCTTGTTCATGAGGATCTGCATCAACATTCTGAATTTGTACATCATGTCCTATTTGCTTTGCTGCAGTGTGTTGGTCTCCTAAAACCTCTTCCAAAGGATCAACACTATAGTTATCCTCAGGATGATCAATAACATCTACATTCAAGGATGCTTCTCCATGATGAATGCATTGAGTATAAGTAATGTCCATCCCATTCATCAATATGTGCTTCTTCACTAGAGCCTGACATTGGTACTTCTCATTTAGGCATCTATTGCATGGGCATAGAATTTCAACATTGTCATTAAATTTTTCTCCAACAAAGCTCATGAATTCTTTGACACCATCAATGTGTTCGGGTGAAAACATTCTGCCATACACCCAGCTTCGATCCATCTATTCAAACATTGCAGAATACCCAAATGAACAATTTTGCACCAATTCAGAATCTACATTCAACTAACTGAAAAAAAGAACAGAGAGATATATGTTCACTCCCGTTTAGTGTTGTGAAGGGGAAGGTGTGCCTAGCAGGAGTGAGGGTGGCACGACTGTGATGCACTCAATGTTCTGCTCACGTGGTCGTTGGCCTTGGTGTGGCAATGACGGCCTTGGAGTTGCGAGTGGCAATGACGGTGTTGCCGGCGGTGGTGGCAGCTGCCAGCGGCGGTGGTGTGAGGTGTGGCGGCGGTGGTCTCAGATGTGGCGGCTGGCGGGGGCAGTGATACTGGCCGGTGGCAGCGGCGGCGAACGATGGGCAGCGCCAATGGAGCGGGCCTGAGGCAATAGGGGCAGCAGGGCTGCACGAGTAGGCGATGACGACGGCGACAGAGATGCGGAATGGCATGGCAATGGTGGCCGCCGGCGGGATCTCGCCGAGCAAAGGCCGGTCGCGGCGTACAAGTCCCGAAGTCCTGCGTGCGAATCTCGCCTGTTTGTAGTAGCAAAAACCTAACTTTAACTTACAAATAGCGCGGTGCTAAGTTGTCCTCTTTTCTCCAACGAGATCAGGAGTTCGGCTCCCACTGCCGCTGTATTTTTGCCGATTTGATTCCAACATTTAATGCCTCACAAATGGGCCAGCGATGATTGGGCGTGCCTGTGGATTGTAGTCTCAGGTTCGAACCATAAAGGGCACCTCCAGTCCTGCTTCGAATAATGCAGGCCACCTTACGCGAACAATTGTATGGTTCGATGGCTCCAGTGTCGACATCGTTTGGTAGGGCCCACGATGCACAAAACGCAAGGCTCCAGGCGTCCGTCTCCTCGCGCGAGTGAATATTTTATTTGGACTGCATGGCGGGGAGTGAACAACCCGGACGCTGCCGCATTATTTAATTCTTTTACAGCAGCTCATGGTTCGACGCTTCTGCAGAGTTTGCTTTTTTATCTGACAACTACGGTTCGATCGCCACTAAGTTTACACTGGAGCTGCTCTAACGTCCGCAACTTTTTCGCGTGTCACACCCGATTTTAGCAATAAAACCAGATACATCTCATATATGCGCCAGGATCAAATTTACATACATAGTAGACGTCGCAAGTGCATATCCATAACCATGCAAACGAAAGAGTATTAAAGTATATTTATTACAATCTCAGAGTTGATACAAATGTCATAGCGGAAGACTTAAATAAACGTTTAACTAAACGAAACGAAATAACTCCATCTCCACAGGCAGTTGACTGAAGGACTCGCCTAGAATTCCTCAAAACCAGTAGTATAATCCTCAAAATTCTCCCAATCTGAGCAGCAGTCCGAGTGTGGTCGATGCAATATAAATAAACAAGCGTAAGCACATGTCGTACTCAACAAAGTATGGAAATAAATGACATGGTAGGCTTTATAGAGTGGAAGGCTGAAAGGATAGCTGCATTAAGCACTTTTAGTTGGTCAAATTTTATTAAGCATCTATTTACTAGCAAATATAAGTATATACCAACAACAATTAAATGACAACATAAACCCATCAAATTCAGGTAACCACAATTTAGATCATATTCTGATAGATTGATCATGTGAGGGTCCAGGCCGCTCATGACCGTGAGCACGGCTGTTATAACCGTTTTACACTCTGCAGAGGTTGTACACATTCACCATAAGCCGTGATTCCCATTGCCCGAAAGCATGTACCCTTCCCACACCACGTGGACCGAATACTGGGTTTCACTATGAGACCTTTACAAAGATACTCTAATAAGTGATAGTTCGCTAAGGCTTCCGGTTCAGGAGCAAAGCATAACCCTCCCTAGTGAGTCGCGTATCTTAGCAAAGCCTACCGCTCAAGAAGACCGGGCTATACCTCGTCAACCGCCGCACCTCTTGCGCCTTTCGGGTAAAACTATCCCAAACTAGAATACCTAATTAGTTAGTCAAAGCCAGAGCCACATAGCACTTATGGTTGCACTGTTTTCCTAGGTGGTCGCTCCATGTTCCAATTAAAAGATGTGATCTTGTCATTATTCAATTAAAATATAATAATGGAACATAGAGTGGGGGATTCATTAGACCAATCCCAGTTGAGCAATTAAGCATCATCTACCAGTCAAATTAATTTAATGACCCAACTGCAAGATATGGTAAAACAAACTAGGAAATCCTTAATGGGACCCAACAATTAAAATTTATGTCATTTAGGTACAAACGGGCATGATCAAGGAATACTTGCCTTCTTCCCAACCCTGCTGCTACTCAAACTCTTCAACAGCTGTTTCTTCAAACACTTCCTCGAACGGCGCGTTTCCTATACGCATCACACGAACACATACAAGAAAATAATACAATAAATAAGAAACAGTACACCAAACAATTCCAACAGAAGAAAACAACAGCACACAACTAATCTACGCGTTACCACGAACGCGTGAGCGCGAGAATCACTAAAATCGGAGTTAAAACGCAAAAGATATGGCTTTTCTAAGGTTTAGGGACTTGCTGTCAAAGTTTTAAAACTTTCAGGGGCTTAACTGCGAAAATCCGAGGGCTAAAACATAATTTTGTATAAAACTATGAGGGTTTTCATGCAAAAAGGTAAAACTTAGACCTCAGGCGCAATTTTAGAACTTGGAGGGGCTAAACCGAAGGAAAAAGGACCTAAGTTGAATTATTTTTGAACGGGCTAGAACCGCGGGTTAAATTTGTAAACTTGGAGGGCTTCTTTGCAAAATTGCCGAAGTTGACCGGTACGCGGCTGATTGACTCGGAGCTTGAGCGCTTGTGGACCGTTCGATCAGGATCGGGCGGCCTAGGATGAATCTGGGGTGAGGGTCACGCCGGCGACGGCGGGGGCGGCGGCGCCGCTGACGGACGCGACGGAGGATCGCCGGCGTGCGCGCAAAATCCCACTACGGGCGAGAAGCTGCGACGACGGCCCGCGGCGGCAAATGGCGGATGGCGGCCCTGGAAGATCGGTGGCGAGCGGATTACGTAGGGCGCGACAAAAAATTGAAGCGAAAACTCGATGGGAAGCTTCGGGGCTTCAATGCGAACCTCTAGGGGTGCTTCACCGAGGAGGAAAGACGGCGCGGCGGCGAAACCCTGTGCAGCGGTGTGGAGCTTGAAGCAGCGGCGGCGGCGGCGGCGAATTGTGTTAGGGCTTCGAGAGCCGGGCGACGCGCGAGAAGAGCGGGGAGTAGATGGGCTAGGGCGACGCGTGCCAGGAAAAAGGGCGGGGCGCCTAGGCGTGCGTGCTGTCTCTTATACACACGCGACCGAGCCATGACCGGGTCGGACTCGAGTCCGACTCGGCGGGGAAGAAGCTGACGCGTGGGCCCCACGCATCAGCGATAGGTGGAGAGGGGGAAAGGGGAGTGGGCCGGCAAGAGGAGATGGGCGGGAAAGGAAACGGGCCGACGGCCAGAGAGAGAAATAGAGGGGACGAAATCGGACTGGCCGAGACTTGGAGGGGCAAAAGTAAACTCGACAGAAAACAACTATTCTAAACATCAAACAAAATTCAAAATAAATTTGAATTTAAACAGAATTTAAATTCTAACTTAATTGAACAGCAAGCAAAAGACAAATGCAACAACAATTTATTTTGACTAAAATTATTTAATATGATATTTCAATTGATAAAAGGCTAGAAATTCCAATTAAATCATAGAAAATGTATTTAGGCCTTAATAAATCCTAGAAAATTTCAGAAGTTGCTACAATTTAATTGTGATGAATTTTAGGGTGTTACATTGCACAAACTAACCTGGCCCTGTTGTTGCCACGTAGGCAACAAGGGACGAATCTGAGTATAACAAATTTAAAACTAAATAACAAGTAGCTCAATAGTAAGTGCTAAACATCATGTTCATGAGGTCCAAAGTTCAACCTTTGATATCCACCCCTTTTAGTTTTTTTCATTTTCCATACAGAACATGATTATTTTAATTTAGTAATCGTGACAAACTTGCTAAAACATCACAAAGTTGTGGGCCGGATTATGACAAATTTGAAAAACGTCACTGTGTTGCGGGCTTCAATATTCATCATTCCACATCCATGATGAAAAACAAAAAAACGTCATAGATGCAGTACCATTCGTGACGTTCTCAAAAAATGTCACAGAAATTTTGTCACAGATTAACAGGTTTCTTGTAGTGAATACAACAGTAGCCAGCAGAATTTTATTTCTATGCTATACGACAATACTTCCGTAAGCACGGGGAATGTGGGTGGATCATATCAACATCAACAACACTTTATGTTTACTTATCCTTAATTATCTATCATTTTCAATATACTATTTCTCTCACATACGGGTTGTAATTTTTATTCTGTTTGCGGCATTGTGCTCCTCATGACGAGACCCATTTTTGCATATGTTTTTAGGAATTTTTAGCTATAGTGTCAATATATGTGAAGTGGTACTAACATCTTATATAGATATTTTGTATCAACTTATGCATACATTAGATGGCAACTTATGTGTATCAACTTGTGCTAAGAAGTAACTTATTAACTTACCTATACCATATAATTGTGTGTACTGACTATTATCAACTTACACATATTGTTTATATTAACTTATATGTGTAATAGTAATATCAGCTTATGTATGTATCAACTTATGTGTGTTTCATATATTTTTACAATTATATTATTTAGTCTTATAATTTCTTTGTAGTGGTACTAACAATTTGTATTAATATTATGTATCAATCTATGCATATGTTAGATGCCGACTTATATCTATCAGCTTGTGCAAAGGCAGTGTGTCAACTTACCTAGATAATGTGTACCATCATGTGTAAAGACTAGTATGAACTTATACATTATAATTGTATTAACTTTTATATGCGATAGTATTATCAATCATGCATAAACTTATGCATAATTTAGTAGGAACTTATGAAAAGATCTTGCTTCGACTTATGTTGTATGTTTTAGAATACCCTTTGTTCTGTACTTCCAACTTATATGCAATTTCAGTAGCAACTTATGAATAAATCTTGCATCAACTTATATTGCATATTTGTTTGATGTAAACATATTAAAGACCGTGTCATAACTAATCTTGCATGATCCGGTATCAAGTTACTATATACTCATTTATCAACTTATAGCGTATGCCAAGTACATTTTGAACTTATGTATCAACTTCTATATATAGCATAAATTATAAAATAAATAATATATATAATCATATTTTGCAGAATAAATATTTATGTATCATTGTAAAATATATGTCTATGAAAACTTATTTTATATGTTTGGAAACAATTTATACACTGGTATTATACTCATTTATGTTAATACATATAGCGGCTTATATAGTGTATCATCTGGCAACTTATATGCAAGTTTTATTCTACATTTATACATAAGTTGTTATTTCCCCTGCATATAAGGTAACATGATAAATAAAATAACTTCAAAACATATGAAATATGAGTCTTATTTTGTTGATGTCAACATATATGCAATATGGGTCACGGCTTAACGCGGTCCATAGACACATCTTAACATGGTCCATAGACACATTCGGGCAGACAGAATTAAAAACGGATAATAAATAGACAAGTTTTATCACAATTTAAAAAATGAACTGGTACAAGGACATTAATTAGCTTTCATAGATGAGTTTCTCACATGTTCACTACAGACTCTAAAAACTATGTGTGGAACAACACATAAGGACACATGCATGTATACGAAAGTCACCGGTCCATAACACACGTATGCCGCACAAATTTCATCGACCCATAACGCATGTAGGCTGCGCGGCTCGCACGCTTTAGCACGAGCTCATCCAATCATGCGATAGAGTTTGCATATAGTTAGACGTAAAAGGTAGGTAAGGATGGTGCAAGATTTCATATAAGGGCATATCCATGTATCTTTCCTGGCCATTGGTCGATATAGAAGCATGTATCTCATCCTAGAATTATGATGTGCACATCACCGTCTTTACTTCATCATCCTAGCAAACTATTGAAGAAGCCTATGCTAGGAAGCAGATTGTGCAGAATCAAGGTTTCAAATTTCCTTTTGCAGATTGAAATTACTATGATTAGCAAATTTCATGATTTCATGTAAACATTCGGTAAAAAATTATGGTAAAACCTAAAATTTTAAAAAATTGAGAACATATATTAAGACCTCCATTGATTATAAGTCAAATTTCAGCTGGTACCTCCAGAGCCTTTGGCCAAAATTATCACGCTGAGCAGGAATGGAATTGACCACCTGAAATAGAACGTACTGCTATATGTTATATAGTAAGTTCTCATACAACCTATATATGAGAACAAAATTATCGCGCTGAGCAGGAATGGAACTGATCTGATTCGAAGTTAACAAAAATCACAGGATCATCTCACACATGAATTTGCATTAAAAAATCAAATGGTGGTGGGCAGATCTATAAGTCCTTTGCATGTAGTCGAGGGGAGTCAGCGCTAATAGAATGGAAGTTATAGGAAGTCAAATGGTGGTGAGCAAATATATAAGTCCTTCGTCCAAAGTGGAGGTGAGGCAGTACTGATAGAATGGAAGTGGTAGGGAGGAGCTAGCGAGGCCGTCCATGCATGGAGAGGTTACCAGCATTAATGGAGGCATGGAGGAGATTAAGCAGATGGAGACACGACAAGCCGGGGCAAAGTGGAATAGGAACTACAAGCTAATGTAGAAGAAGCGTAATCCAGTATGAGTCTTATTTTGTTGATGTCAACATATATGCAATATGGGTCACGGCTTAACGCGGTCCATAGACACATCTTAACATGGTCCATAGACACATTCGGGCAGACAGAATTAAAAACGGATAATAAATAGACAAGTTTTATCACAATTTAAAAAATGAACTGGTACAAGGACATTAATTAGCTTTCATAGATGAGTTTCTCACATGTTCACTACAGACTCTAAAAACTATGTGTGGAACAACACATAAGGACACATGCATGTATACGAAAGTCACCGGTCCATAACACACGTATGCCGCACAAATTTCATCGACCCATAACGCATGTAGGCTGCGCGGCTCGCACGCTTTAGCACGAGCTCATCCAATCATGCGATAGAGTTTGCATATAGTTAGACGTAAAAGGTAGGTAAGGATGGTGCAAGATTTCATATAAGGGCATATCCATGTATCTTTCCTGGCCATTGGTCGATATAGAAGCATGTATCTCATCCTAGAATTATGATGTGCACATCACCGTCTTTACTTCATCATCCTAGCAAACTATTGAAGAAGCCTATGCTAGGAAGCAGATTGTGCAGAATCAAGGTTTCAAATTTCCTTTTGCAGATTGAAATTACTATGATTAGCAAATTTCATGATTTCATGTAAACATTCGGTAAAAAATTATGGTAAAACCTAAAATTTTAAAAAATTGAGAACATATATTAAGACCTCCATTGATTATAAGTCAAATTTCAGCTGGTACCTCCAGAGCCTTTGGCCAAAATTATCACGCTGAGCAGGAATGGAATTGACCACCTGAAATAGAACGTACTGCTATATGTTATATAGTAAGTTCTCATACAACCTATATATGAGAACAAAATTATCGCGCTGAGCAGGAATGGAACTGATCTGATTCGAAGTTAACAAAAATCACAGGATCATCTCACACATGAATTTGCATTAAAAAATCAAATGGTGGTGGGCAGATCTATAAGTCCTTTGCATGTAGTCGAGGGGAGTCAGCGCTAATAGAATGGAAGTTATAGGAAGTCAAATGGTGGTGAGCAAATATATAAGTCCTTCGTCCAAAGTGGAGGTGAGGCAGTACTGATAGAATGGAAGTGGTAGGGAGGAGCTAGCGAGGCCGTCCATGCATGGAGAGGTTACCAGCATTAATGGAGGCATGGAGGAGATTAAGCAGATGGAGACACGACAAGCCGGGGCAAAGTGGAATAGGAACTACAAGCTAATGTAGAAGAAGCGTAATCCAGATGTCCATGGCCCGCTATCGTGGAGCTCAGTAAGGTGTCATCATCGAGCGCCGTCACCTTCGGCCTACTCAGTGCCCGCAATGCTAACATTACCCTCAACAGGTTGTGAACGTTAACGCAAGGCCACTTGAAAGTGCATCTAGGCACTTATGTGTTTTGGTGATTTGAATGACAACATGATTAGTGGACTAACTTGTTTGCTAAAGCATATGAACAGGGATTTATCGTTGTCTATATTCATGTAATATATTTGTTAACAAGAATTTGCGCTCTCCATTGGTTACAATGAAACAAATGCAAACAAGTGTATGTGATCTCATGCCACTAAGATAGACAATGACAAGTGAAGGAAATGACAAAGGAGACAAGAGTTTATATATATATATCTATACCATATAATTGCACGGGGAATGTGGTTATTAGGATGATTTATTTGAAGAAATTGGGATTTCTTGAGGTTTGGTCCTTAAGCTTCGGTTTCAGAAGAATGAGACATGTTTCTATGATTAGCTAATGGTCTCATATGGATGAAAAACTTATGAACAAGTCATATTGTATAAATGACATAGAAAATCACATTGGGCATATCATCGGTTTGGTTGAAGACATGGATTTCAAAATGGTATTCATGGTCATGCAAAGCAAAGCTAAACTTAAAGTGGCAAGATAGGACGAAAGGATCAAGTTAGATGGCTAGTGACGAGGTACTAAGCAAAGAGAACGGCAAGGTAGTTTTGTAGCCGAGGAACTTTGCTGGGGTGATGTCAAAGATTTATCTCGAGCGTATCTGTCTAGGGGTATCCCAGAGAGTAGATTTGTGGGTCTCGCCGAGTTCTAGGAACGATAGTGCCCACACAACACAAAGATTTAGACAGGTTTGGCCACAGATTGCGTAATACCCTACGTCTTGTATGCTTGATTGTATTGCATGTGAGGTTGAGTTGGATTCTCTCCAGCCAGGGAACGCTGCCCTCCTTTATATATCCCGGGGGAAAGGTTACATGGATAGTCTCCTAGTCAGTTACAATATGGGAGTCCTAGTAGGAGTACACGAGTAGTTCTCTGAGTGGTTCTACTAGGACTCGATCTTCTTTCTCGAGGGTACCCGGGGATGCATATCCCACAAGCCCCCGAGCGCTTCATAGCCAAAAAGCAACCATCCTTCGAAGTCTTCTAGTCTTTCACCGAGCGCTTGTGGTTACTGAAAGGCAGTGGAGAGCTTCATGAATGTCTTGAAAATATGGTCACTGAAGGTGAAGCATATATGCTTAGCCCTCGAGCCTCGAGTTGATTAGAATAACTAGGTCGAGGGTCTTGAAAAATCTTCTAGTCTTTGTCTTGATCAACAAAAAATATGTACCCCTTAGGTATAGCCCCCGAGCCTCAAAGCGAATTGTTGTTCATTCGGTCTGAGGGTCAGGAACATAATCTTCAAAGTAGCTCATGTGTTGATATCCATGTACCGACTGGTGTCAGAATTCAGTTAGTCGTCGAGTTATCATAATATGCCAGCACCGACTAGTTAAAGTGCTCGGCTGGCATTGTAGGTCTTCACCGATTGAGTACCAACTAGTTGTATTACTCGTCTTCATGTTTTGGGTTGTGGTATGTAGCCCCTCAGCTTCAAACGACTAGTTGAAGTACTCTGTACGTGAACACTAATTAGTGTAGGTACTCGAGTAGCTTTGTGGCGTCGTAAAGAGATGAGGAAAGTGACTCACCGCAAGCTCACCATGCTATTTGTTAAGTAGTCTTTCACATGCTACTTGTTAAATAGTCTTTCACATGCTACTTGTTAAGTAGTCTTTTGAATGCTACTTGATAAGTAGTCATTTATATGCTACTTGTTAAGTAGTCTTTTGAATGCTACTTGTTAAGTAGTCTTTCACGTGCTACTTGTTAAGTACTCTTTTGAATGCTACTTGTCAAGTAGTCTTTTGAATGCTACTTGTTAAGTAGTCTTTCATATGGTACTGGTTAAATAGTTTTTCATATGCTACTGGTTAAGTAGTGTTTTGAAACTTGTTAAGTAGTTTTTCATATGCTACTCGTTAAGTAGTCTTTTAAATGCTACTTGTTAAGTAGTCTTTTGAATGCTCATTGTTAAGTAGTCGTTCATATGCTACTGGTTAAGTAATCTTTTGAGTAGGGTAGTTTATCTTGCAATATCATTCTCAAAATTTGATCATGTCATTGTCCAAGTTGATCCCAACTTGATTTGGCTCACCTCGGGTGAAACAGGTCTGACCGGTTTGGCCCTGAGGTGACCTAAATCCTTTTTGGATGCTCTCAAGATGATCCAATCCTTAGTCAATCTTTTTCTGGGTACTTATATCATCCTTTGTTACCCAGGAAGGACAGTAGAAGATACCCAAGGGAAAACATGCCGAGAGAATAAAAAAGAGGCATCATGACACATTCACGGGCAGCAGCTCGGGCGCATCTAGTGGGAGATCATTGAGGCCAAGAAGGCATAAGAGAGTAGCAGAATAGGAGATAGAAGAAGTGGATGTAGAGGTGGAAACCACCTCTAGCGATACGGATGATGTTAAGAATGAGTCGTATAGGATTGAGCCCCGACATGGTAAAGGGCCAGCTCCTATTGATGATGAAGACATGGTAGAAGAACAGGGAGAGGAAGATGAGGAAGAAGAGGGACATGATGATGAGGGTGGAGAGCCACTATTTCCTAAGGTTAGAGAGATATTTGCCCCTACTTCATGGAGATTGGTGAATTATAAGGGGTCAGGGATGACTGATGAGGCTAGAATATAGAGGAGAGCGAGTCCTCTAGGTGTCCAAAGGACAACCACTAACTATAGATTTCACACAGCTTTTCAGCGGGATTACTATAGAATAGTTGTGATCACAGGCACAATTGTTCCCGAACCACGGTGGATAGATTGGAGTACATGGTAAAGGCAGAAAATACGATCTTCAATGAAATCATTGAGACCTGCAAGGTGTAACACCCTAAATTAGGCCTATTTAAAATTTTAGTAATTAATGTGCTTTTTATTAAAGTTCCCATGCTCAACATAGGGTAAATAAATAATTTTTATAGGAAATGAATTCGAATTTTCGAATAACGGATCCTTCTAATCCAGTCTATCTAATGTCTTTTTCAGGAGCCAGAGGAAATGCATCTCAGGTACACCAATTAGTAGGTATGAGAGGTTTAATGGCGGATCCTCAAGGACAAATGATTGATTTACCTATTCAAAGCAATTTACGCGAGGGACTTTCTTTGACAGAATATATAATTTCCTGCTACGGAGCCCGAAAAGGGGTTGTAGATACTGCTGTACGAACAGCGGATGCTGGCTATCTTACACGTAGACTTGTTGAAGTAGTTCAACATATTATTGTCCGTAGAAGAGATTGTGGTACTATCCGAGGTATTTCTGTTAGTCCTCACAATGGGATGACGGAAAAACTTTTTGTCCAAACACTAATTGGTCGTGTATTAGCAGACGATATACCAGAATGGATGGTTTTGTGCTTATTACCGGTTCTTCCTCCCGAATTGAGACCCATTGTTTATAGGTCTGGGGATAAAGTAGTGACTTCGGATATTAATGAACTTTATAAGAGAGTTATCCGTCGGAACAACAACCTTGCCTATCTATTAAAAAGAAGTGAATTAGCACCAGCGGATTTAGTAATGTGCCAGGAAAAATTAGTACAAGAAGCCGTGGATACACTTCTTGATAGTGGGTCCCGCGGGCAACCCACAAGGGATGGTCACAATAAAGTATACAAATCACTTTCAGATGTAATTGAGGGTAAAGAGGGGAGGTTTCGCGAGACTTTGCTTGGGAAACGGGTCGATTACTCGGGGCGTTCTGTCATTGTTGTGGGTCCTTCGCTTTCATTACATCAATGTGGATTACCTCTAGAGATAGCAATAAAGCTTTTTCAGCTATTTGTAATTCGTGATTTAATCACGAAACGTGCTACTTCTAATGTCAGGATTGCTAAAAGGAAAATTTGGGAAAAAGAACCCATTGTATGGGAAATACTTCAAGAAGTTATGCGGGGACATCCTGTACTGTTGAACAGAGCACCTACCCTGCATAGATTAGGCATACAGGCCTTCCAACCCACTTTAGTAGAGGGGCGTACTATTTGTTTACATCCCTTAGTGTGTAAGGGTTTCAATGCGGACTTTGATGGGGATCAAATGGCTGTTCATCTACCTTTATCCTTGGAAGCTCAGGCGGAAGCCCGTTTACTTATGTTTTCTCATATGAATCTCCTGTCTCCCGCTATTGGAGATCCTATTTGCGTGCCAACTCAAGACATGCTTATCGGACTTTATGTATTAACAATTGGAAGCCGTCGAGGTATTTGTGCAAATAGATATAATAGTTGCGGAAACTCTCCAAATAAAAAAGTAAATTACAATAATAACAATTATTATAAGTATACGAAAGATAAAGAACCCCTTTTTTCTAGTTCCTATGATGCACTGGGAGCTTATAGACAGAAACGGATCGGTTTAAACAGTCCCTTGTGGCTACGATGGAAACTAGATCAACGCATCGTTGGGTCAAGAGAAGTTCCGATTGAAGTTCAATATGAATCTTTTGGGACTTATCATGAGATTTATGCCCATTATCTAGTAGTGGGAAATAGAAAAAAAGAAATCCGTTCTATATACATTCGAACCACTCTTGGTCATATTTCTTTTTATAGAGAAATAGAGGAAGCCATACAAGGATTTAGTCGGGCCTATTCATACACTATCTAAACAAGGAAGTTAGATTCGGCGATGCCCCTTTCGGGGGGCATTCCGATTTCGCTAGTACCATCTTTTTTGCCGCGCAAATCCAGATTGAGATTGAGGAAAGGGAGTAAATTTAGTTTTCGAATCACTGACTCAGGCCCATTGTCGAATCCTACTCAGCAATTGTCGAATCCTACTCAGCCAAAAAAGGGGGTACTTATGTATGGCGGAACGGGCCAACTTGGTCTTTCATAATAAAGAGATAGACGGAACTGCTATAAAACGACTTATTAGCAGATTAATAGATCATTTCGGAATGGGATATACATCCCATATACTGGATCAAATAAAGACTCTGGGCTTCCATCAAGCCACTACTACATCGATTTCTTTAGGAATTGAGGATCTTTTAACAATACCCTCTAAAGGATGGTTAGTTCAAGACGCGGAACAACAGAGTTTTCTTTTGGAGAAACACTATTATTATGGGGCTGTACACGCGGTAGAAAAATTACGCCAATCTGTTGAGATATGGTATGCTACAAGTGAATATTTGAAACAAGAAATGAATTCGAATTTTCGAATAACGGATCCTTCTAATCCAGTCTATCTAATGTCTTTTTCAGGAGCCAGAGGAAATGCATCTCAGGTACACCAATTAGTAGGTATGAGAGGTTTAATGGCGGATCCTCAAGGACAAATGATTGATTTACCTATTCAAAGCAATTTACGCGAGGGACTTTCTTTGACAGAATATATAATTTCCTGCTACGGAGCCCGAAAAGGGGTTGTAGATACTGCTGTACGAACAGCGGATGCTGGCTATCTTACACGTAGACTTGTTGAAGTAGTTCAACATATTATTGTCCGTAGAAGAGATTGTGGTACTATCCGAGGTATTTCTGTTAGTCCTCACAATGGGATGACGGAAAAACTTTTTGTCCAAACACTAATTGGTCGTGTATTAGCAGACGATATATATATTGGTTCACGATGCATTGCTGCTCGAAATCAAGATATTGGAATTGGATTAGTCAATCGATTCATAACTGCCTTTCGAGCACAACCGTTTCGAGCAAAACCAATATATATTAGAACCCCCTTTACTTGCCGGAGCACATCTTGGATCTGTCAATTATGTTATGGGCGGAGTCCCACTCATGGGGATCTGGTCGAATTGGGGGAAGCTGTAGGTATTATTGCGGGTCAATCAATTGGGGAGCCGGGGACTCAACTAACATTAAGAACTTTTCATACTGGTGGAGTATTCACAGGGGGTACTGCCGACCTTGTACGATCCCCCTCGAATGGAAAAATCCAATTCAATGAGGATTTGGTTCACCCCACACGTACCCGTCATGGGCAACCTGCTTTTCTATGCTATATAGACTTGCATGTAACTATTCAGAGTCAGGATATTCTACATAGTGTGAATATTCCGTTAAAAAGCTTGATTCTAGTGCAAAATGATCAATATGTAGAATCCGAACAAGTAATTGCGGAGATTCGTGCCGGAACGTCCACTTTACATTTTAAAGAAAAGATACAAAAGCATATTTATGCCGAATCAGACGGGGAAATGCACTGGAGTACTGATGTTTACCATGCGCCCGAATATCAATATGGTAATCTTCGTCGATTACCAAAAACAAGCCATTTATGGATATTGTCAGTAAGTATGTGCAGATCCAGTATAGCATCTTTTTCGCTCCACAAGGATCAAGATCAAATGAATACTTATTCTTTTTCTGTTCATGGAAGATATATCTTTGACCTATCAATGGCTAATGATCAAGTAAGCCATAGACTCTTGGATACTTTTGGTAAAAAAAATAAGGAAATTCTTGATTATTTAACGCCAGATCGAATCGTGTCCAACGGTCATTGGAATTTTGTCTATCCTTCTATTCTTCAAGATAATTCGGATTTGTTGGCGAAAAAGCGAAGAAATAGGTTTGTCGTTCCATTACAATATCATCAAGAACAAGAGAAAGAGCTAATATCCTGTTTGGGTATTTCAATTGAAATACCCTTTTTGGGTGTTTTACGTAGAAATACTATTTTTGCTTATTTTGACGATCCACGATACAGAAAAGATAAAAGGAGTTCAGGAATTGTGAAATTTAGATATAGGACCCTAAAGGAAGAATATCGTCGCTTCCAGGGACAGTCCAGTTCGATGAACCACAACCAGTATCAGCAACGTCCCCAGTACCAGCAGCGTCCCCAGTACCTCCCGGCACCACCTCAGCAATGTCTTCAGAACCAGCCCCAGAATGGTCCTGTCCAACGCCCCAACCCGGCCAACAATGCACCTACGGCTCCGAGGTGTTTTGGTTGTGGTGAGCTGGGACACTATGCCAGCGCTTGTCCTCGCAAGGCTCAGAATGTCGTTGGTCAGAACAACAATCAGAGGGTTGGACAACCACAGAACCAGAATGGGAATTAGCAGCATAACCCAGCAAGAGGCAAGGTCAACCACATGGGTGCGGAAACTACAGAAGGAGCAACGGATGTCGTTGTGGGTACGTTCCCTGTCAACTCGACTCTCGCAACTGTTTTGTTTGATACTGGAGCTTCGCATGCTTTCATATCTGCTGCTTTCGTGAAAAAGAACATGATGATCTTGCAACCTATGGGGAACCCCATGGTAGTTAGTTCACCCGGGGGAGAACAGCGTGCCACATTACGTTGCCCCTGTATCACCAGATGTGTATAAGAGACAGGGGTGAGACCGTGGAGG
>OAMR01000228.1:1684-76634 GCA_900205405.1 Echinochloa crus-galli
TTTTTTTAAAATCGACCCTAACGTTCACTATTTTTTTAAAATAAATACACAACAAATTTTCTACCCATTTATGGATGAGCATACAACACATCCTTATAATTTGGAGAAGAAAAATTGTTGTTGTCGTTGCTCGATGTGCAAGAATTATCAATTGTAGGATGTTTTTTTATTATATAGCAACTTCAGCAGCTATTCACTTCACCGCAGGCACAAAGCTCCTCTCTTACATCTATATCTTCTCTCAGCTCTCTTTCCTGAATCTAAAACGTGCACAACATACCGATAGTTAGAGTCGGTGCCTCAGCAGCGGAAATAACTCTTAGTTTTTCACTTTTTTTGATAACGTGATACCGTTGCTAATTATATTATTTGATGGCATATCTATGTTATTACTATGCTATTTCTTTTTTTTGGTTTTTATAAGAGGAAAGAGTGGATAATTAGAAACCCAACTCTTGTGTAAACACATACTCTTATGATTATATGATTTAGTTGTTGGTTTCAGATATAGACTTTTTAATAATCAGATCGTTAGATCATCATAAAATCCAACAACTGTCATGTCTATCTTTTCATAATTACATCTTGACAAATGTGGTAGCTTATTTTATACAAATTTTGACAATGACACTAAGATAATAGATACAAAGATTGTAGAATTGAAGGTTGAGTAAATACTCCGTAAGATGTAAAATTTGATATTTTAATATGTTCGTTAATTGGACAATTAGAGATCACGAACTCGTACAGCTCGTCAAATTCATTCCGTTTGACAATTCATATGAGTTGTTTGGAGTTCAAATGATGAGGTTTTATTTCAAGGTAAACAAATTATGTACATAGTAACCGGGTTCAATTTTGATACTGAGTTCTTGTGTTATTTATTTTTCTTTGTCTATTTATTAATTCATATTCGGTCGACTCATTGGGTTGATGTGGACCGTTAGATCGTCATAAAATCCGACGTTATATATTTTTCTCCTTTTTGGATTAATGGAATAATATTGGTTTGAGCGCGACTAATGCATTTTATAATCTTCCACTTGCTTTGGTAAAGACACTGAGTGTTCAGCGTGGCCATGGTGCTCAATCTCGGCACCGATTCGCTCCCTTCAGATAGGGAGAATTGTTCTCTCCTACTGTGCTCATGAAAGGACCGTGATGTCACCTAGAGGGGGGGGGTGAATAGGTGTATCTGAAAAATTTTCAACACTTAACACAAATTGTTAGCCAAACTCCGGACACTCCGGAGAAATGTCCGGACACTCCGGACCTGTGCGGAGACTCCGCAAAAATCTCCGGATACTCCGCACCTTTCCTGCTAAAAAGAATAAACAGCCAGAACCCAAACCGGTCAGACCGGTTTGGTAAACCGGTCAGACCGGTTTCTGACTGAGATACACCAAAAACGTAAATCAACCCCTCTACAAGTTCTAGCACAAACCAAACTTGATGAGTAGCTTCTGTAAATGATTTCTAGCAGGTTCACCAAGCTCCTGCACACAAGTAAAGCACAACCAAGTAGAACGAAGCGGAAGCAAATATATGTGCTAGAATTGAACAAAGTGAGGCAAACCAATGAGAGACGCTTGGAGTTGTTTCCCGAAGTTCAGATTCACTGCTTGCTACTAAAGCTGCCACAAAAGCACAGTGAATCCTACGTCTCCGTTGAGGAAGCCCCTAGTGACCGAAAGGTCGAGCTATCTCCTCGGTTCCACTAACTTCGATCCTTTCCACGATGGAGGCAAGACCGCGCCTGTACAAACTGTCCGTGGCTCACCACAACCTTGGTGGCTCACCGACGACGCCTAGCCGTCTAGGAGGCTTCACCTCCAAGAGTAACAAATGCTTCAACAAGATGCTAGACTTCACCGGACGTGCTCAAGCTATGGATTCACTCCTCACTGAGTTAGCTAGCTCACTCTAGCTCTCTATTGCTCACACAATCACTCTCTCAACCCAAATCAAAGATATGATCAAATACAACCAAAACTCACAAAGAGTTGCTTGGGGAGAGCTTGCTGGTGCTTGAAGTGATTCTGGACGCCCAAGAGACCAAATGAACCAGCAGCCCTCAAAGGAGAGGGCCAAGGGGTATAAATACCCACACATCCCAAACTAGCCGTTATAGCCATTGGAAACCGGTCAGACCGGTTTCCCAAACCGGTCAGACCGGTTTGGGGTCTGTCAGCACACTATGTCCAAAAGGACCTCTCTCCCAAGCCTATCTCACATGGGTTGTCCTATGAGCACTTTTAGTGGTTGTCTAAACAACTTAATGTTGCATCCCTCTTGATAGTACGGCATACCTATACTCAAGATTACATATAACAAATAAAATCTCCTCTTGAGCTCCATTGTCTTCATTGACGCCATACTTGATCATTCTCAACTTGAGGGCTTGCAATCCTTCTTTTCTTACTGAGCGAATTCATCTTGAGCTAGTGGCTTAGAATCTTCAAGTGTATGGTCAATTTCCCATTGCCAATTCCATAGGCCACTTTCAAACAAATAATTCACCAATGATTGGATGCACTGCATTGCTTTACTAGATGAGACTTGATTAATGTCTAGAGACCAATCCGTGATGCTAGCTTCTTCACCCTAGCAAAGTTCCTCGGCACAAGACTATCTTGCCCTTCTCTTTACTTAGTACCTCGTCACTAGCCATCTAGCTTGATCCCTTCCATCCTATCTTGCCACTTTAAGTTTGGCTTTGCCTTGCACAACATTGTTGAACGTCCTAAATCTGAGCACCTCTCATCAGGTACCCGTGAGATCGACGTGTTGTACTCCGCTCATTGTTGAACATGATAGGGCACATGGGGCTTCAAATTGTCCGCACTCGTCGTACTCTATTTTCATCCTCTAAAAGAAATATAGCGTCATAGTTATAGAGATTCTCCAGTCTATATCAATTTCTTCTACACCCGTTATCCTCTATATCTCATATTCTATACAAACTACCAACACGTGAGCCCACACATCCCATTTTCTTCTTTTCTTTCTTCAACGCCACCACTTCCCTCACTCTATCTTCCCTCTCTCTGTCGGCGGCGAGGCGTGCCGGTCTCCCCGGCCGGTAGCCTTCAGCCCCGGCAGCATGCAGAGCGGTCGGACCCTGAACTACGAAGGCGTGCGGGCGGCTCCCGCGGTGGCAACGACGGAGGACGGTCGCGCGGCGATGGCGAGGATTCCTGCGCCAGCCATGGATGGCCGCGCGACAGCGGTGTAGGGCTCCTATGACGGCCGCGCGGCGACGGTTGAGGTCTCATACGATGGCCACGGATGGCTGAACGGCGACGATGGCGGACAGAATAATATAGACCTTTATATTCATGAAATCTGATGGTATATATTTTTGTCTTTTTTAATTAACGGAAGGTCGGCAGCCTTCAGCCCTGCCGGCCTCCGGCGGCACGTGGAGCGTCCGGACCCCGAACTCCGAAGGTGTGCGGGTGGCTCCCGCGGCGGCAATGGCAGAGGACGGTCACGCGGCGACGGCGAAGATTCCCACGGCGGCCACGGACGTCCGCGCGGCAGCGGTGGAGGGCTACGGCGGCGGCCGCGCGACGATGGTGGAGGCCTCATACGACGGCCACGGATGGCTGCACGACAGCGGTGGCAGACGGAATAATATGGACCTTTTGATCTTCATGAAATCTGATGGTATATATTCTTCTCCTTTTGAATTAACGGAAGGCGGCGTGGGGAGTTGTCGGACCCTAAACTCTGAAGGCGTGCGGGCGGCTCCCGCAACGGCGGCAGACGGTCGTGCGGCGACGGCGAGGACTCATGCGGCGGCCACAGACGACAGTACGACGACGGTGGAGGGCTCCCGCGGAGGACGCGGATAGCCGTGCGGCGATGGTGGAGGCCTCATACGGCGGCCGCGGATGGCTTCCACGATGGCAACGGCCGCGGACAGTCGCGCGGCGACGGTGAGGACTCCTACGGCGGCCACAGACGGCAGCGTGACGACGGTGGAGGGCTCCCGCGGAGGACGCGGATGGCCGCGCGGCGACGGTGGAGGCCTGATACGGTGGCAAATGGCTTCACGGCGGCCACGGCGGACGGAATAATATAGACCATTAGATCTTCATAAAATCCGATGATATATATTCTTCTCTTTTTTGAATTAACGGAATAACATAGACCGTTAAATCTTCATAAAATCTGACGGCATATATTCTTCTCTGTTTTAGATTAATGAAATAATATAGACCGTTAGATCTTCGTAAAATCCGACGGCATATATCTTTCTCTTTTTTAGATTAACGTGGGATTTTCTAGGCCCTCTCGGCGAATCTGGTGGCTTCTTTTGCTTCTATTGTAATAAGATAATAGATAGATAGATGGCACTATAAGTATGCTGAGGGAAAATGAATCCACCTCTGCTTGTCAATTTGAATACAGTACTCCGTAATAAACTATGACAGTTGCAGGATCTTCTTGCCTCCCACCCACCACAGAAACACACAAAGACAACGGGAAAGATCATGACCCGCTGAAGAAGAAGAGAATGCTCATGGTTGTGGCCCATCACGACCCACTTGGAAAACAGGTCTTTAATGAGTTAGCCCACTAAACATCTCAGCCACCCACACGAAACGGCTGATGGGCTGGCCCCATAAACATCTGTCAGGTGTCAGCCCGCAGCCTACATGCTCATCTCAGCCACAAAAAGGCGAAAACTGCCAAACTGGTGCTAACAAAAAGCTAAAACTAACATATACATTAGTTTAGTCTAGAAATTTCAGATTAGTAGTCAATCAGACATAAGTAGTTTCTCAGGCGATTGACAAGGAGCAAATATGTAAAATTAATAATCTAATTGGACAATATTTTTAAACAAAGAAAGGCATTACACAAGGTGATCCATTGTCTCCCATTCTATTTGACATAGTAATGGATATGCTAGCAGTTATGAGCAAAAGAAAATGGTCAGGTAAGAGGTATAATCCCACATTTAGTACAATGTGCTATCTATCCTAAAATACGCGGATGGCATAGTGATTTTCAAAGACTATTATGTTGAACAAGCAAAAATAGGAAATTGTTACTTTGCTCATTGAGATTTTACAAGTTAGCTAGACTCATACCCCTTTTGACGATACCTAGGAATTTCTATACTCCTTAGAAAACTAAGCAATAAAGACCAAAAATTCATAAAAGAGAAATTTGAAGAAAAAAGTCTATATAACCCCTGAACTATCAGAAGTGGAATACTCCACCCCTCGAACTCTAAAACCGGATAAATAATCCCTAATGCTTTGTTGGTTTAATCCCCTCATAGGAGGGTTTGGAGGGGATTAGATCCCCTACAAGTCAGTTGGGGATTTAAATGGGTGAGGACATAAAGCCCTAAGTTGATCTACTTAGATCAAGTATGTCATTGTACGTGGCATCAAGGAAGAACCCCGAGGCTGTGGAAATTTCACAACAACGCTAGATTTATGGGGTATATGTGCAGCTATTTTAATTGTATGAGGTATTTGCTACTATAGAAGTGATCGACTTATAGGATTGTATTTGCAACTTCATGAATTTATTTATTTGCGTCTTGACCATTGAATATGGTGCATTGCTGTGCAATGATGAATTGAGGACTTTACTGTTGACAAGGGCATATCGGGGCGATGAAGAGAGTTTATAGTTAAGAAAGGCAACACCCATATATTAGCCCATTTATTTTTATCAATACCAATAATATAGCATCAAGGTCTCAGCTCAAGTCAACGGACCAAATATATTATAGTATTGAAACGAATCTTGAATCTTGTAGTACAGTGAAAGGACAACATGAGTTTAGGACTAGATTGATTAGTTAGCATGAGCTGACAATGATAGATCTAAACAATGGTACAATCTGAAGCTGGGGATTGCTGAGTAAACTGTGTGTGCAGCAAGCCTTAGCCACCGATCGAGTTGCCACGTTCACCTGTTTGGGTCACCACCGTTATGAAGGAGTTGAAGGCCATGCCCATGCTAATCAGGCCCATGTATGTGACAGACCAATTGGATTCGATCTGCATATCTGGTCAGGGTTTGACATTTTGTCAGGAGCAGGTTGGCATGAATTATACTGTACATATCCCATCCGTACATTGCTATATGCCCGTAGAATGTAGCATATATACCTGCCTTTGTTGTTGTCATTAACCATCAGCTACCAACCCATATACGCATGCAGCTTGCGTTGCCCTTTATTCTAGTGGGTCATATGCATCAAGTCATCCTTTTCAAGTCATATGTTAGTTGAAACTCCACTCTTACCATGGTCCATATGGATATATAGCTGCAGGAATAGTTTGACGTGATTACAGTAAACTAGATTAATCCTTCGCAGACAGGGATTGATGACGATATGAACTGGATTTCAAAGTCTTGCATAATCACACCGCATGTATTGGAAGTCTACTACCTCTCATCTCGTGGTTAGGGTGAGTTTTGAGTGGTAGAGACAAGAGAACCGTGGAGCATTTTGTTGTAGCCTCGGTCGGTCCACTAGCAGCGATACCGGAGTACCTCACTTTTTTTTTATACTAGGTGGTACCCCGCGCGTTGCTGTGGGAATTTATACAAAAATTTGAAGATGCAATTTGAAAGTAGAAACACTAAAATAATTGTATTGTAATATTTTTTAAAACAAAAATGTATAAGAAAACACATTCATTTTATTGAGAGTGAACTACTTAGAAATTTGTAGTATGGTACTCGCAAAAACTAACACAATGCATAGCTACAGAAAATCAGTAGAAGACATAATTTCATAATTCTAGTGGATGGTGACTTGGACAGCTTGCATGTTGAGAGAAGATCCAGTGGGTGGTGACATGGACATCTTACATGTGGAGAGAAATAGGGGTGAGACTTTTAGTGGATACCAATTATATAGTTGTTATAGATTGGCGGATGACATTTCCGGCAGCCAGCAATAATGCCTTGGATTTGTACTGACGCCCGCTTATGTCGTCCGTTAGTACAAATTTATTTTTTAAAGAAAAATCACAATTATTTCATCATATAAATTAGATTACATGTCAAAAGTAATTGTCCATGTCCATGCTCATAACTTTCTTTGTTGCTACTAGCTTGCTGGTTTATCTGAAATTATACCAGCAACTTTCTATATGAGCATGTTTAGATTACATCATATATCATTTATTTCTAACTATTGGGTTGAAATTACTACTTTAATTTTTCTACGTAAACACAAGTAGATTACATGATATGACATATACACGTGCCACATCGCTGCACACTCGAAGCTATAGTGGAGTGTACTAACAACAAACATTTCTTCTTTTTGTGTATACTAAGAATAAAAAATATTTATTTTTTACGTAGTAAAAAGATCATAACTATTCATATAAGTCAGACAGAGACAAACTTCACATCAAAGCGCATAGAGTTCGAAGAGATCTAAAATTTTGTAGTTGACAACTTTTTCATTCAAACAATGTTTACTAGACCAAACATCCATTACCATTTCTAAAATCTAATTTTAAAAACAAAAATACAACCCAGATGAAAATGAACTATACACCAAAGTTGTAGTGCTCGACGAGATCTAAAATTGTAGTTGATGAGTTTTTTCATTTGAGGTGGTTTAGAGTGTCAAAGACACAATATGAAAAATGGCATCCGTGACGTATATTACATGTGATATTTAGGTGAGATGGTAGGTAAGGAGCATGAGAAGAAAGAGATCTTGAGTTCTAAAAATTGCATGTGTGAAAAAAATGCGGGATTTATATCTATCAAATGATGGGTGGTCGTAGGGTGAAGACTCACTGAGCCACAAGAAGAACTCTCATTACATCCTATAAAACTCATGCTTCTCCTCGTAATAACCCTGTCCTGTCCTGTCACGACAGTAAATTTGATGACGTGTTAAAGATTTAATACCTGTAAAACTCTTCCATGAAAACTCATTGGGACTAGCCTTAGCCACATGGGATTCAGCCGTTTGGGCCTCAGCATGGAAGTAGGAAATAATGTGCCAATGGGGCATGTATGACAATCATTGTGCATAGATTAGTAGAAAGGTCAGGCAACAAAATTGTTCTTTTGAGATTCCACAGCGAATCCTCGCTGGGTATTGGGTAACATTCGCAGGTTCGGATGACGGGGGATCCAGCCATCCAGGGACCTGACGTGGGTACCAAAGTCAGAGAGCGAGGGAGGCGCCCCTCCATGGCGACACATGCCAACCCGCTCACCAACAAAACCACACACACCTCCGCAGAGCGCGCCATCACCCACCCGCGCGGTGCGACGGAGCACGCGGCGGCCGTGCGCTCCGGCCTTCCGATGGTCCCATAGGATCACCTCGCCTGACAAGTCAAATCTTTATTCATTTCCCGTTGCCCCCTCGCCTCCTCCAAACATATAGAGGTCACAGCCTGGCCACCTGCGCGCGCTCCCGGCCGGCTCCGTCGCGCCATATAAGCATGCCTCAGGGTTGTAGCAGCCGTACAGCCAAGTACAAGTTCACGGTACGGGTAGTCTTCCAGTGGTAAATTACGAATCATTCGTGAGTGAGACACCAAGACGCACACGCATCAGGTGGCGACATGGCAGCGGAGGTGGAGTTCAAGCAATCCGCGGCAATGGAGGTGGAGGGGGCCGAGGCGGCGCCCACCAAGCCGCGGTTCCGGATGCCGGTGGACTCCGACAACAAGGCCACCGAGTTCTGGCTCTTCTCCTTCGCGCGTCCGCACATGAGCGCCTTCCACATGGCGTGGTTCTCCTTCTTCTGCTGCTTCGTCTCCACCTTCGCGGCGCCGCCGCTGCTGCCGCTGATCCGCGACACGCTGGGCCTGACGGCCACGGACATCGGCAACGCCGGGATCGCCTCCGTCTCCGGCGCCGTCTTCGCGCGTGTCGCCATGGGCACGGCGTGCGACCTGGTCGGGCCCCGCGTGGCGTCCGCGTCCATCATCCTCCTCACCACGCCGGCCGTCTACTGCTCGGCCATCATGGACTCGGCGTCGGCGTTCCTGCTCGCGCGCTTCTTCACGGGCATCTCGCTGGCGTCGTTCGTGTCCACGCAGTTCTAGATGAGCTCCATGTTCTCGTCCAACAAGGTCGGGCTCGCCAACGGGTACGCCGGCGGGTGGGGCAACCTCGGCGGCGGCGTCGTGCAGCTGCTGATGCCGCTGGTGTACCAGGCGATCCTCAAGGTCGGGAGCACGCCCTTCACGGCGTGGCGCGTGGCCTTCTTCATCCCGGCCCTGATGCAGTCGTGCTCCGCCATCGCGGTGCTGGCGTTCGGGCAGGACATGCCCGATCGTGCTGGGCCTGGTCAGCGGGTCCTTCGCGGCGTCCGTGGCGGTGATGATCCTCTTCTCCCTCTTCGTGCAGGCCGCCGAGGGCCTCACCTTCGGGGTGGTGCCGTTCGTGTCGCGGCGGGCGCTGGGGCTCGTCAACGGCATGACGGGCGGCGGCGGCAGCGTCGGCGCCGTGCTCACGCAGTTCATCTTCTTCCACGGGACCAGGTACAAGACGGAGACGGGGATCATGTACATGGGGATCATGATCATCGCGTGCACGCTGCCCGTCGCGCTCATCTACTTCCCGCAGTGGGGAGGGATGCTGGCGGGGCCGAGGCCGGGGGCGACGGCGGAGGACTACTACAATGGGGAGTGGACAAGGGAGGAGCGAGAGAAAGGGTTCAACACGGGCAGCGTGCGGTTTGCGGAGAACAGCGTGCGGGAGGGCGGACGGAGATCGGCGTCGGGCGTCCAGCCCACCACCAACAACAACAACGAGTCCTCGGCGGTGGACGTGTGAGAAAAGCCAAATCGTACGTGCGTGTACCGGTGTACGGTGTATCTATACCTTATACGAAGTAAAGTCCCGCGTGCGATGCCATGCACCTACCTACCTGTCGTTCCCGGTAGCAGTGCAGGCTCGTGGCTGACGGGGATGTATCTGTGAGCTTTGGTTGTACGCGTTCTGCGTGTGGTTGCACCTGTTGGTGCCTAGTTTGTTTGTCCCTTTTTTGTTGAAACATAAGGATTTTCGACTGAGTTTATAAGTCAAACTTTTAATCAAAATTTACAGAAAATGCTGGTGGCTGTGCTATTCCCTCAGAATTAAGAGGGGGTTTTATAAAAACTAGCAAAAATACATATGCGATGCTACGGATAAAAATATATGCTATAATGCTATGATTTATATTAACTTGGTATGTTATTTATGCTTATAGTGATGTTACTTAGGAAAAAAAAATAGGGGTAAGAGGTTAGAATAGGAGAATAGCCCATGTGTTACAAGACGCTAGGCACGGACCATAACTCACTCCACTGGTCGGACCATCTTCCACTCATAAACGCGATGCGAGTATGGACTGCGGCCTCTAAAGCTAGAGCAGCTAGCTACTCAGGCCTCCTCCCATTCCAACTTTATGAACAATTACAATAGTATAATAATTATAGCCTTGCTTCTAAAATCGCATCAATATAAGAACCACAAAAGAAAATGGAGCTATAATGCAGAACGTAGATGATATAAAATAATAAGCTATTAACGATTGCAATAGTTCTCTAGTTTTACACGTGGGATTTATTCACAATGAGTTTGTTTCCATCTTTCTCTAGGTTTTTCTTCATATGAGACGATGATTTTTTTTGTTACCATCATCACTATCCTTCTTAATACTTCATTGGGCTGACATCTCTGGTCCATCTGGCGGATTTGGCCCACTAAAACGCTGAACGGCCAAGATGTACTCGTGTAAAATAAATAGACGTCGTCGGGCGCCGGCCGGCCCTATCTTTCCATCTCGGAGCTGCAAGGCCATTTGTTCCCGTCTCTTTCTTATTTCGTTCACCGAGAAGCACAGCAGCTAGCTTCTTCCACCAATCTCTCTTTACTGTCATCCATCCAAGCAGCAGCTAGTGCCTACATGATTCCCCTCTCTACTTTCACGCTTTGCTGTTCTGATCGAGCAACAAAATCAGCTCCAGCTCTCTCCACTCTGTAGTAATCCAATCCCAATGCTCTTTCTTCACCAAACAAGCGTCCGTAGCTGCAAGTCAAGTCCAGCTGAGCTCCATCTTAATTAACGAATGCAGCCGCCTTCAAGTTACACCACTCTGAGCATTAGTAACAAGATGGTGCACGCTGTAACATCCCCTCAATGAAAGCTGTTGTGTGCTCAGCGCAGTGACAAGTGGCCAGCAAGCTGGTGTTGGGGTGAGCGAGCGGTGTTGTGGCCGATCTCGGTGACCAACCCAGCCATAGTTCTTCGATGTATTCTTTCTGTTGGATTAATTGGGTCTTGGCCCATTTAGTCACAATTAGTCTAATAAGAATTAAAAGGATCCACTAGATAATGCTAGGGAGTTATTGGCTTTAAACCATGCATGGGAAGGTTAATGGGATGGTAAAGGAGGATTGATGACTCATTCTTGACTCAATTAGAGCTGTTAATGAGAATTGATGACTCAACTAAAACAGCGAATTAAGTCTTGACCGTTACTTGTAATAGATGATATTTACCCGTTACTAGTAATTGATGATGCGCATCAATAGCGTCCAGGTTCAATGAACCACCTTCTCCTAGCGCCTATATAAGAGGAGGTGCCCCTCCCATAGTGGATAAGTGACACACCTCTCATACTCTCTAGGTACTCTGTTTAGGAGACCTCTCCTTTCTCCCTCAATTGTTGATGTTCGCTTTTGCATTCTCAATGCAAGCTTTGCGCGTACAATGCTTGCGTGAGCAGAAGCCTCCGAACCCCGCCTGCCTAGTGATCCTGCTCGGGATAGGCGGGCGATAAGGTTTTTGGGGAGCGTACTCGTACGCGACTGCTCGCTGCTGTGTACGACTACTTCCTGGTGGTCGTCTTCATCGACCCGAACGACTACTTCCTCTACTTCCCAGTGTCCATCTTCAGCAAGCGAACGACTACTTCTAGGAGGCCGTTCGAGGGACGCCACTGCAATGACTCGCCACTGCACCGAATTAGATCGACTACTTCGAGCAAGGCCAGTCGAGAATGTCAAGTTCTCCAGCTGGTAACGGCGCATCCGGTACCTCCGATACCGGCCCCGCCTCTGGATACACCCTAAACCATATCCGGTTTTTCTTGTTGTTCTTGTTTGTTCTTGTTATTTTTGAGATTTAACTTGAACACGAGCACATGCCTTATTCTCACTGGATCACTCACAATTGTCATGAATTTGTTGATAATTTCTGGAATTAAAATGTACCGAAAATTGCCTAGATTTCTAACACTTTCTTGTTGGTGTATGTACATGTCTGTCTCGTTGGCTGATTTTTAGTCTAGATATGTCGAGATGCAACGGCGGCTCCAGTGCTCATGAGCCCCGTGTTCATATGTATTCATTTTTCCGTGTATTGATCCCTAATCTTGAATCGAATAATCTCTAGGACTCTTTCTTTTTTTTTCTTTTTAATAGAGACGGAGGAGCAGGGAGAAGTATACGTAACGTCGTGGCCGGTTCGTTTCTAGATGCTCGTTTCCGATGCGGAGCAGGAACGACGACATACAAAAATTATAGGCAGAGGTCTTTGCTTTACTATTGGAGAATAGAGACTAAATTAGGGGGGTTTCGTAAATTATGACGTACCGCAGAAACAATTCTTACTTTATAATTAGGTAGAGATTGTGGTTAAAAAAGCTAATGATGAGAGGGTTTAAATGCTAAAATTTTCTACCTCTCTATATGACCATAGGATGGGGATCGACTGTGGTGGGAGTTTGCATAGTTTGTACTTGAAGTTGGTTTGCATAGGATACGTTGTCCAATAACCCCCAGCGGGCTCGGACAATAGACTCACATGGAAATCCTGCGGAAAAAGTCCATCTTACCTCCCTCATCTGTAACCGAAGTTTGGTTTGCCCCCTCCCCCATTTTAAATACCAGGTAAGCGACCTCCCACATCTTACAAAACCGGTCACTTTTCCTCCGTCACTGGTTTTGAACCCCGGTTTTGACCGTTGACTTGCCACGTCGTTGCCACGTCGGCTTCTGATATGTGGGCCCTGCAGCTGCCGCCGGCTCACGGGCGGCGGCGGCGGCGAAGCGCAGGCAGAGGCGGCCCGCCCGGAAGACCTCACGGCGCTTGAGCTCGGCGCCTGGACCTCGGTGAGGATGAGCTGTCTGCCGCAGCGCTCCGCGCGCATGACCAGCGCCTCCGCCGCCCGTGGCATCACGGGCGGGAACAGCCCCCTCCCCCCTCTCCTCCTCCGGTGACAACGCCTCCTCCTCGCACTTTTCAGCAGTGGCATCGCTGGCGGCTAGCGGCGGCAGAGCAGGCTAATGACCTCGGCGTCGGTGAACCCGCCGACATCGCCGCTGTCGGAGCCGAGGCTCTCAGTGCACGCGCCCACCACTCGTCGAAGCATCGTGTCTCAAGATGGCAGTGGGTACCCGAAACCCGACTACCTGATGGGTTTTACCCGCTAAGAAGATGGGTGTGGAAAGATATCATCACCCGCGGATGTGTTAATGGGCAAAAACCTCTAACCATCGGGTAGAGCGGATGCGGGTACGGCTGTATAGTACCCATACCCGTAAACCTGCGGGTAAAATATACCCGGAGGCCCATGTACATCTAGCCCATACACTTGCTGGCCCATATACACATAGCCCTTGTATATATACTCAATGGATGAGAAACCTAGCCCTAATCTCATTCCTTTCCCCTCCTGCCCTCTCTTGGCACCAGTCGCTGCCGCCACACTCTACGCCTTCTTCTACATCGCCTGTGCAGTCCTGCACCCCATCGGAGCCGAATCCGGAGGACGCCCGCAAGAACAAGCCATCAGCTACCTCGGCTCTTCCGTCGCTTGCGCTTGCGCTGGTCCAACTTTCACACCTGCCGGAGAATGACGCCAGCGCCCCTTCTGCCACAGCACATCTTCTGATCTGAAGAAAGGGCGTCCCGCGTCCGTGTTGATGCACCCAAGAAGAAGCAAGCTGTAGCTGCTGCAACTCGACACCTCGTCAAGCAGGCGGCAGCAGGATGCTCGTCAAGTAGCTATCACTATAGCATGAAAACGACTTGTTGCTAGACATGGAAGGGCGTGCTACCGAATGCAAATATAAGTATTTTTCGATTTTTGTGTATCATGTTTGACTATCCGTCTTATTTAAAAAAAGTTTAAATATATTATTTATTTTACTATGATCTGATTTATCACTGGGTATACTTCAAATGTGACTTATTTATTTAATATTTTTATAATTTTTTTTGAATAAGACGGATGTTCAAATGTGATGTCTGAAAGTTAATAAATATTTATATTGTAGAACGGAGGGAGTAGTAGCTATAAAATAATTCCTTTCACTATTCAACACACTATTCCTTTCACTATTTACTGCTAGCATCCCTGTGTAATGCGGCCGTGTTGGTGATTGGTGAATGATGTTACTTGTCTTCAATTTATCGATGCACATTTACTGCGATATACCCATGGTTCATGGCGGGTGTGTAACCGGGTATGGGTTACCCGTCGGGTAAAAAATCCGTGCGGGTGCGGGTGTGGGTAAGCTTTTATACCCGTGAGCGGGTAAGGGTGCTGTGATGGGTAGAATTTTGTCTTGGCGGGTGCGGGTGTGGCGTGGCAGTACCCAACGGGTATGTACCCGTTGCCATCTTGAATCGTGTCCTCCGCTCCGCTCCGCCGTCCCACCGCCGACTGGCGTCCTGTGTGAACGCGGCGAGATGTAGTGGGGATGATGGGGAGCAGGGCTCAGATGTCAGAAACCGACGTGGCAACTACGTGTCAAGTCAACGATCAAAACCGGGGTCTAAACCGGTGAGGAAGAAAAATTGACCGGTTTTGTAAGATGTTGAGGTCGCTTACCCGGTATCAAAATGGGGGAGCCAAACCAAACTTCGGTTATAGATGAGGGAGCCAAGATAGACTTTTTCCAAATCCTGCTGGGCCTATAAGTTGAGGCTCATTCTCTCAGCCCAATCGCGGCCTGGTTCAAATATACAATGGCACCGCGGGCCCCACAGAGACCCAGGCCACTGCACCCTTTTGTTGTGCGGCCGCCGAGTACATCGTCACGCCAAACGGACCGGGCCAAGCCGAGCCCAGGCCCAGCGGCCGCCCCCATCTCCCTGCGCGACTGCTGCGGCCCCCCGCGGGGCGCAGCGCCGGTGCCCGTCCCCCCACCGTCCACCCCACCACGGCTGCCCCAGTCGCCCGCTACTGCAGATAACACAACGGAAGGCGGACGGCGATGGCCGCCGTGGCAAGCCCCGCCCTCCGGCTCCGCCCGAGGGCCGCCTACCCGTCGGCGCCCGCATCCTCTCGCTGCCGATTCGGCTCCGTTGCTTACTCCTGCTCCAAGGTAATTCCTCCCCTCCTCCTGTTCCTCCTCCTCGTCGTCGTCCTCCTCCACACCTAGAAAATTTCCCCTGATTGTTGCTTGTTTTATATGCTATAGTTTGTTTGTTTGGCTGGGAATTTGGTAGCCTTTTGGTTTACTTGGTTTGGCGCACGCTCGTAGAATCCGTCGTACATATACATATGATCCAGCCGAAAGGAAGACTCGAATCTCTCTTGGTTTGGTGGCCGCGTGGCAATGAGTTTGCTATGCATGCCCACAATTACTAGTGCCTAGTCTATGCTCCATGTACTAGTGTACTTTTGCATGATATTTGAAGAGATGCTTAAAATCGTTTGATTTGTTTATATTGACAACCGTACTGGCATGGCTTATATCTCTCTCAGTTTGCGAGGCAATTCCCAGTTCAGAGATTGAATGGAAGTACAACAGATCATTTAGGTGCTGTAAAAGGTAATTCCCTTACATTATCCATCTGCTTTTCCAGAAGCACTTTGTTGAATTCGTGTAGCACTTTGTGCTGAACTTTTACTACATGCTATCAGGCCAAGTTTTAAGCAGCGCCGGTAACCATGATGGAGGGTTTCATATATGCTTTGCTGCTGCCGACAAGCAGGAGCCAGCCGTTTCACTTACCTCAGACTCACCGGTTTTACAAGAGATAGAAAGTGGCACTAAAGCAGTCCCTGCATCTGAAAGCTCCTCCCACTTCACTGGCAGAGGTGCTGGAAAACCAGGCTTCATCTCATTCCAAGAAAGCAGCTTCCAAAAGACAACTGTGGAGAGTGTGCCACATCCTGGCAAGGAAGCATCTAGATTAGTCTGGTTTATTGGCCCTACTATCCTTGTGTCGTTCTTGGTTCTTCCATCTCTTTACTTGCGCAAAGTACTCTCAGCCGTGTTTGAGGATTCCTTGTTGACAGGTATGCTTTCTTTATAGTTTCATGATGATGGTGTTTCCTTTATAGATTATGGATGTTTCAATAATGATTATAATCTCTCTCTCATGTTTTTGTTGATTGCAGACTTCCAGTAGTAAAATTAGACCTGTGCATCTCTAGTTCTATGTACTTTTAATAATAGATGAAAAACATTACGCTGTTTACCCTATCACATTCTCTCTTTTTTGTAGCATTTGTTTGTGACAGAAGTCACATATAGGTAATCATTGTAGTAAAAAGAAAGAGAGAGTTGTCATGTGTTGCTCGATATCTTGCTGTCCCCTCCGCTCAAATACTGTGTCACCATATGTGGCCTAAATGATCCATTTTGGCATCTTCCACATGATTGATTAGAATTTGACATATTTACTAAAGAAGATCAGCAATATCCCCTTCCACGGTCATTCAAATGCATTACTTGATGGATTTTCAATCTTCTTTGCAGACTTTCTTATACTATTCTTTACCGAGGCTTTGTTCTATTGGGGAGTTGCAATTTTCGTCTTCTTGATTGATAAAGTCTGGAGACCTTTGCAGCAAGTAGCACCAAAGAGTTACATTTGGTCAAAATCCCGATTTTTCCGTATTTCCTCAGTAACAACAATGGTTCTGAGCTTGAAGCTATAAAATAATTCCTTTCACTATTCAACACACTATTCCTTTCACTATTTACTGCTAGCATCCCTGTGGTAGATAAGTTTCTGAAAATTTTATATTCATACAAAATAGGGACAGTTAGTGCTCTGTGAGTTCATCCTTTGGATATGTGGAGTCACAATGGCCAAAAACATCTGATGCTTTTAGGGAACAATTCGATGGTCAGCCAATAATATCCATTCTGTTGATGTAAAACTGTGTATCCTAATAGAGGGTTCAAAGAAAAAGGAGAACTTGGGAATTATCATCTGGATTCTGAGAACTTGGGAATTACATATCTGGATTCCTTATTGCATTTAGCACTATGTTGATCTGTGTTGTTAACATCTTGCTACCCCATCTAAGGCTTAGGTGCATGCAATGTTTTCAAGCTCGGTCTAATAATGAGCATTGACTGTAAAGAAATGATCTATAGTTGCTCACTATGATTAGCTGCACTTTGCTGCATGAATAAACTTGAGACTCAGCGTGCGTACTTAAGTAGAAGCTAGTGTCAAGTTGCTTGTAGTCATTATATCTCTTCTTGTGAACCACTGCTGGTTTATCTAGTTGACTAGTCGGCAATTGTTCATTTCAACCAATCAAGCACTTGCATTTTTATGTTTTTATATGGATGGATAAGCACTTCAATGTTAAATGACGCTCATCCGGCATGTGTTTCCCCCCTCCTTCCAGGTGTACAGGCTTCACCAACTGAACAGAGCAGCTCAGCTGGTGACAGCACTCACATTTTCTGTCAGAGGAACAGAGACAACAAATCAAACTCTGGCTATCATGAACTCATTAGGAGCATTATTGACTGTTCTTCAAATTCTTGGTGTTATTTGTGTATGGTCTCTCTCAAGCTTTCTGATGAGGTTTCTTCCCTCTTCAGATATTCCAGATCCCTGACTTCTAGCAGCTTTGGTAGAATTTTGGAACATGGGCATAGCTTGCCTATTGTAAATTGTTTACACGGAGCCAGTTGACATGTTTGCAAGGTTTAGCATTGCTTTAGAGCTTCTTGTTGCGCTCAACGGCTGAGTAACGGCAGAGATTTGTAGTAATGGCGCTGGAATCGAATAAACAGCAAATAAGATATCTGAGTTGTGCATACTGTAGAACTCTGATGCATGGCATAACGTGGTTCCATGCTTCCGGGTCAATTTTGTCTGAAATCTGAATGTATGTTTAGATTTAGTTTTGACTTTTTGCTCCACCAGACCCTTCTATGAAGCATGTAAAAATAGAACTCATAAACTCATGGCAATCAAGTATGCCATTGCCATTTAGTCAGTTCCTGTTGATGCTAGGATACAGCGGAGCTGAATCCGGGTAATTCAAAACTCTTGTGTCTCCCTTTTGGAATTGGTAACCTTCCCTTTCCTTTGGAAAACACTTCATGTATGCTGCTGAATTCGGTTTCCCCTGAAAATGAATTACCTTTTCTGTGATGATTTTTCTGCTCTTGTCCAGTAAAATGTTTTTAAGATTATGCATAGCTAGGAGGATTTGCAGCATGTGGGCCGTGGCTACAGTGCGACAATTGTTAAAACAGCATCTTCTGCGAATATGCTTTTTTTTGGCTACCTTTGGCTCCTTGTGTTCGATTACAATGTACGACGCACAAGCCATTTCAGAGAGCGAAAAAAACATGGCTTAGTTCCAATTATTATGCTGATCGACTCTCCATCCGATTTGCCCTTCAAGCTTGTGGCCATGTTCGTTTGGATTGTTTTCAGTGAGTCAGTAGTGTTTTTCTCTCAGCGAAAACCAACGCCAGCCACCAACCAGCAGTGTTTTTCTCTCACCAAAAACCAGCGCCAGCCAAGAGCCGAGAGAACAGGATGAAAGACATCAGATTCTGTCATTAAATTCAGTGTTCGCGAGAAGATTTTTATGCTTTATACAATCAATTACTGAGAAACAGCAGTTTCCTCGTTTTCACTGCATCGTCCACGCCATGTTTTTACGGCAGGTTCTGTTTTTTTTTTGTACTTTTACTGTAAGCAACATTTCGCTTCTTTAGAGTCGAACGTGGTAATCACATTTCATTTCAACTCTGTTGAGAGTTGAGACTAGAACCTAGCAGAGTCATCCGTTCATCCTAGAAAGCACTTTAGGCTCTTGAACCATCATAAACGTGCAGATCCACGGATCTTCTCCTTTTTGCCTCAACAAAGAAAATAGAACCCACCAAAAGTCACATGACCTTCCAAAGCAGAAAAGGATTCTGTTTCCAGAAACAGGGTGGAAGACTGGAAGGGGGGTAAAAAGGAAAAAGCAAGTAATGTGCGGTCGCCGCATCTAGAGGACTGGAGGCAGATGAACTCCAAACCTCGAGCAGAGTGAAGCAAGCCCATTCTTATGTGCAAAAGGTGGCCGGACTGCCCAGACGAGATTCGTCGCAGCCGGATTGGAAGTTTTTGCACCAGCACACACACAAGTGTTCCACCAAAACAACAGCCACAAGTAGAAGAAATGAAGCTCAAAATCATCAAATGAATACCCATGGGGGGAAACAGAGCTGCCTTGCTCATTGCAAAAGAGCGCAGCCTCACCCGGAAACGCAAAAGAACACAAGAGATGAATGTGAAATCCAATGCCCAGATAGAACGGCGCTCTGAAGGTGAGCTGAAACTCCGGGCTTATCCTGGCTTTTATAGGGAGGCTGCCCTGCCCACCTCCTCTTTGAGGAAATGGTTTCCTCTCAGGATTGGTCGCTAGGGTTCCGGGCGGGCAGCCCGGGCAGCGGGCAGACGGGCAGTGCCCCAATTGGTATTAAATTATTTTTTGGGAGGCATTATTTTTTTTAGAAAAAGGGAGGCATTAAATTATGACAGCAACAGAGCAACTTGTCGTGGTTTCCTGAGAAAAGTCTCGGCGCTTGCTCCTTCTGAGGCCTTGTAGCCGCCGGTGCGTCGGTGCAGACGTGTAACTGAGTTGACTGGCAAATTGTGGCATCTCTGGTTTTTAACTATGTACTCCCTCCAGTTTAGTAAAAGGAGTCGTTTTGGACAAGGTTTGAGTCAAATATTGGGAATATAAATCATGAATAACACTTAAGTCGTTGAGTTTGGAAATGTGAAAATTATATAAATAGATTGGTCTTCAAAAGTACTTTCATAAAAGTATAAATATGTAATTTTTCAAGAAATATTTTTATAAAAAAGAGAAGTCAAAGTTGTGCTTTGGTGACCGTGTCGCTGTCCTAAACGACTTCTTTTACCAAACCGGAGGTAGTAACTGATTGTCGGATCTGTCTCCTTTTTCTCCGAGAAAACTGTCAGGTGTTAACTTGTTTCATCCTTAATCCTGAATTCGGAATTCCTGATAGCTAATGCTAATGGCACGAGATCCATCCATACACGGGCCACAAGCTCAACAATTCAGCCCATAGTCTCGTACAGACCGCGGTGCCACCAAAGCAGGCGTTATACCTTATTCGTTGGAGGAAGTCACGAGGTGTCGTTGTTTCGTAGTCTCCCGCGAAAACATCGGCACATTTTGTCCGTCGTCACAGTCGGTGCACTAATACTAGTGGATTGGCAATTGGCACGGAACGGCTTGATCTTGATGTACTATTGAATATTGATGAGTACTTGCATATCCACCGCTTTTTTTTTAGCAACCCATATCCACCACCTTGATTGACTAATGTTTAGCCGTTTAGTCAGACATGTTTCAAAATGGTTTCGGCGATCACGAAACACCGTCGTCGATTCTGACATTGACATGTTCTTTTTAGAACCTAAATTAATTGTGCCGAACCAGTGACGTTGCTGGTAATTCTACATATAAAACCTAGCAAACGTAACTCTATTTTTCTCAAGACCATATATTTTTATTCTTGTTATAAATGTCGATGCTCACACGCACTCCCAAGTCACAACGTGGGTACGCACCTTCTACCCTTGTGAACGTCTCTAGAGACTAGGCCTACTCCCTCCGTTCTGAAAAAACTGATGTTTAGAACAGCGACACTGTCTGCAAAATACAACTTTGACCTCTTATAAAAATATTTATCAAAGAGTAATATATGTATACTTTTATGAAAGTATTTTTCAAGACAAATCTATTTATATAGTTTTCACATTTGTAAACTCAACAATTTAAAAGTTATTGATGATTTATATTACTAATGTTTGACCTAAACCTTGTTCTGAACGTCAGTTATTGATGATTTTTTCAGTACGTTCGTGCTATCGATGTGCTAGTCTATTATATTGGAATAAAGTTTAGTTGCACGCACATGAACCCCTGGAAGTAATAATATTTGATGAAACGGACAAATAATGTCAAAACATTACTATTGGCTCGTTGAGAGATTTAATCCTCCAATCCCTTCCGATACTTTTCGTTCATTCCCTACCAAACTAATGAAGTCCTAGCATCTTCAAGAGTACCCAAAAATATACTCCCAAAAATCACATTTTTGGACTTTCTAAAAAAAGTATTGGGAGTTAAAAAGATCACCTCCGCCAATAATGCCTAAAAATTAGTCCAAAAAAATTCAACTCCTAACCACATGTGGGCCCATTCTCCATTAATCCTTTAAAACTACCTGGGTGTTTTTAGTAATTCCAAAAAGATGAAGGAAAAGTTTGGTGAAAATGTCACATCCGATACTGTAGCGCATTGTAGCACTTTTCGTTTATTTATGGTAAACATCGTCCTATCATGACCTAACTAGGCTCAAAAGATTCGTCTCGTCGTGTACATAAAAATTATATAATTAGTTTTTTTTATTTACCCACGTTTAGTGTTCCATGCACGAAGAGAGAGATTTGATGTGATGGGTGAATAGTGAAGTTTGGAGAGAGAATTTTAGAAAGTTTGATGATTTGATGTGGAACTAAACACACCCCATGACTTGCGGGGAGAAAAACTCCGCAAATAAAAAATGATTATTGCTCACGGGAAAAAAGGAAAATAACTGCTAACTTGTGGGGAAAAGAAAAAGAAAAATGCCGGTCCACTGAAAAAATTGCCGATTGGAAGTGCGGAGACGGGAGGCAAATCTGGCTCAGAATAGCTCTAATATTGGACACGCATAAAAATTGGGAATCAGATTGGATCACTGCTGGAGTACTATATTTTTAGTTTTGCTCCCAAAATTGATTTTTGGGAACATTATTAGGCACTCTTGGAGATGCTCAGAGTTAGCCACTATGTGCATCCATTCCAAAGTACTATTCATAAAAAATATGTGTGTTATTTTTTTTGGTTTGTGACTTATTTTCTCATCATATATACTTCAAGTATAACTTATTTTTTATATATTTGAAGTAAATTTGGTTAGAAATTGTGGAAAAAGTTAACAAAGAATAGTAATTTAGAATAGAAGTGGTACATTTTTCATATCACGAGGGATTTGAGTGGCACATTATATTGTACTGAGTATACGTGCCTTGAGTTGACTCGCAGATTGTATTTCCTTTCCTTTTGATCAAACCGTTAACTTGTTTCATTTGATCGCTGAAAAAGCTAATGGCCTAATGCCTGATATTCACGTTACCATGGCCACATTGCTAACTTGACAGTGTATTTATAAGGAGAGAGAGAAAAGATTATCATGGCCTTGACACTTCTCAGATTATCAATGAAACTAGCAGACGCGGCACGTGCGCACGCACGTGTGTATATAAAGCTTTAGCTATTCTCATCAAATTTAGAGACACATTATTTTTCGAGTTAGTTGGTCTTTATTTATATGGAGAAAAACTCTTCAATCTTTTGTCTATTAGCAATACGGGATAATTGTGTGCACGTGGGGAGTTAGGGGCCCACCTGGCCGGAGGTGGGTACGCGCGGGACGTTAGGTGAAAAAAGTTTTGCGGAGAATGAACTAAAAGCACCTGGAACATGCCCCTCCCACTAAAGCCCGACAGGTGGGTCCTCTGTGAGAGGGTATGGGTGGGATTTTTGGTAGAAAGTGTTTTCAATTCTCTAGGATCCTTTTTATCAACGAAACTAGATGAAAATCCCACTAAGACCATTTCGTTTCATCCATGTATCTCATGTGGCTATTAATTATACCGTTCTTCTTAATTTATGAAGGCCAGATAGTTCACACGACACATTTGATCACAACAACACACATGACTTTAATGGTACAATATGTTTATAAAACTGCACAAACAGTTTTATTTCATTGAAAATCTAGTGTGGCAGTCTTGATAACAGTATCATACAACTGTGCATTGAGACGAGCCTTAGGCCATCCTCGGCGGAGCCACGGTGACGTCGCTGGCTAAGTTGAAAGTGCAAGAGAGTAAAATATTACTTCGCGTTCTCTCCTATTGATTTATTATCTGGTCTCATCTTTCTCTCTTAGACTAATCCCAATAAAAAACTGTATTGGTGTTTCTAAAATAATTTATCCTATAAAAAATAATATTTTGACATGTATGCATAATTAAATGGAAATAAATCTCCTCCATGCATCAAATGAAAATGGATTCATTTTGAAAAAGAAATTTAACTAACTTTATTCATTTCTAATCTGTCTAAAAAACTATAAAATATTATTTTTTAGGATGGAGTAAGTAAGCGAGAAGACAACCAAATGGTGTTTAAAACCATGCCTCCAATTCACAAATTCATATTGGGTTTCATAGACATCACATAGCATTCAATTTTATGACTCATAAAAGTTGGTATCCATATATAGGTAGTTTTATTTTGTTGAAACTGTTTTTTTCTCTATTTTCTTAAATTTGATGTCATACCATCAGAAAATTCTATATGTCACTTGCGAGATCTCTTTCCGGTTTCTTCCTTCACTAGTCAGACATTGTCTCTTGTTTCCTTGCGAGATTTCTTTACTATTTTTCCATCCACTCGGATGCCATCCCATATGCTGTCGACGATTTCGACAACCTTTCGAGAACACCTATACGGCTATACAGACCGTTGTGCTGCTGAAGCAGGCGCTATACGTTGGAGGAAGTTTCGAGGTGTAGTCTTTGTTTCCTACTAGTCCACCAGTACGTCCCATGATCGCGTGAAATCATCGACACACTTCGTCGGTCATCCATCCGCATATGATCCTGCACTTCTGGACTCTGGATTGCCAATTGCCACCGAGCGCCGTGATCTTGATGTACCATTGACGAATGTATCACCGGCTTGATTGATTTGTGTTTAGGTTTTCACGGTAGTCGACGCTTGAATTATAGTACTATTTGAGAAAATTCAACCGGTCCCGAGCAGCCACCACCTGCCCGAGCGGCCGAGCCCAAGACAGGTTACAAAATGCTTTCTGCGATCACGAAACAGCGTTGATACCAATAGTAATTCTTAATATAATAAAACCTAGCAAACGTGCCGGTTTCGCTTGCCTGGTGGCTGGTGCTGAGAGAAAACTGACTGATGCCGATTTCTGCTGAGAGAAAAATACTGCTGACTAGTGGCTAATAAACCAAACGAACAGGACACTGCTACTGAAAAGTAGCGTATATAACGTATTATAGAAAAGGTCTAGAAAAGTAGCATAACACGTTACCGGTGAACTTTGCATTATTATTAAAAAACATGTTATAAACGTCGATGCTGCATGCCGTGCACTCACAAGTCACGCCTGCACGTACACATTTTCTACACTTACGAACATCCACGAGAGATTGGGCCTCTAATCTTACATCTCGCCATCAATGATTACTTAATCTACTATTGGAAGAAAGTTCGATTGCACATGCACACTTCTTTTTTTACGAAAGACAGGCCGCCTCGGTGGCACCGGTGGGCCTCTCCGTTGGCCTAGCTGTTGCGGTTTACTACTAAAAGAAATAGCGCCAGTTAAATTTTGATAAAATTTAAAAAACTGACACAAGTACAAAGTTAAAAACTCAAATCTATTGACTATCTAAAAAATAGCCCTGATTAAATTCTAATAAAATTTAGAAAAATACGATAAATCCATGTGGACACGTTCCATGAAACCTTACCAATTGAATCATTCATTTTTCCTAAGTGGTATTTGGTGAACGGACCAACAACATCGATATGCTACTTTGAACCTTTTGAGAGATTTAATCCTTCCATCCCCACCAAAGCGAACAATCGTCAGAGTTGCTACATTTTTCATATCATTTACTACTAAAAGAAATAGCGCCAGTTAAATTTTGACAAAATTTTTTAAAAAATGACACCAGTGCAAAGTTAAAAACTCAAATCCATTGCCTACCACTAAAAAATAGCCCTGGTTAAATTTTGATAAAATTTAGAAAAATACGACAAATCCATGTAGACACGTTCCACGAAACCTTACCAACTAATTGAACCATTCATTTTTCCTAAGTGGTATTTGGTGAACGGACCAACAACATCGATATGCTACTTTGAACCTTTTGAGAGATTTAGTCCTTCAATCCCCACCAAAGCGAACAATCGTCAGAGTTGCTACATTTTTCATATCATGAGGGGTGGGTGACGGATGGCCAGGTGGGACGCGCCACATGAGAACATTTCATACACATATTATTTAGGTAACGATTGAAGGTGAGGAGTTAGAAATAAGATGGATTTGCAAAATTCCGAGTCGACTTAAAGTTTTCTTAGAGTATACTTGAGTTTGATCATAGGCCAACACTCCAAGAGTGTTTCCTAAAGTCATTTAAAACGAGCGATTTAGTATTCCCTGCAGTGACAAAGGGTTGAGGTTTTAGGTTGTCTGCCCTCTGCACATAGAGTTTCACATAAACAAATTCAGTTGTGACAAAAGAGTGACTTTTTAAATTTTTAGGCTGCGGGCACATTAGGATTGATCAACTACATTTTATGTTCTCAAATACGTAGTAGATCACCAGACACATTCTCGGCAGGGCAGCTATAATTCTCGGCGCATCTTAAGTCAAAAAGAAGATGAGGACGTGCTGCAACTTTGAGTAAAGAAGACCTCACAATCAAATTGGCGGTTACAAAGGATGGTGGACTACTAGATTTATAGTTATCTTTTTCTTCTCCCACTTTGCTTGCAATTTGGCAATTCTGCTAATTGATTGATTTGATTCGGTGCGCGGCCATGCGTCAGTGTAGGCCCCTTGCCCCAACGGCGACCGCCAGCTCATCCAGACCCACCGGCGAGCACGCAAGGATGGCGCGGCCCAGCGGCTCGGCCTGCACGGCGGGCGCGCACGGCAACCACTCCCACCGCACCACGGCGGCGCCGCTCCCCTTCGCCTCCGCCCCTGCCTCCCGCAGCTCGTAGAGCACCGCGCCGTGCGACGGCTCGGCCGCATTGTACACGTACCCGCCCGCGGCGTTGCCGCAGACCCCGACGGACAGCGGCGCGTCGTCCAGATCCTCCTCCTCGCCGTCGAGGTCGTCGCGGGGGAACAGCCTCTCCGACAGCTCCGGCGGCATTGCGTCGCTCGACGCGGAAGGGATCGGCAGCAGAGTCTCGCCGTCCACCTCCCACGCCTGGACGGCGACCGTGCACTCCGCCTCCTTGTCCGCCCGCTTCGCGCCGAACAGAACGAGCCGCTCGCCGGCGCCGGCGCCGGCGCGGCCGGGCGCGACGCCCCACGTGGTGACGGCGGGGTCGGGCATGAGGCGGCGGGTGGGGCCCCACCGCCGCTCCGCCGGATCGAACCAGCTCGCCCACCCGGTGATCCTCTCCACCAGGTACACCCGCCTGTCCGTGGCCGCCGCCGAGAGCCACGTCGCGGACGCCGAGCCCCTGAGCGCGTCGGGCATGGGCTCGCAGGCCGCCCACGCGCCGGCCTCGTGGACCTCCACCGCCGCGTCGTCCTCGCCCTCCGCCAGCGCGAGCCCGCACGCGCCGCCGAGCGCGACGACGCGGTCCCCGACCGCGGCGAACACGGGGTCGACGCGCCACACGGCGGGGGCGCCCATGGCGACGCACCCGGCGGCGCCGAGCGGGTTTCTTCTGTGGGTGTGGGGCTGTGGGCCGAGTCCGAGTGAGCTATCGCTTGTGATCTGGGCAGGGAGATCCGGGTGGCAGGATAAATAGTGGGGCGGGGGGCCTTCTGGTTGGAAAACCACGAGCTGGTGCCGCGGGGTCAATGAACTGGACGGGTGGTGGGGTGGGGTGGGATGGGACGAAATCCACAGACGTCGGCAATTAGAGGGTGCTGGCATACTCTTAGTCCCATGACTAAAAATAGTCTGATTAAAACTTGCTAGTCTCATCTATGCTTGGATCCAAATACTAAAGAGACTAAATGAGCATTTATTATCTCCCCTCTCCCCTAATCTCTATGGCCCATGTCGCATTCCCACACGCGTCAGCGAATAGGAGGAGATGGTCCGTGTTAAATGAGAAGAGTTAAATGAGGAGAGAGAACTAATATCATTTTAATAGGTGTCCCCCTGACTAAAGGATTTTAACCTCAAGACTAGTTTTAGCCTCTCCTTAGTCAAGGGTGCTTGGAACTTTAGCCTCCTAAAGAGACTAATTTTAGTCAGACTAATTTTAGTCTCATGGATCCAAGCACCCTCTTATCTTTTTGCCAGAAGAATTGGGAGGAAATGGAGAGGGAGCTTTCTGCATTCGTCTTCGTCCGTGGCGCGCTTGGAAAACGTTATCGTCGTTTTTGATTGATAGTGTACTTATAGTATACAAACAATATTCCGTATTACAGTACCCAGTGGCTCGTCTCACCTCGCCATACGCCGTGAACAGGTTGGCTATAAGAGCAACTCCAACAGTTTCCCTTTTCCCTTTTCCTTTATTTTTGGTATAGGAGAATTCTCTTTTAGATTTTCACTGTATTGAGGAGACATGCTCCAGCAGATCCCCAATCTTCTTTCCCCTTTCCTTTCCCCCATAACTCGGGCCCACCTGTCACTGGCTCATGTTTTTTCTCCGCTCGATGTGTAGCTTGGACTTGGCGCAGGACATGAGCGCATGGCGCTCGCCGGAGCAGCCGCCGCGCGTGGCCAGGGCCCTCAGCTCGCTTTGCCGGTGCCCGTGCGTACGAGGGCGGCTGGCTCGCCGGCGTGGCGCGGGCCTAGGAGCCGCTCGCCGATGGGTCGGGGCCGGCTTGCCGGCGTTGCGGCGGCGCACAACTCGCGGGCGGACGGCACACGCGGTGGCGGCGGCGCGCGGCCGGTGTGGTGGGAGGAGCTCCGCTGTGGCCAGATGGGTCGGCGTGCAGCGAGGACGGCGGGAGGCGGGCATGCCGGCGGCCGCCGCACGGGAGATGCGACACGAGGCGGCGTCACGCAGGCGTGTGCGGAGCCGACGGTGAGGCGGCATGACAGCCTGCGGCGAAACTCGGCGGCACGACGACCTGCAGCGACACTCGGCGGCGTGCGGCTTGCAGGTGGCCGGCGGCGCTCGGCGGTTGGCGTTGCGATGGCGGCGGCGGCGCTTGCCTGCGCATGGACGACGTTGAGCACGCAACGGCGGCGCTCCCCGGCAAGAAGCACGCGGCGGCGCTCCCTGGCAAGAAACGTGCGGCGGCCAGCCTCCGCTCCCCGTGGCTCTTCACACTCGCCTTCCACCGCTGCACGGGCAAGATCCAGTGGAAGCTCGACCTCGCTCACCTTGCGGCCGACCGGCGCTGGGCCTTGCGGTGCTTTCGACGGTGGAGCAGTGCGGGGATCCATGGTGGAGCAGCTCGTGCGGCCAGGCGAACCTGGGCAGGACGGCGGCGCTCGGCGGGCTTGGTGCGGCAGGGGCGTCGATGCTCGTCGCGGTAGGCGGCGGCGCGTCGGGCGCCCAGGCAGCAGCACGTCGGGGTGTCGAGCGGCGGCGCGGCGGGAGGCCGGGGCGCGCCTCCCGCGTGCGTACCACGGAGGAAAAAAGGAAAGGGGAGAGAATTGTCTCCCCTTTCTAAAGGGGAATAGGATTAGATTAAAGGGGATTGAGAAAAAATTATAGGGAAAGGGGAATGTAAAGGGGATTTGTTGGAGCTACATTTTTTCCATTCAATCTCCTTTAATTAAGAATATAGAGAAAATGGATTGTTATTGGGGATCTGTTAGAGTTGCTCTAGACCTATAACAAATATACCAGATGCCGCTAAACTACATAGCAGCCGTGGAAATCCCGATGTATAAATGCAAACAGGATCCTGGATCCATCATGTTAGATAAACCCCAATAGGTTTATGGTCGACAGTAAGCGGTACTGGCTAGTTAAATGATGAGAGCAATAAGATATTTTAGGTGCGCAATGATCATAGATGTTTGACGAAGACCCAGGCCAGACACACGTTAGGCGAGCAGGCCACAGCCCTGGCGAGCTAAATAGTTGTGGTGAAGCGTCGGTTGTCCAATTTCCCCAACATGGCGCTCCATTATTGAATCAGAGAGACTAATCTCCGCGGTGCACGTCGGTGTCGGACAGTACGGGCCGGGAGGCAAGAACCACCGCTTCTCTAGAAGGATTTCTCATGTGCAGACGGGCCTGTCGCTGTCAGGTTTTTGAGTGGCACGCAGCTTTCGTTTTCTTATTTTTTTTCCTTCGTCTTGTTTTTCCTTTTATCTTTACGCCGCTGAACGGGTGGCACCGGACATAATAAAAGCACGAAGCTCGTCTATGGAACATGACGTGAGCAAAAGACTTAGACTTAATACTGTAGTTAATGATAAGATTGGTGACTAGTCAGCTTAGTTCTTTAGAGGGTGCTTGGATCCGAGGGACTAAAAGTAGTCGGATTAAAATTAGTCTCTTTAAGAGGCTAAAGTTCCAAACACCCCTGACTGAAGAGGAGCTAAAACTAGTCTTGAAACTAAAGTTCTTTAGTAAGGGAAACCACTACTAAAATATGGATTAGTCATCTCTCCTCATTTAACTCCCCTCATTTAACACAGACCATCCCTCCTATTGGTTGGCGCGTGTGGGAATGCGACCGGGACCATAGAGGATTAGGGGAGAGGAAGGATAATAAATGTTCATTTAGAGTCTCTGGTATTTGGATCCAACCATGAATGAGGCTAGAAAGTTTTAGTCCCACTACTTTTAGTAATGGGACTAAAACGAATCCAAGCACTCTTGACTAAGAGTAAGGGCTTGTTTGGATCCCTGTTACTAAAGTTTAGCACTTGCTAAAGTTTAGTAAACTAAAATTTAGCTTACTAAAGTTTAGTAAGAAGGTGTTTGGTTACCTGTACTTATGAATTGCTAAAGTTTGTCAAAAGTCAGATTTACCATGCATGTTTGGTTACCGCACAGGGCCCCAAAACCGAGGGGCCCCACCCCCAGTATAACTACGGTAGGTATATGGCGCCGTGCATACACGAAACGACAACGATGGCAGGGGCGTCTCCTCGTCTCCGTGATCCCGTCCGCATCTTCTCGATCCTCGTCTCCTTTTTTCTAGCGCGATTGGCGTCACATAAAGGAGGATAGGCGCAGCGCAGCACGGCCGCCTCTCGCTGGCTTCGCCGCGACGACAGTTTCGTGCCCAGCGGCAATGCCGGCATCCTGATCGCGCGCGCGTTCGTGGCCCTGATGATTGTCCTATCTCCGTCAGTTTCAGTCTGCATCTGGGCCGCAGGCAACAGGCAAATAGCAAAGCAAAAGCAAGTTAGCAAGCGACTCAGCAACCGGTGGAGGTAGGAATTTTCAACTATATCGTAATCCTCAAACCCTTACCGATTCAGCAATTTCATGTGTTCATTTCTGAATTGAATGATGATTGGATCAATGTTGTGCGCTGATTGAAATAGGGCACCGATAATTGTTTGATTTAGTATTCACAAATGGATAATTTTAGGATTTCAGAGTTCTACATAACAATAGGTAATATATTTTTGTTAGTAGTCTTTATAGCTTTGTGCTACCTATATTCCAATTTTAGAAATATTTGAAGAAAATTTTAAAACAATATATATAGAATATTTGATATGAATAATTTTTTATATGCATAATAAATATTTATCATCATCATAGGGGCTCAGTTTTTTAGTTTCGTCCCGGGCCCCAGAACTCATGACCGGCCCTGGCAGTAACGTGTAGGGGCGAGGGTGCACGCGGGTGGCGAGCCGGCAACAGCGAGGGAGGACGCAGCCACGCAGGCATCGGTTGGGCGAGAAGAGGTGGGAGGAAGAGTGTGTGCGCCCCATGCTTCATAAGAAAATATTTGACTATGACACACGGGTTCTATTTGTCTGAATAAGAGTAGGGGCTCGTTGCTGAAGTTGAAATTGGAAAATGGGGTATTCCTGTCCTTCCTATTCTTATTCTGACGTGCCGACCGGTTCTTAAAAGAAAAACTGCATTGCCGCCACAATTTCCGCAAGAATTCTAGAATTCAGATAAGTCTCCGTATCTAAATGGATGTCGTGATGGAGCCGCCACATCGACACGTACTACCCCCAGACTAGGGGAGCGGGCGAGGCGACAGGTGTTTTCTAGGCGACTGCGTCCATAGACCGCTGCTTCTGCAGCAGCAGCAGCAGCAGCGCGGGACCGCCGGTGGTTGAGGTGGCTGCCTGCATTGCATTGTTCAGGCCGGCAGAAAACGAAGCCCGATCGATGCAATGCCATCCACCAATTCGATGGATCGCTGCAGGGCTTCTCAGTCTTTTTTATACTCTTCCTTCCTTAGTACTAGTACAGTTACAATATGTAGTTCCTGGGCAGTGCAGAAGTTACTATCAGGGGTGTAATTAACATCGTTGATCTGAAGATTACAGTACATTTTGGGAATAATAATCAATCAATCAATCTGGCCGGCGCCGCCGCCTTGTCGCTTCAAGGGAACATAACTTTCTCCTCAAAAATATAAGTGTCTGGTGCCGAGCCGACAGAAATGGAGCCTAGCTATAGCTAGCTACTTGCGCTTGTTCTTGGAGGCGAAGCGGAGGACGAGGTAGAAGAGGACGCGGTAGACGACGGCCCAGCCGAGGAGGTAGAGCACCATCCACCACTTGCGGTCCTCCACGGTGCTGATGCCCAGCTTCCGGAGGATGTCGTCGCCGGTGAGCCTGAGCGGCGCCGTGGCGAACACGCGGCCCCCGTCGAACTCGTTCATCAGCAGGCCCTCGTACGGGTACTTCATCGTCGACACCGTGTTCATCCACTTCCACGCCACCGGGATGCTGTCGCTGTTGAGGAAGTAGCCGCAGAAGAGGAAGAAGAGCGCCGTGAACGCGATCACCGCCGCGTACCTGCCCATCACATTCACATTCACATTCAGAACGGCCCATATGCTAGCTGGGCCGCTGTATGGTATGAGCTCGTGCAGTCCGGCCCACTGAATGAGTTCGGCTGAGAACCACTTGAAAGATTATGAACCAGAAAGATTCTGAAATCGATTGTTACCCGAGGATGAAGTTTGGCACGACGGAGCTGATGAAGACGACGAAGGAGTTGGTGGAGAGGAGCGACGCGTAGAGCATGACGAGGAAGTAGAGGAACTGGCCGTGGAGCCTGAGCGCGAACCAGACGATGGCGGCGTAGGTGGCGGACTGGAGCAGGAGGAACGGGAGGTAGGTGACGAGGCCGGCGACGACGTAGGCGGAGGCCCGGTACGCGTTGTGCGAGGTCTCCCTGATGAAGATGAAGCGCTCCTGGATGAAGGCCGGCACGGCGTCGTTGGAGGAGAAGAAGAAGACGCAGACGGTGAAGATGAAGAAGCTGAGGCGGTTGGTGATCCCCTGCGGGTCGTCCCGGGGCCTGGTGAACATGGTGGCCATGAGGAAGCCCATCACCGTCAGCACCATCAGCCGCGACAGGAACAGCTCCGGCGTGCGCCAGATGTTGGTGAAGTTGCGCCGCATCAGCACCCACACCTCGCCGGCGTACGGGTTGGCGAACTTGCCGCGGTGGCCCAGCGCGTTCACGCCCACGCCGGGGGCGCCCGCCGCGCGGTGCGCCGGCTGCGGCGTCAGGTAGTCGTCCTCGTTCACCGTGTACGCGCTGGCGCTGCTCAGCGGCGTCGGCGTGCCCATCACGATCTCCGGCTTGTTCCTGGGGCGGCGGGACGGGGTGAGCTGCACGCCGCCGCCGCTCCAGGGGGACCTGGAGTGCTGGCTCCTCAGGCTGTGGTCGAAGCCCTCGCCGTCGTGGCCGTGCACCGGCGTCTGGGGGATGCTGGAGACGGTGGAGAGCCCCTCGGCGCCGGTGAGCTTGGGCGGCTTGAGGCCGGTGAGGCAGAACTCGGCGAGCGCCTTGACGCCGAACTCCGACTGCTCGTACTCCTGGATGACGTCGAGGAGGTGCTCGATGGAGTTCTCGCCCTTGGGCACCCGGCGGCCCATGCGGGCGAGGTGCGCCGTCACCTCCCTGGGCCCGCCGCTGTACATGAGCTGCCCGCGCGCCAGGATGACGAGGTGGTCGAGGAGCAGCAGGATCCGCGACGACGGCTGGTGGATGGTGAGCACCACGGTGCTGCCGGCGCACGCGATGTCGTGCACCTTCTCGATCACGCTGTGCGCGCTCGTCGAGTCCAGGCCCGACGTCGGCTCGTCCAGGAACAGCAGCGCCGGCCCGTGGATGATGTCCACGCCGATCGACACGCGCCGCCGCTCGCCGCCGGAGACACCCCTCGTGCCCTCGTCCCCGATGTACGTGTTCCTTGACGACTGCAACATACATACCACCATTGATGTCGTCAGGAATCCAATCATGCGTGCTCTGTTTCGAGTAGTAAGTAGCTTACGGTGAGGCCGAGCTGCTCGATGAGGTTCTCGACGCGGAGCTTCTTGTCGGAGGACGAGACGGAGGAGCCGAGGCGGAAGTCGGCGCCAAACATGAGGGTCTCGTAGACGGTGAGCATGGGGAAGAGGCGGTCGTCCTGCATGACGTAGGCGGAGGAGCGCTTGATGAGGCTGGGGCTCATCTCCACGCCGTCCAGCGCCACGCGGCCGTCCAGGCTGGAGATGCGCCCGGCCAGCGCGTCCAGGAACGTCGACTTGCCGGCGCCGCTGGGGCCCATCACGGCCGTGACGCACCCCTTGGGCGCGTACCCGGTGATCTCGTGCAGCAGGTCCACGTCCTTCTTCCCCCACTCCCCGCCGGCGCCGCGCTGCTTCTTCACCACCGTGTAGGTGAGGCTCGTGAACTCCAGCCCGCCCGTGAAGCCGAACCGGCGGCCCCCGCCGCCGGCTTTCTCCGGCTGCTGCGCCGCCATGTCGATCACCGTCTCCAGGCGGTGGCCGCCGTGCCGGCCATTATTGTAGTGATGATGGTGCTGATGCGCCATGCTGTGAACGCACCGGCCGGCCTGGTCTCGCCTGTGAATTTTGGTGCCATGCATGCGGCTTTGCACGCGTATAAAAGCGAGAGCTTCTTGTCTGCGCGCCAGTACCGGCTTCAATTCGTTGATTTGTCCGGTTGGTAGATGCCTGGTGTCCGGCGACAGAAATGAGGATGGGCAATGCAGCGTGTCATCGGAGTGAACGTTTGTTAAGGTCAGTTTGTTTGGACCTCGATGGTGATTGGGGGCAGCTAGCTTGTCCTCGACAGTATCATGGCGAGGTCAAGACAAAATTGGGGTACCAATGCTTCTAGAAACGCTGAGCTTTTGGGGTTATAAGATTGTATTCTGCGAGCATTCTATGCTATCTATGTTCTGTTCTTCTCAGGTTACAGCACCAGTCCGGCAGTCCAGAGCACTTCCAGTTAAAGTGGAATTACTACCTCGACAAAAGATCATTGAGGTGTTGCAAATCACTGAACATAGAGATCTACCCAAAAAAAAAGGACAGAAAGGTGTGCACCTTTCTGGACAACTTCTATCGAAATTGACATTCCGTACAAATTTAATCTGCCCGCCAAACTAAGGAGTATGTACGGTGAGCTAGCTAATTTTCTGCATGCAAGACGATCATCATAGCCATCGCGGGAGAAGACGGGTCACGTGATGGCGCGCGGCGCAGGACTGCAGGAGAAGGCCAAAGCACAAGGCGTCGGGCGCCGCCGACGACCGCGCCATGGGCCGGAGCCACGACGCCACCGAGGCGACCAGGGACAAGGCCCGCCGGGCCAAGGACGCCGCCTCCAACGCCGCGGAGGCCACCATGGACCAGGCCTACGAGGCCGAGGACAAGACTAGCGCGTTACGTACAACCTACTAGTCCATCTACGTGTGCGTTACTTTAGTTACACAATGCTCCATCTACGTGAGTGTTTCACGTTGCTTTGATTTCAACCTGTGCTCGCTGTGTATGGTTCAGGGGAGGTCTTCATTAGAATCAAGAACAGAGGTGATGTAGGGGGCATTGTCTAACCGGACGCCTCTTGTGTTTCCGTTTCACTATGTGTCTAATAAATTTGCAAAGCTGGTGTTTCGTTTTCGTTATGTTCGTGTTTATCTCCGATTCTGTTGGTTTCGCTTTGCTGCTTTGCGATTTACTTGTAGCTATCTACCTCCCCTCCGTATTATCGAATGCGCGCAGTTCACACCCAAGTAACCAACAAACAAAAACATAGAGACGGATCAAAAGAACTGAAAACAAGGCAACACGTCACGTCCCAAAATAAATGTCAGATTTCTTTCCAAGTCCCAAGTACATGTCAGAACAATTGCTAACCAAACAATGATCTCTTAGCTTTATCTGGAGGAAACAAGGGAGCATACACGAGCCATGACAGTGCAGATGATGCTCAACAATTCTTAACGCAGTTGTACCTCTGCTATCTGACCGTTCAACAGTCCGGTGTCTGTATGATGCCTTACACCAAAACCATCACCGGCTAGTCTGGAATAATACGTGGTTTAATGAATTCAGGTGGAGACTTTTCATCCCCCGGTGACCCTTAAAAAAAATTCTTAGCGCAGACGGTGTTCAACAATTCTTCTTGTTCCTTGATGCTTTAGATACGGATGCTGCTTGTGCTACAACAATGGATAACACAACGCCAAGTAAATAATAATCAATTGCATGAATAATAAACTTTTGCGGGAGAAACAGTTCGACGAACCTAGGAAAAGAGGGCCTAGGGCTTCCCTGCGCATCTGGATCAGCTTGACTGTATATGATTGTGCATGTCTCATTCCATCAAAGAGCATATCCATCACCAGCTGTTGAACAGAGGTGCAGTTTAGAGGATGAAGAAGAGACTTATTTTTGCAGCAGAGGACCAAGATGTACCGTGTGTTTGATTCCTGTAGCTTCTGCAGACACCTTGAATTCTTCTTTCAAGTTGTTCAACTTCTTGTCAAACTTATAGGAGTATGTACCCATATGACTATTGATACTGTTCTTTAGAGAACCATCTTCGAGCATACCCACTGTGTCTTGAACCAAGATATGGCAGATTGCCCCCAAGCTTCTTAGAGCATCAAGAAACGAGAGGACAGTGTCCATCTCGATTCTCTTACTGTGTGCATCCTTCGCAACGTTAAGAAAGATGGGTGCGTACCTCCTAACCATCTATATTTTAGAACATTTCAGATATATGTTTTTTAAAAGTAGTCCGTATGAGCTTGATCGTGAAAATTACCTGGTTTATTGTGTCTTGTGAAAATTCGTTCGTACCAAGGCCTAAGCTTGCCATATTCATCAGATCCTGGATAGTTTTATAATTTAATGTGACAAGTTAAAGACACCAAAGGAAAGTAAATCACGAATGGTCAACGCATATAAAATAATAAAGGAGATAAACAACATATTTTACTGCCACTACCATGACCCTGGAAGCTAAATCTAGAGCTTTTTGTGCTTCTGCGCAAACAATTAGGGCCATCACCTTGTTGTTGACGTCCTACAACAAACAAAGATGACAACAAGTAAATGAAACCATCGACGGGTTGCAATAACTTGTATGCATAGTTAAAAGAGAACGCGTGGGGAAGGCATAATTATAGTCAGAAACAACTATACTATAGGATCTTCACTTCAAATAATGTATTTATTTACCTCTGCAATTTAATATAAGGGATAATTAGTGGAACCTCAAATTTTAATTTGGAAATAATCATAAAAATAGAAATAAATAAACTAAAAAATTAGAAATAAACAAAAAATTTATCTGTACAAAAACAACATATTCATATAAAATCACATGCGGTGTTCTCAGTGGTTCAGTATTTTCCACTAGTTTGCAAGCTCGAGTGGTGTTCTAATGCAATGTCATTGGCAATGTTCCAATATTCTCAAATGTTCATTGATAGTTCTGTACCGTTGAGGCATGGTGTTCATTATGTTTACTCTGTCTACTATAGAGCATGCTTGTCATGCAATCCTCATAGTGATAAATATAATAGACTAGTAGTCATATATATAAGGGCAATTAATTAGAAAGGGAGTTTAGTCACAGCAATAAAAATTTCAAAACTAGCTACTGGCATAGTAAAATGAGTTAACCTGGTCATTCTCACGGGAAGAAGCGATCTCGATCATGTACTTAGAAATTTCGTCCCTTTCAACAGGGAACATATCAGGGGCCTGACGCTTGAGAAACAAAAATTATGCATTAGAAATAACAAAGTCAAATAAAAAATACAGAAGCTTCATAATTGTAGTAAGACACGCCCAAAAGGTGCCAGCTCAATTGGAGTATATTTGTTAATACTACTATGTGCTCTTTGCATCGTTGCAATAGATCTTAAAATGTCACAAGTCCTACAGTTCATTCATTGAGCTCCGCTGCTTGTCTTTGCAGAATCGCCTTATGAAGGAAAAAAAATCCATACCATGAGCATTAAGTAAAACATACCGTGGTTTTCAATATATCTTGACTATTACTATTTCCTAGTAGAATCTACTTATGATCCATTAATTTTATGAGGTTTTGAAAGTATGTTTCAAATATGTATGTGTTTTTAGTTTGAAAACTAAATATTTTAAAAACTACAGATAATAAAATATTTTTATAAACACATTGTTCGGCGAGCGACAATCCATTATGTGCGTGTCCTGGGTCTAGGCGTTTTTTTTTATTAAAGCAACCGAGATCACAGCGACCGAAACTTACAAATGCCAAGGAAGCACAAAATTCCTCGTGTCTCTTGCATAGCTCCTCGTCTTCGGCATCCTCAGGGTAGACAAAGGGGATTTCAATGCTTGCAGCCTGAGGTACTTAACAAGCGTAAAAAATTGGTGCAGTATGCAGGTGCTTTCTTTGCAGTTTAAAAGATACTACCTTTGTTGTAAAATGTAGCACAAGTTTGACCACTCATTTTATTCAAAAAAAATTATGAAAATATAATTAAATTTAAGGTATTTTGAAGATTTTTTTATTAATAAAGCAAGTCACTCACGCGCGCGGGCCTGAATCCTCAGCGGCGCCAGCGAGTGGCCTCGGCCCAGCGGATGGACTTGCATGACCCTAATCGGCCGGGCCCTGCTATGAGACGCCACGGCGACGGCCGGGGTAGGAAACCAGGAGGCGCAGAGCGGGAGCGCGGCCATGAGTCGATTTGTATGCGTCGTCGAGTTCGCGACTCGAGAGTTTAGGAGGAGCGGATTTTTCTTAAAGGTCACCGAGTTTATCAATACCTGTAAATAAATAAAGATACTGAAACAAGTTTGGATCGGGTTAGTTTGGCAGGTTTCCTTTATGCATTACGATATGATCTATTCTATGACTGCGTTTCTATCTCTCTTCTATCTACAACTCAAACTTGTATATCGTCTCTTCTCTCTCTTAAAATCAACTACACGACCAGGGGATGTAGTTGATTTTTCTTTCTCGGTCGCGCCAGCCAGAGGCGGACACCTGGAGAGCCCCTGCCAGTGGCAACGCGTGTCCTCTCGACGTGCGTGGCACCCACCGCTCGCCCATGCAGGACGCGTACCCCCGGCCTCTCTAAATGCCAACCGGATCCAGAGCAGCTCGTCACTCAGACACAAGAAGAAGCGTTCGGGTTGAGCAAGCCAGGCTTACAGTTTCGTTCGATCCTCTCTCGCTTTTGTCCTAGTAGTTCGCGATGGCTTCTCGTCAGGAGCAGGCAAGCTACCACGCCAGCGAGACCAAGGCCCGTGCCGAGGTGAGCTTCGCAATGCACTGGCAGGCACCGCATCCGCATGCACACAAACTATGCCGCGTGCTCCACGGTTATTGGATCTGCATGCTCATCAAGACTTATCACCGGTGTTAATTGGTTCTCTTCTCTGCATCGCAGGAGAAGACGGGGCACGTGATGGGGCGGGAGGCCAAGCACACGGCGTACGGTGCCGCCAACCGCGCCATGGGCCGGGGCCACGACGCCACCGAGGCGACCAGGGACAAGGCGCGCGAGGCCGCGGACCGCACCATGGGGATGGGCCGCGACGCCAAGGAGGCCACCAAGGACAGGGCCTACCAGGCCAAGGACGCGGCCTCCGACGCCGCGGGCCGCGCCATGGACAACGGCCGCGGCGCCGCGGAGGCCAGGGACAAGGCCTACGAGGCCAAGGACAGGGCGGCCGAGACGACCGGCGCCGCCGGCAACCGCGCCCGCGGCGGCGCGCAGCAGACGGGGAGCTACGCGTCGCAGACGGCCGAGGCCGCCAGGCAGAAGGCCGCCGGCGCCGCGCAGTACGCCAAGGAGACCGTGGTGGCCGGCAAGGACAAGACCGGCGCCCTCCTGCAGCAGGTGAATATATAACTGACGGCATGGATCATTTGTAACATAAAACTCTACGGCATCGTGCGTTCTGAAGTGGATTCAATTCATTCGGCTGGCTGTGCAGGCGGGGGAGGCGGTGATGAACACGGCCATGGGGGGCCAAGGACAAGGTGGTGAACACCGCCGTGGGGGCGAAGGACGCCGTGATGAACTCGCTCGGGATGGCCGGGGAGAACAACGACGGCACCACCACCAATGCGCCAAGGACACCAGTACCTACAAGCCTGGCAGCAGGGAGTACTCTACTAAGCTAGGATGGAGATGCTTTGTGTGCCAAACTGTACCGATCTTGTTTAGGTTCAGAGTTTCAGTTTCATATCTACTTGTGTGCGTTTCACTTTGCTTTGATTTCAACCCGTGTCTATGGTTAAGTCGAGGTTTCTAGCCTTTTACATTATTGAAAAAAAAACAGAATAGAGGTGATGTAGGGGACATCGTTTATCCGGACGCCTCTGTGTTTCCGTTTCAGGATGTAATAAAGTTGCAAAGCTGGTGTTTTGTTTTCGTTCAGCAATGCCGTGTATGTTTGGTGCCTGTCTCCGATTCTGTTGGTTCGCTTTGCTGCTTTGCGATTTGGTTCTAGCTGCCAACCTCCTCTCTGTATGGCGGCACGACCCCAAAGCACATTATTGAATTTGCAGTTCACAAAAATAAACATAGACGACACAAATAAACATACTAAAAAAATGAAAACAAGGCAACGCGTCACGAAGATAGGTTTTCTTTTCAAGTTCCAAATAATGTGATGTCCAACAATTCTTGTTCTTCCTTAATGCTTTATAGATGCGGTTTATTGTGTCCTGTGAAAATTCAGTCGTACCAAGTTCTAAGCTTGCCATATTGGGAGGAAACCAGGAGGCGCAGATCGAAGCCGGCCATTTTGGATCGGTAATTTTGGATTTAGATTTGGCCATTTGGGTGTTGTGTTTGTGTCCACCCTTGGCTGGGACTGGGGAAGGGAACACTGGCCCTGGAAAGCATGGATCAGACCAGCAACTGGAATTCAAAGGTCAAATGGAGAACATCATACAAGTTTTGGCAAGACTTGGCTTTGACAACAATGCTGGCAGCAAGTTCAAATAAATAAAATATACTGCTGATAAACTACTATGGTCTACGTAGCTGCTTGAATAAGATCAGGAACTAAAATACGGTTCACAGAGGAATGCAGGAAAACAGAAGGATATGATAACATGATTTCAGGAATGGCATGATCCAGCAGCAGACAACACACGTACGGCACGAAACAAACATGATTTTTGAGCAGACCGCTTGAAACCAACGGCCAAATTCCCAAGCAGTAGTACGATAATAGATGATCCGATACACCAACAACACAACTCGTTGTTCAGATAGATTCCTAACGACAGTGACGACACATTGCAACAAAGTACCAAGCTAATATAGCTACTAGAATATGACACCGAAGTAGACAGTAGAAACCGAGATACAAAGGATCAACACTGAGCAAGAGACACACTCAGCACTCCGACTGACAGCGGCTGAAAATGTCCTCGATATCCTTCTTGACAGTCTCGTAGAGGCTGTTGAGCATCGCGAAAACGACCACCTGTTGCAACAGCCAAGAGCAGAAAAAGACATGAATCGTCAGTACGCGTTACCTAGCTTCCAAAGGCCAAATTATTGCATCGGTAACAAGGGCAGATTGCTGGGGTACTTGCCTCGGGGAACTCTAGGGGGGAGACCTGAATAGAGAAAAGCTCGGTGTGCTTGTCGATCTTTTTCATGTCGAGAGAGAGTGGGACACGGCAGACGTCGGACACCATCCTGCGAATGACCTCCAGCCTCTCGGCGACAACCACAGCCATCTTCAACTTTGCACGGCACTCGCTTGCCCTCGCCCTAACCTTCGCAAAATCCTTGTAAGTCTCCCAAAAGACCTGCACGCGAATGCACAGCCAGTTAGAAAGATAGATATATTCATACAAGATTGGTATGGCAGAAGGGAACGAAGCAAGACACATAAGCTACTCACATTGTCCATTCTCACCCGTTCAGCGCGGGGCAAGCGGCGCATGGCATCGTAAAGCAGATCGATGCATGTGTGACTGAAGTTCTTAAAGTTTTCTTGAATCTCCCACTCCCGGCTGGTGAAGACAGTCTTGATGCCTGCTCCTGAGGATAGAAGCATCCTCTCTATCTCAGCAGAACGGATCTGGTATATTTTATCAAAATCCTGCAGAGGCACAGAGAACACCAAAAAAAAAGTAGGAGCGATTATATATTACAGGTGAACTGAAACAAACCATTCGAATTAAAAAAAAACAGAAATACACGCGCACAATCTTACATCCACATCCACGTCTTTCATCCTGCCGCCATCGGCATCATTGCCGGTCTGGCTACACGCAACCCTGACATCTCTGGCCGGGCCCTTGCAAACCACAAAGAGAGAAGACGACAACATGGTGAGAAAAAACTGAAAAAGGCACTACAGAAGCAAACCGCGTGTTCATCATTTTCATCTCGATCGGCTAGAACAACAGTACCCTTCATTTTTGGCAGACATAAACCGAGAGAAAAAAAATGGAAGACTACTTATTGTTTCATAATCAACAAACAAGAGGAAGGCCGAGAATCTGTACGTGTAAAGTAAAGACTGCTGCTGTTGTTTGTTTCCAGCCACCATGCCATGGACGAGGCTTGGAGGCCGAGAGTAAAAAGAAAGAGAACAAAGGAAACCCACAACGAGATCGGTTTCCCTTTTTTTTGGAACGGAACGGCAAGAGCTTTGCCGTAATTTTTATTAGAAGAAGGAAAACAGACAAACAAAACAAGAACAAAAAAAGAAAGGACGAAAGGAAAAAAACGACCACACCGGCTCCAAACTAAAGGGCCCCAAACAACTGAACCCCCTACAACTAGCTACTGAAAAGAGACACACAGCGGGGGAGGCACCCCGGAAAGACTCAGAACCAACTACAGCAGCTGTGCTCAGAAGACGAAACTAATCAAACCCTAACTCAGATCGGTTTCCCTTTGTCATGAAATCAAAAGGGAAGAAACCCTAAATAGATTCAATACCAGCGCTGATCAACGAGAACGCACGGTCAGGTCACGAACTGATTAATAAAGACAAGAACAGCAGTGAAGCAAGAAATCAAGAACGAAACGAAATAAAAACAGAACGTCCGTGTGCACGTCGTGACGTCGCGTGAGAGCATGAGCCTCTCGAAAGGATGAGCAACGCTAATGGAACATACACCAGCAAAAGTTTCAGATAAGAACAGTCAGAATATACTTTATACAGTTTGATTAAGAACAAGTGCAAAACAAAAGTTTGGAGAAAGAGAATCGACAAGAGTACTACACTTCAGAAAAACAAAGACCAAGAAAAAATTTCTATCATTTTCACCGAGCCCTCCCTTTTTTGAGAGAACCGGACAAAAACAAGCAGCAAAAGGAAGACAAGATATCAGATCTCTGTGTAAAAAGTACAGTAAGACGGCCTTGTTTGTTTCCGGCCACCATGCCATGGACGAGGCTTGGAGGCAGAGAGAAAAGCAACGAAGAAAAGACAGGTAAAAAACTTGATTAGAATCAAGAACGAAAGGGGGAAAACACACCCGAGACAGTCAGGCAGGTCCAAAACCTGACTGTCAAAGACCAAAGCTCTCGGTACTTCTTTTTGGCCCGACTGGAGTCAGAGAAAATCAATCGAGAAGACGCGGGCAAAGGAGCACCCAATCTCAAGAAACGACGCATAATTTTTGCAAACACAGGAAATCTCGTAATTAAGTCTGCACTTGCATTCTAGGATACAGATGATATATACCATGATAAACGACCGAAGACCGAAGGAAACTCGGTTTCGTTCCAGTATCCGGTGGCGCAACTGCGCAAGGTGCAGCTCGAAACGGCAAAAAAACTGAAGAAGACAAATTTGAACATCCATGCAGAAGAACAACCTTGTGATCTGACATCTCGCACCTCATCTGCCATAAAACAGCATATACACACCTACACAAGGAGGTCAGGCTGGCAACAAGAAATCGGAAAGAAAAAATGCAACGAAGCAAAGCAAGACACAGCCAAGAAGCAAGAACACAAGGCCGGAGAGCTCTGCCTTCATGGTATACATAGAAGCTCAATCTCCAAAGGTTGAGCAACGAACTGATGGAACAGAGACCGGCAGAAGTTTCAAATACGAACAGTAAAAATTCCCTATACAGAGAAACTGACAAGAGTACTACACTGCAAAGAAAGACGGACACCGGCGTGTTCATCTCACCATCTGGGCAAGAATAAAACTGATCTGGTCACGGTGCGTTCTGCAGTCAAGCCTTACCGTACCCAACAAACTTTTGGCAGAGAAAAAACGAGAAAAAACAAGCAGAAAAAGAAGACAAGATATCAGAATCTCTGTATAAAAAGTAGAGGCTGCATAGTGTTCTTTTTGCTTCCGGCCACCCTGCCATGGACGAGGCTTGGAGGCCGAGAGAAAGGCAACGAAAACTCAGCGATATCGGCTTCCCTTTCTTCTCAATGGGACGCTTTGATCAAGGGCACGGATACAACAGACGAAAGAGATCACCGCGTCCCCAAATGCCATGGAAGAGATCTGGAGAGAAGCCAAATGAAAGAACAAACCAAAGAGAACTACCTACGCAGAGACCAACAAACCATGCACTCTAGGATACGGATGATATACCATGATAAACGACCGAAGCCCAAAGGAAACTCGGTTTCGTTCCAATATCTAGTGGCGCAAGGTGCATCGATCTGTAAAATACATACAAAAGAAACGGCAAAAACTGAAGAAGACAAATTCGAACATCCATCAGAAGAACAACCTTGTTATCTGGCCTCTCGCCCCTCACCTTCTGCCTGCCATAAAACATTATATATATACGCAGAGGCTGGGCTGGCAAGAAATCGGAAAGAAAAGAAATGCAACGAAGCCAAGCAAGACACAGCCAAGAACACAAGGCCGGAGAGGTCTGCCTTCAGGGTATACATAGAAGCTCAATCTCCAAAGGATGAGCAACGCACTGATGGAACAGAGACCGGCAGAAGTTTCAAATAAGAACAGTAAAATTCCCTATACAGATAAACTGACAAGAGTACTACACTGCAGAGAAAGACGGACACCGGCGTGTTCAACCGAGCAAGAATAACTGATCTGGGCACGGTGCGTTCTGCAGTCAAGCCTCGACGTACTCGCCCTTCTTGCAGAGAAAAACCGAGAAAAAACAAGCTGAAAAGAAGACAAGATATCGGAATCTCTGTGTAAAAAGTAGAAGGTACATGGTTTCCTTTGTCTCCGGCTACCAGTCATGGACGAGGCTGGGATGCCGAGAGTAAAAGCAACGAAAACTCAGTGAGATCGATCGGCTTCCCCTTCCACTCTATGCACTCTATGGAGGAGGCTTTCAGCAAGGGCACGGATACAACAGACAATAAAATCACCGTGTCCCCATATGCCATGGAAGAGATCTGGAGAGAAGCCAAAAGAACAAACCAAATAGACCCACGTACGAAGAGACCAACAAACCAGGCGTCGCGGCCTCCCTGTCATGCCATGGAAGAGGCTTGAAGAGAAACCCAACCCAAGCGAGAATAACTGATCTGGGCACGGTGCGTTCTGCACTGAAGCCTCACCGTACCCTCCCTTTTTGCAGAGAAAAACCGAGAAAAAAAAGCAGAAAAAGAAGAAAGATATCAGAATCTCTGTAAAAAGTAGAGGCTACATGGTGTTCTTTGTTTCCGGCCACCCTGCCATGGACGAGGCTTGGAGGCCGAGAGAAAAAGGCAACGAAAACTCAACGAGATCGGCTTCCCTTTCTTCCCAATGGAGGAGGATTTGATCAAGGGCACGGATACAACAGACGAAAGATATCACCGCGTCCCTATATGCCATGGAAGAGATCTGCAGAGAAGCCAAAAGAACAAACTAAAGAGAACCGACGTACACAGAGACCAACAAACCATGCATCGGCATCTCGATCTGTCATGCAATGGAAGAGGCTTGAAGAGAAACCCAACTCAATCGAGAACCAACCACTCTTCCCATGCCATGGATGAGGCTTGGAGAGGGAGGACCACGTACAGATCGAGAGATCAAAGCCAAAGAAACTCGCAACAGCAAATAAACCAGAGAGAAAAGAGAAACCCCAAACAGATCCAGCGCCAACGCTGATGCAACAAGAACACACGGGCGGGCACGGCCTCGAACTGACCAAGAACACAAGAACAGCGGTGATTCAAGACTGCAAGAGGGAGAGCGCCAAGAGAGAACAGATGGAGCAACCAACCTTGAACTGAATGGCGAGCACCCCGCCGTGGGCCGTCCCTCCCCTCCGGCCGGCGAGCACGGCCGCGCCGTGGCCAGGGAGAGTCGCCAGAAGCAGCCTCCCGGAGCCGAGGCGGCGAGCTCGCCCGGACGGGAGGGCGGCAGCGGCGGCGGCGAGGGCGAGCGACCAAGGACGCCATGCTAGCTACTAGTGGTTTGTGCGAGGAGAAAGTGGGAGAGAGGCGAGAGGAAGTGGGTGGTTTCTGGGCAGGGGTAGGGGTTGCTTATATATATAGCCGCTGCGCTCTGCTAGCTGTGCCCAACCGCCCATGGCATGGCGCTGGCGCTACGAGTGGGAGGGAAGGATGGGATGGAGCTGGCTGGGAGGGTTCGCTCGTCTCGGGCTCTTGGCTGGTCAGCAGCCTGAACGAACGAGGCCAAGAGCAACACAGCCGAAAAGCCTCTTTTGCGAGAAAAAGAAAAAAAGAAACAACAAAAGCCCTAGCACCCTGCATGGCCAAGCACGTACTCCCCGGACCCCGGCCCAGCTGCCTGCGAAAAGACTAGGAGCACCCGGATCCCAACGGATCAAAAACGTACAAGCCTTCTCCTCGCACATTTCCAAGCAAATTTGAAATCCAAACCACTTTTTTTTCTTCAAGTGAAATTACATTTTTTTGGAGGAAACTACAGTATATGTTTTAGTTTTTAGTTAAACAAAAGATATTAGGCCTAATTTTGTTGTAGAGGCGTCGTCCCAAGGGGCGACTCGCGTGCAGCCGGCCCCCTCTCCTCTCGCCCTCGCTCCTCCATCATCTAGTAGCCCTTCCTCCACCGTATTTTCTTCATCTTGGTGTTGTGCTTGCTGCCGGCAGCAGAGGCCACTGTCCATGGGCAGGCCAGCAGATCCCGTACTAGGGCGCCCGGATCCATTGCCCTTGGGTCCACGGTGGACGTCCCCTCGCGGATCCACTCCAAGGGAGCTACAGGAGGGCTGGCCCTACTTTGGGGTGGCTGCCGACGGCGGCCGCCAGGCCATGCGGTAGGGATGCAGATCCCGTACTAGAGCGCCCGGATCCATCGCCCTTGGGTCCATGGGGACATCCCCTCACGGATCCACTCCAGGGGAGCTGCGGGAGGGCTGGCCCCACTTTTGGGTGGCCGCCCGCGACGGCCGCTTCTGCCCCCACCTCGCCGGTGAGGGCTTTTGCTCACTGTCAAAGCCGATTCCGCAGTCCCCTGGCCGTGCCATGGTGCCCGGCCTTCGCAACGGCCACCGCATGGGAAGATCAAGGTGGCAGCGCGGGTTCTTCCTTATCGATGAAGTGCCTCGTCTTCCCTGTTTGGTGCCCCACTCGAAGACCTTAGGCCATGCTGGCCGTCGGCAACTCGTCGAGATTCTTGCTTGAGCACTCACGCGGATGATCATGGTGGTAGTACGGGTGCTCTCAATTGCGACAGCGAGTACTTCGTCTCCGCTGTTAATGCTCAATGGTGGGAGCTCTATTACTTGATTGCTAGAAGTTGTGCAACGAAAGTGCCACGCCCGGTGCGTGGGGGAGGTGCTCCACCTTCGCTTGGGGAGGAGCCCTACCTTCGCATAGTCTGGCCGAGGTTTTGTTTACTCGATTTGCTGCCGACAGTGTGCAGCGAAAGCGTCGCATGGCCCCTCTCATGCGAGCAAGCAAGTTCTGTCCAGTGCTGCAGTGCCCTGTTTCTCTGGTTAAGGTGCTGGTTGGTATGGCTGTGTGCTTCATCCATGGTTCGAAATTATGCTCATTTCTAGCACGTCTGCTTCGTTATTGCTCTCCTTGTTGATGGTGTCATCAAATCAAATGCCGGAAGCGCTCACTGATGTTGGCTTTCCCTCCTTCGAGGCTTCCTTCCCTCGATGGGCGTTGGATAGCAGCTGATGAGGATCTGGATGTGCTTCTATGGTACCGTCATTAACTCAAAGGGAGATCGGTGTTTCTTGTAATATTTTGGTCGGCGTGGTCCCCTCGCTCTTAGTCCCATTTCTGTTGTGGTGGTTCCTCTTTCCTTCGGGGCTTACTCCCCTCGTTGGACGCAGATGTCTGAGGATGACAGCAGCGGGGCGTAGCTACGAGCTAGGAGTGGTGGGGTAATACAATAACCTTTGTGGAGCTAGCAAGTATGTTGTTTGGTTATGGTGTTTATGGAGGATGGTTGATCGGTTCTTTGGTCGTGCCAAGTCTTTGCCTTTGCCTTTGGGTGATGTGTCGAAGTTATAGTTCTTCTTTTCTCTGTTGTACTCTCTGTTCTATTTGTTGTATTATGTCTATAACTATTGATGTAATCTGTGAATTTGCACATCTTTTTAATCAGAAGTTTGGGTCGACAATCCTCTATCATAGATTTTTTTAAAAAAAATGTTTTAAAGACTGCGATGCCGAGCATTCAAAATTAAACTGGGTTTGGGTACACCAACTAATAGAACAGAAAAGTAAAACAGCTGGAGTGGCGCTGGGCCGCTGGCACCCGCGCCGCCAGAGGGTACGGTGATGGCAGACTGGAGGCGCCCTGCCACCGACGTGATGCTGCCGGGCCGGGCGGCCGTTCCTGTACATGATTTTGCGTGGCGTTCCGTGTTCCGTTCCGTCCAGGCTGCACGCCCGGGTGTCCGTGGTGGACACGTCTCCCCCATGCGCGCTTGGGTGCGGTGCGCCGGTAGGGTGTAGATAGAGGCAGAGGCCGGTGCATGCGCCGGTGGCGGCGGCCCGACCGGAGATTGCCATGGCGACGCGTGCGTGAGATGGAGGAGACACAAGCTCAAGCTGCGCTCGTCTGGCGGTGCAGTACAGGAGGCGGGCCCCCAGCCAACTGCTAAGATTCCGTTCGATGCTACGACAAACAAGGGAAAAGATCAGGGTGCCACCTGCCCACACACCCCCCAGGAGCCTCGAGGCCTCGAATCTTCCCTGTGATGAGGCGAGTTCAGGACTTCAGCCACGGGATTGCTTGGGCGCCAAGCTGATTTGCTACGGCTGGGGCATGCAGCAGCATGACAATAATTACCTCTTCATTTTTTTTGAAAAAGACAATAATTACCTCTTCATTTTTTTTGAAAAAGACAATAATTACCCCTTCTAATCGCAGCTGATTTGTTAGGTGTAATATTTATTTTTTATATTAATTCTATACTCATTTTAATCATGATTCTTTGTAGGTCCATGAACCGGGCCTGGGTTAACTTCTTTTTCCTGGGCGCTATGCTAACTGCCTAACTCCACTCTATCCGTTGAAATTTTGATTTTTCTATATTCATAAATTTTTCTATGTATGTAAAGAAGTCAGGGTCTGTTTGACTCATGTTGTAACCGCGCCACGCCGAACGTGCGGCGGACATTTCCTTTGCCAGACCTGAAGCGTGTTTTAGCATCCAAAATGAACTAGCTCGCTGTGCAAGCTGTGCGGCATGCCTAAGCTACAACAGCAAGCAAACACTAGTCACATAACGCCGCAGTTGTGGTGTGGAGAGTTCGGCGTGGTGACGGCATGATCCAAACGCACCCTCAAAATTACCTATATAATTTGAAATGGATGGAGTAGATTTCATGGTCCTTATCCTATATGTTATTATGTTTAAATTTCTATTTTAAACCAATTTGGCTGGCTTATTGTAGATTCATTATTTTTATTTTAACCATATCGATTCTCTAACTGTCATCGATTTTGGTATTTGTTCCCGGCTCTCTGTCCGACCACATAAAGTAAAAAAAACGGTAAAGATCAAAAGCTGCATTGTTTTTTTTTCAAAAAAAGAGGCAAGAATGGTGCGGGGCAGCCGGGCAGGCGGCTGGTCTCGGGCTCTCTTGGCTGGTCAGCAGCCTGCGCCAATGCGGCCAAGAGCGCAGCCGAAAGCCTCCTTTTGCCCAGTGTATCAGTACGAAGGGAAGGAAAAGGTAAAAACAAAAAGGGTGTATATTGTTTTTTTTCAAAAAAAAGAGAAGATATTACTCCATCTGTGTGTGAAAATACTAGGAGCACCTGAACCCAACGGATCAAAAACGAACGCTAGCGTGCGCACTCTTTGAAGCAAATTGAAAACAAAACCACTTTTTTCAAACAACACTACAATTCATTTTATAAACTCAATATGTGCTTTATATTTTTATAGAACAATACGGCGCTTTTAAATCCCACATTTGAATTCCGAGTGTTCAAAAGTTGCTGCACCGCACCAACTAATAAAGCAGAAAAGGGTAGCGGTGGTGTTTGCATTGCGTGCGACTACGTACTAGTAGTGCACGCCGCCTCAGGCCTTCTCCAACGGAGTGTCTTAGGGCATCGGGGCTGTTTGGATGCTGCCTGCCAGGCAGCTGCGCGCCCAGGCAGCGATCCGGACCCAGGCCGACGAAATCGAACGCCTGGGGTTGCTGCCTGCGCCAGGCAGCTTTGCCAGGACCGCAAGCAAACAAGCCTACGGGCCGTCGTTTTGGAGCGTCGGAGCTGATCTTTTTGCAAAAAGCCCCTGCGACTGTCTGTAGACGGGCTTCTCGTCGCCTGGCGCCTCCGTCCCATTGCCCGAGGCGCTGCAGACGCGCGGCGCCGGGCTGTGGAGGCCGTCTCCACCAAGCGACGCCGGGCCTGGATCCCGCGCTCCCCCTCCCCCGCCAAAAGCTCCGCGTGTGTGCTGCTCTTCGCGCCAAACCAAAGCAGCGGCGGGAGAGGGCGGAGGGGGAGAAGCGCCGACGCGGAAACCGGCGGAGCCGAGGCGGACGACGAGTACGGGCAGCCCGGCGGCCGCGGAGCCGGCTGCGCCTGCGGCTAGCCGCCGTCTGCTGCTGCGGGGGCAGGAAGGGATCCACGTGCCCGTAGCCCATCGCCGCCACCGCCCGCAGCAAGCTCCACAGCAGCAGCGGCTCTTGCCCGCGCAGGCAGGGGATCTGCAGGCCCGCGCCGTCAGCCAGATCTCCCGCCGGCCGCGCGCAGCCGGCAGCTCAGCGGACCACTGCGACGGAGCCCGCCGCGCCCCACCAGAGTCTCGCGGCAGCGGCGCCTCAAGATCCAGGCCTCCTCGCGCGAGCGGCGTCGGGCAGCTCCAGCTTGTGGATAGGTTCGGTCAGCATTTGATGGATGGTATTATATGTTTAGTTGCTTGTCCAGTGTCCACCATGAATTATCTACGATGAGTACTTCATCTGTATTGTGTTGCCCCTGTACTGAATGCTACCTTACTTCTGAATGTTTAGTGTGTTGTCTTCAAATTCGACTATCAAAGCTCGGCCAACACGTAAGAAACTCAAAAAGCTACATAATAATACACACAAATATATTTATAGTTGATCTTAATCTATATACAATACATTATGCATGTTTGATATTATTCAATCAAATAGCCACACAATGGTATACACAAATGCATTTGTAGTTGATTTTAAGCCCCATACAATACATTAAACATCTTACAGACAGTCTCTCGTCTATGGACTGTACGAGCTGTCTGTACATCATCTGTCCGTACGCGCAGTTTGAGATTCTACAGACGACCCGCCGTCTAAGGGCTGTACATGCCCTTAGAGCTGGCGAAAATACTAATATATTCGATGTACAGTGCGAAATTAACAACGCTAGCGCGCTGCGAAGAGCCTATCTCGCACGTTTCTCTATACTTCTCCCTCTCACACGCACGCTTCTCAAGTCACTATATGTTACTGTTTTGTGTAGCAGAGGTGCTGACTTAGAGCTGGTGCTGTCTCTTGCCGTTGGACACGGCCTCATGCGGGCTCGGGGAGCCTATCGGGTGCGCCGGTGTACGTGGCGTAGATAGAGGCAGACGCCGGCTAGCCGGGGCGCCGTCTGCAGGTGCAGTACAGCCGTACAGGAGGAGGGCCCCCCAGCCAACCGCTTTGATTCCGTTCGATGCAACGACGACACCCAGTGAACCAGGACTCAATCCTTCCCTGTGCTGTGATATTCTTTTGCTTGTTCCAACAGCTGTTCGGCTTCCAATAGGGCGACAACAATAATTATCTCCTCCTGGACTCTCCTGATCGATTTTACCCTCCCAATTGCACGGTCGAAAGAAGTTTGATCTATCTATATAATGATTTCTTCCTCTTCTTCCATTTCTTTAGTTTTTAAAGTAATTGGACGAGTGGTTGATGATAGCAGTGGAACAAATTTAGTGCCCACAATAGATGGGATAAACGGAGAAGCCATGAACATGCGTATCAATCAATGCACTAGGAGCCCTGATCAAGAAAGGTTATGGTCTATGATTGTGTACCTGTTCTTTTGGCTCTGTTTGTTTCTTTTCAAAATTATGTAAGCACTTGTGAGTCACAGACATGGTAAAATACCATCAGCCTAGATGCTGAAATAATCTAAAATAAGTTGGGGCACACAGAAAATAGGTTTGCCGCTGGAGTTGGGCTTGGGAAAAAAGAAAAGAAAACTGGAGTTGGGCCAGGTTTAACAGGTCGTCAGCCCAGTAGCAATGCAAACGGGCCTAATTTTGTAACCAACCTAATTTTGCAACTGTGCAGCCACGGCGAGGGAGAGGGGAAAGAGCCCGAGGATAAGCGGGACACGTCGCGGGTTTACGGCCACCGCAGAAAACGGGCGAGAGAAAACGGCTCCCTCCATCTGGAAAGGTCAGAGAGCTCGGTTGCCTGCGTGCCCGTTTCTCTGCTCCTCTGCCTTGGCAAGCCAAGCTCTCAAATCACGAAAATGAGATAGCCGGTGTACGATCGGAGGCCCCCCATGGCGCCATCCGGAGGCCCCTCCTCCTCGGCGCTCATCCTCCTCGCCTCGCCCCAATCGCCGCCCACTTTCATCCGGCGGAGCCGCGGCGGCCGCCGCACCCTGGGGCTGGCGCGCCGAGGCGGCGGGTGCGCGCGCCTGCGGGTTGTTCGACGCGGCGCGGCGGACGAGGATGCCGGGGCCACTGCGCGGGGGCAGCAGGCAGTGGAGGAGGACGACCCGGTGCCTGGCCGCGACCTCGTCACGCTCGCCGCCTGCCTCGTCGGCCTCCTCACCGGCGTCTCCGTGGTGCTCTTCAACCTCTCGGTACGGCACACACCTCGCGTGCTCAGCTCTGGTTTGATCATTTGGTTTGGTATTCACACTCGTGTGGACGGATTCCGTAGTACGGTATTAGATTAACATTTTGAACCATGGAGTTGGATTGGTTCACGCTCATTTGGTTTGGTATTAACTGTTGTTTCTCTTTTATTAATATAATATAATCAGTAGGGGCTTGCCCCTCCTGTTTCTTCAAAAAGAACACTGATTTGACCGTGTATATCATGCTTCCGGATTCTGACATCCAGCGTTGCTGAAAAACATTAGTCTAACAAGTCCTCACTTGAAAGCATTAATTCCCCTTCAACCACTGACTTGAACATCTCGGGTGCATTTTAATTCTCGTGCTGTTCATTTAAGTACATCGTGCTACAGCCTACAACCTGCCATCATGTGATTTATTTAAGATGCACATTCTTTTTTGCTATAGGTTCATGAAATACGTGACATATTTTGGGATGGTATTCCATTGCGAGGCGCTTCATGGCTGAGGGAAGAGCCGATCGGTGAAGTCTGGCAGAGGGTGATATTTGTTCCAGTCACTGGAGGTGTTATAGTAGGAGGGTTGAACGTACTAATAAGCTTGATCGAAACAAACTCAGATGGCCCTGTGTCCAAGATCAAGAGTGCATTTAGGCCGTTCTTGAAAGCTGTGGCAGCATCTTTCACTCTTGGAACTGGCAATTCGTTGGGACCTGAGGGTCCCAGTGTGGAAATAGGTTCTGCAATAGCCAAAGGATTTGGAAATGTGTTTGAGTGGGAGGGCGGGAAAAGGCTCTCTCTTGTGGCAGCTGGATCAGCAGCTGGAATTGCATCAGGTAACTTTTACCTCCTAGAGTTCTGATGCTTGTTACCAAGTTTTGTGACAGATATAATAGGTTTAACATGCTGTGGAAGTTTTCTGGATTTCTTCATGTCAATGTCCAAGGACTGTCACCAAGACACCAACCGAACATCTCAACATCAATATTCCTTGTACCTGACATATTATTGTAGATTACTCCCCCTAATTTTTCTCATTGTGATGCTGGTATATGACGAGTTTTTAATCACCAATTATGCATACATTAGAGTGCAGATAGCAATATATGCTGTATCAGTTTGCAGAAAATATGGGACATTTGCCCATAGCTTGCATTAGATTCACCTTCTATAGTTCCATAAGTACTTGAAATATTCAATAACTCAACATGCCTATGCAGTTTTCTGTCTTCTTTCTGATCTCATTTTACTTATATTTCAGCCCATTGCCTTGTATTTTAGGTTTTAATGCTGCTGTTGCTGGGTGCTTTTTTGCGGTGGAATCTGTTTTATGGCCTTCTACAGATTCCTCATCCCTTGCCAATTCGACACCTATGGTGATACTCAGTTCAGTGATAGCATCTGTTGTTTCAGAGATTGGTCTAGGTTCTGATCCTGCTTTCACTGTTCCAGAATATGATTTTCGCTCCCCAGCAGGTATTTTGTTATAATTGAGATTTTCACCATTGCTGAATCACTGGGTTTTTACAGAAACTAAGGATAGCCTGTAGCTGTTTCACCATTGTTTTAACCTGTAGCTGTTTCATAGCACTCTCAAAATCACTTTAGTTGTCAAATAAAGTAGGCATATCCAACTGTTGATGCCAAATGCTACAGAACATGACGCAAAATGTAATATTGCTGTAAAGTAGCTGATTTTCAGGATTAATTTGTTTCAAACTGCATATGCCCTTGTCCTCCTGAATCCCTGATAGGTGAGTTGCCTTTACAATCCTCCTGATGATAGGTTAGTTATGGTGTCTGTTTAATGATATCCTCTTTTTACATTTTGTTTTTCGTGCTCCAGAGATTGAAAGTATGAGGATATTTACATGACTTCATAAATGTCAGAACTTCCTCTGTATCTTTTGCTGGGCGTTTTCTGTGGATTGGTGTCAATTGCATTATCAAGAAGTACATCACTTGCGATGGATATGTTGGATATGTTCCAAATTCCACATCCACGACAAAGGCCGGGCTTCTGCCGAAGCGCAGCGGAGGCTCGTCGCCGGAGGCTTGGGCCATGCTATGAGTTTGGTTAGTAGATATATGTCTAATCCTGGTAAAGAACATTGGAGATTGGTTGGTGGTTACTATGCACCATCGCTTTTTATAGGTGCAGCTACAGGGATGGCATATGGCAAATTCATGAGGTTTACATTTATTGGTCCTGAACCACTCTTGCAGATCCCGCTCCTAGATGTGGCATCACCTCAAGCATATGGCCTGGTAATATGTCCACCAATTCAGCTCTTTCATCTGCATATTTTTGTTCTTCTCAACTACCTTAATAACTATTTTTTTATAGTGCTAAATACCCCACTCCCTGTGTCTGAAAGAATGTTTGTATGCTAACTAGTTTTCCACTCCCTGTCTTGCCAATGACACTTGCGCATTATAATATTGGATAGCAATATTAAGTAAATAATATGATAATTTCTTATATTTTCCTCCTCGTTTAATCTTCGCAGGTAGGTATGGCAGCTACCCTTGCTGGTGTATGCAAGGTGCCTCTGACTTCAGTCCTCCTACTTTTTGAGCTTACACGGGACTATCGAATAGTTCTACCTTTGCTTGGGGCTGTTGGGTTATCATCTTGGATTGCTTCTCCCCAAAGATACTCTAAAAGTATTAGGAGTAAGGTAGATTCTCTGGAGGCGAAACCAAGTATTTCTCAACAGGCAAACATGTTGCCTACTCAAAACAAACAAGTCACTTCCATGGATACAGCTGATCCATCTCAAGAATTATGCAAAATTGAAAGCTCCCTTTGTGTCTATGATGCTAACGATGAGAATATGTTTTGTAATCTTACTGTCGCAGAGGCCATGAAAACTAACTATTTTTCTGTCTCAATGACAACTCCATTAGTTGAGGCACTAGATCTTATGATTGTGGAGAAGCAGCCCTTTGTCATGGTAACCGAGAGTAACACATATGTAACAGGTTTGCTAGAACTAAAGAATATCCAAGATTTTTGCAGAGCTGCAAAAACTACAAGTGCACAGGCTGAGGTGAGATGTGATTTGGGTTCTGCATAATACATATGTTAGGCAAGCTAAACGTCCAGCAGTTTTGTTTTCTCAACTCAACTACTTATGGACATGCACCAGTTTTGTTGGATATACCTAGCTTACATAAATGCCAACTCTGGATAGCTAGCATCTATAGTAGGGAGTTAAACATTCAAGTCACATTATGGTCCAGATGTACCGAACATGTACCGATGGAATAAACATGACCAATCTTGGTTTCTCCAAGTTTCTCTGGTTTATGCATACTTCCAAGTGTTTCTTAAAAAGAATAAAATGGATTTCTTGTTTGTTTACTGAGGTCAAATGGTAATTTGGAAGATTTCTAAACTTAGGTAACATTTATTGCCGTATGGTCATATTAGTTAATTGATTAGGAGATTGCTTAATCTTGGTGCAGGTAAAGGAATTCCTGGTATCTCATGTTTACCAAGCAGGCAAGTGTAAATGGTGTTCTGTGACTCCTCAGATGCCACTTTCTACTGCAGAGAAGATTATGGATTCTCATGGTGTGGATCATCTTGCTGTAGTCTCTGAACATGCAAATCTTAAGGACAGAGGACTTCTGATAGGTTTTGTAGATAGAGAATGCATCGCCATCGCTCGAAGGTAATTGTAGGATTCTTCTAAAATTGAGCATAGTACTAGTATTTCCAATTGCCAGCTTGTACTCAGTGTTCTTATGTCTTTCGTGTTGTGTTTTCATTCAGAGCCTTGGCAGTCAAAGAATTTTTCAGTTCTACATATGAGATCGGAAACGAAGAGAGGCCTAGCACAGAAGGGAGGAGATGAGACGACACAGGGGCAGTTGCTACATTGAAAAACCGTATGATGTTTTTCAGCTTGGATAATTGCAGGTGCAGCCTGCAAAACTGGCTGGAGTTAATGTGGCTTCTGTTCTCTAACTGGTCAAGGCTAATACTTCATCGCGTTAGTTTGCTAACTTCAGAAATCAGATTGTGAATATGTGATCCAGATGTGTGGTTAAGGAGCGCCTCTATTTTTCTGAATGTATCTCCCTTACTACCACCACCCGTGACCTGTGTGTGCATACACGAGTTTTTGTTGCACTTGTGCCCTGCAAATTCCCAATCATTGTAATTGATAAAGTGAACAATGAGCTATTTATCAAATAGCTGCTGGGAACTTGAAAGATAAGTAACAATTTGCTACATTTCTATTCTTTTTTCAACTTTTGAATATGAGCACAGAAAAATTAGGAATACAGGAGAGCTTGAAAAGCATTAATCGTTCATGAGCTTGATTTGCTGTATCAATACCCTGCCTCGGTGCACCAGGGGTTGTGCCCTTATGCAATTAGATGAGCTAAAATGGAAACTACTATAAAATTCGGTGCTACGGTCAAGATTAATACACTGACCTACCTACCTTATAACTGAACGTATAAATTTCTTTACAAATTAAATTAGCACATTCAAAGTGCAAGAAATTGCTGCTTCAATGTATGACCAGTGATGGTCTCAAAATCAACTCAACGTTGTAGGATTTCTTAGCGACATTTCTCTGACATTTATTTTCCGGGCAAGTTGATGGCATGCTGCTGCCGTATGAACGGGAGAAAATTTTTGTTGTGCATAGTTGAATACGAACTGCAAAGTCTGAACTGTGAGGGGATTGGGAGGTCCAGTCCAACCCTGGTACAATTATTAACTACGGAAAAATGTAGCTAATCATATTATGTGCCGATGGTGTGCAGCTAGCTGAAGAATAAACAGGGAGCAGAATCATTCCATACGTACGAATAAGAAAAGGAAGGCGGCACGAAAGAGACATGAGGATACGTACAGTTAATATCGCTATCAAGATTACATTTTTCTTTGGCAAAGGAATTAATAGGGCTGCAGGACATATGTGTCATCAAGTTTTGATTAGTACTGCATGCGAGTCTAAAGCGACTAGAACAAAAGAAAGATACCCGTTAGGTTCAGAATCATTCAGCTGAAGTGACAATTGGTTAGTAGGCTAAATTTTCAGTATACACGGAATTACCAATTTACTACGCGTTTCGTTTCCACTGATCGAATTGAAACATACAACCTACCGGCTACTGCGCCATGGCACCATGAGAGATCAGGGAAGAACATTGCACAACGCGATCCGTTCTGTACGAACACAAACACAAAAAATTTCAGTATTCTGTGATCTCTGATATGATCATGTCACTGTATATCCTCTAAATTTGCTATCACGACAAGACCGAAGCTGCTAGCAGCAAGAAGAATCTAACAAGAGTATATATCATGTAGTATAACCAGAGTTTGCCCCGCCTGCACCGCCGAGCTCGATCGTCAGCGGCGAGGCCGGCCCTTGGCGACGCCCCTGCCCCTGCCCCTGCCGCCGCGGGCCGGCTGATGCCGCTTGTCCTTGCCGAAGATGCCGCAGAAGCCGCACGCCGCGACGCGCGGGGACGGCGGGTCCAGCGCCGGCTGCACGACGTGGCCGGTCCTGTACCCGCCGTGGCCGCCGCCGGATCCGTTCCGCTGCTGCCGCGTCGCCGGCGCCGGCCTGGCGGGCTCGCCCGACGCCGGCTGGTTCTTGTTCTCCCACACCGTCCCCGACGACCCCGACCGCCGGTACGTCTCGCTCGTCCCTTCCCACCCGGCCGGCTCGTGTGACCTTTTCTGCTTGCTGTTGCCGCCGCCCGCGCGGCCGGTGCACAGTCTATATACGACTGCAGCTGCAGGCACGGGGGGGAGCCGATTAATTAATCATGTGCGTGTGTGTACGGGGCCGTCTCACTCCGAGAGAGGTAGACTGCGTGCGTTGGGTCGTGAACTGCGATCAGATGCATTAAATTATGCGGGGAAAGAAATGGTTATTATTGGACTTTGACCACAGAAACGAGATATGGTTAGAGATGATATAAGAGTGAGTAGGACGGATCAACGGAGCTAAAGGAATGTGGTTTAAGTTTAGTTCTGCATCGCCTGCGGCTGACCGACTTGCAAATTGCAATGGACTGATGACTGAACAGGTGGAGACGCGTTCAAGAGATGGATGCATATATGCTGCTGCGCTCCGCGCTCGCTTGGGTACTCAGCAGCTCAGGTGGACTTTGAATTGGCTGTCATCTTCAGGAGCCGGTCCGTGACGGTTCCTGCTTATTCAAACCGTGCAAGTACGGCTGGGTCCCATTATTGTTTATCCTTTGAGAAAAAAAAACAAATGTTTACTTGATGACTGAAGTTGTTGTAGAAATGATTGATGCATGCAAATATGAACGGACGCGCCACAGGAAGAGTAAGAGCGTAAAGTCAGGGGCGAAGCTACCTGTGAATTGGCCCTGACGTACGTCAAACTTTTTGTACAAATACACGGTGGATTTAGATTTACTTAATGGTGATTATCTATTTACCCTGGTGCCATGCCACCATGATAGATGAACGTGGCTTCGCCACTGCGGGTAGACACAAAGCGTGATACCGATTGATGCATGGCAAGACAAATGGGCGATCGATCTTTGTGAAGAGTAGGAACGTGAGGATGGAATATCTAATCATGCTTACAGAACAATGCTAATCACGCACACGTATGCGTGACTCCAATTGGACTCTTTAAAATTGTTTTTTTTTGCATAGTTTGTTGAATCGTTGCATGCTACTCAAACTATGTTCTGAAGCCTTAAAATTGATTCAGGGTTTGACCAGGTTTATTTGCTCCATCTGTTCCCATGGTCGCTATAGCTACGACACGTTTTGAAACCACGCAGGGAGATGACAACATTTCTAGACTCTAGGGCCAATACTGGAGAACCAATCCAAGTTCCAACCTACTGTACCATGGAGAAGTTTACGGGAGGAAGTCCAGAGTGGCATCCAAGTCAGTAGCCCTATGCAGTTAGCAGTAAACATTCTACTGTAGTACTAGCACAACATGGACCGTTCGTAACTAAGGTCCAAACGTGGCAATCACTGTAGGATGATAAAACCGGCGGCAGGATACGCGAATTTCCGCTCTGGATGGCCTCCGGTAAAACAAACTGTTTTTTTTTTCGACCAACAACACCACTGAATTGACATGCATCCGTTTGCACAAAGAAAATTGCACTTTGCCATTCCATTTTTTTTTGCCCGGCCCGTTACTAAATAAATAGCCTCTCTTCGACTCCAATTGAGGCCCAATCTTTTGCTCAGTCGGACTATCGGCCCACACAATCGTAAACCTGTGTGTCAGTGTGTGATAGGCAGCTCCTCTACCGAGCCGGCCGGACAACGACTTGTTCAGCTCTCCTCCGAATCCAAATGGAAACGATGCGACGAGCAACAAGATTATTAGTGATTTGGACAATAGTTTGAGCTGTAGTAGTTGTTGCAGCATCCATGCACGCGCTTTCCGACCCAGTAGCTATGCCGCCTGCCGCCTGCAGTCCCGGGCATCAGCATCCACGTCAACTCCACCCGTGCGAGCTCTTCTCTGCCTGCTACGTGTATATATATATATATATATATACTGCACGACCTGCGATCACCCAACAACGACACAACCCAAGAGCACGGTTTGTAGTTTTGCACATCGTGCAATCTGATCAGCGACCCGATGGCTTCATCAGCTGCCCTTTCTCCCCTTGTGCTCCGCGTGCTGCTGCTCGCGGCGGCCGTCGCCGGCGCCCTCTCGGACCCGACGCCGCTCCAGGACTTCTGCGTGGCGGACCTGCAGGCCGCGGCTCCGGTCGACGGGTTTCCGTGCAAGCCGCAGGCGGCCGTGGACGACGGCGACTTCTTCTCCCGCGCCATCGCCGCCGCGGCCAGCACCAGCAACCCGTTCGGCGTCAACTCGACGCGCGCCACCGTGGCCACGTTCCCGGGGCTCAACACGCTGGGCGTCTCCATCACGCGCGTCGACCTCGCGCCCGGCGGCCTCAACCCGCCGCACTCGCACCCGCGCGCCTCCGAGCTCGTCATGGTGCTCAGGGGCGAGGTCATGGTCGGGTTCACGTCCGGGGCCAACCGCCTCTACTCCAAGGTGGTCAGGGAGAACGAGCTCTTCGTCGTGCCGCGGGGGCTGCAGCACTTCCAGCTCAACACCGGCGCCGGCGACGCGGTGTTCGTGGCCATGTTCGACAGCCAGTCGCCCGGCGTGGTCACGCCCACGTTCGCCATGTTCGCCACCAAGCCGGCCATGCCGATGGAGGTGCTCACCAAGACGTTCCTAATGGGCGAGGACGAGGTCAGCGCCATGAAATCCAAGTTCGCCGGCTTCTGACGTTTAACTTCACCAGTCTAGCAGCAGTTTAGCTGCTAATAATTTGTCCCATTCAGTCACGTCAGTGCGTGTATTCATTCGTTTTTACACATTTATTCTCTGTTTCTGAAATTGTTTTTAATACATATTTGTGTTTTCGTAAAAAGTGCAACCTGAATGTAAATGTAAGTGTGTTATTACTGTACGGTCGATCGGGATATGGTATATTTTCTTTAACCTATTTTTCAATCCGAAAAATAGCAAAAATATCCCGTATGCCGCTTTGATTTCAAAGTTCCACCATACAAGAGGCTTTGTTGCAAATGATCACCTCTCTCCTCGTTTTGCTGTAAAAACACCCCAATACAATTTTTTTTAGTAAAATACATCGGCGGTCCTCGAACTTGTCCCGAGGTGTCATCTCAAAATGCATATTTGAGTCCCTAAACTTGCTAAACTGTATCATCTAGGTCCAAACTTCCAAAAATACCCCTATATTATTGATGTTTGTCCATCTCTTGATCTATAATTATCGATATGGTACAATCAAATAAAGTTATTTAATTTATTATGATGGAATAATCGATTTAGTTAGAGATATAGTATAAAATTTTATGCTTAATTGGCAGCCATGTCATCATGCATAGGGGTATTTTTGGAACGTTGGACCTAGATGACATAGTTTAGCAAGTTCAGGGACCCAAATATGCATTTTGAGAGTTCAAGGACGTAGATGACACCTCAGGACAAGTTTAAGGACCGCCGATGTATTTTACTTCATTTTTTATTAGGAAGAATATCAATACAATAAATTCAGGTCGCCTACCACGAAAAAAGTGCGGATTAAATCCTACAAAAAATACGAAGACATCAGTATCGAGTCGAGGAGTTAACCCTAAGGGCAGTCCCAACCCCATGACTAGGATGGTGTCCATAGAATTAAATGGCATGCCACATAGACCAAAAGCTGATGTGTCAAGTGAGTTAATGAAGAAAGAGAAGGAAACCGGGTCTTGCATGAGACGTGGTTTCTACACGTTATCCAAGATACAGTGAGAGGTGAGTGCCATTAAATTTGAGTTTGGAATAGTAGTGTTTGGGTTGGAGAGGTAGCGTCTTATACTAGTTTCTTGATGACGTAGAGACTATAGACATCACTACTAGTGTCTTGGATTGGGACTGTCCTAATGGTATAATCTATTCGCACCCCAATGCTATATTTGCACATGCTCAACCAACTTCTTATAGTAATGAAGTAACGAGGAGCTGCTGATGGAGTCTTCTTCAAAATTAGATCACTTCTACCGGTATGAATTAAATATCTTCACTTTTTGGGGCTTATCTTAAAGATCACGATATTGTGGATAAGGGTGGACAAAAAGTTCAGGCTCGTGAGCTCGGTTCGGGCTCAGCTTGAGCTCGCCTAGCTACGCTTGGCTCGAATTCTAAATGAGCCGAGTCTAAGTCAATGTTTTAGCTCGTTAGCGAATTGAGCTGAGCCGAGCCGGCTCGCGAGCATCTCACGAGCTTAATGAGCCAATTAAAAATGTTGTTTTCTTCTCTTAAAGGAGTAGCCAGCCTATATATTATCTTATTATAATTTTGCAAAACAAATATTTAGATGATTGTTTATATTGTGAGACCTTATTAATTTAAGGCTTTAAGACTTTATTATTTAAAGACCATAATGTGGGTTGAACATGTCCGTCAAACATGTCTGTTATGTTTTTAATTCACATTTCAATGGTTAAATTCATTGCTAAATGATGTATTTGTGATGATTGTCTAGTTTCTTCTAGTCCTTTAGTCCTCCTAGAGCTTTATTTTGCTGACAGGCTCACAAGATGGCTCAAGCTAGCTCGAGCTCGTCTACGTACCGAGCCGAGCCTAAAGATTAGCTCGTTTGTTTAACCAAGCCGAGCCGAGCGGAGCCACCCTTGTACCGAGCTTTCACAAGGCGAACCGGCTCAATTCCACCCCTAATTGTGGATCATGTACCCCAGCCCCAAACCCGCCTTGGTCGATCACCCCAACAACAAAAAATATGTATATTATACTTATGTAACAAAATTTACAAAATATACAAGTATTTATGTAAAAATTATATACAATAAATCACAGGTTATCTCACTATCTTTATCTCTTTGTTTGTCGGTTGTAGAATGTAGATAAAAGGTTAGTGGCACAAATAGTTTGCTTAAGGGCACGGGAAGTTTTTTGGATTTGGCTTCCAAGATCATGGTAAATGGGTCTAAGGTGTCTATAACTATGACAGTGTTTGGTTCAGCCTCAGGTAGCGTAAATGCAAAGGGATCATTTGGCAGTGTTTGATTATTGCAGATTTTATTTGGTTAGATGTAGTAATCAAATCACAGCAGAACATAGCAGTGAGAAAGATGGCAGGAGCCTAATCGATGCCATGCCGGTCAGGGAGGGACGGAATGGACGGTGAACTTTCCGGTATTCGATTGCGCGTAGTATGGTCGATGACTCCGAAACAAACGTCCGTAACATCCGATTATGTTACATGGCACTGAACCAAACACCATCCATATTCTTCGAGGTCTTTTACGGTACCAAATACTACTGATTAAAAAGGAGTAGTATATAAACTTTTTATTAATCGAGAAAAATTACAACCTATTGCGAGTGATATTGCGAGTGAATTAAGGCCTCCGGTACAATAGAATTTTCTCAACATACAACAAACCAAAGTGTGGCACGTCCAAATCGATGCCCTATATGTTCTTAGTTAGTACATTCGTTTTAAAAATATATGTTAGTTTGGCTTTTCTATATATATAGTTTTGCTATGTATCTAGATTCATTGCAAACGCTAGGTATCTATAAAAGCCAAAACAATCTACCTTTTGGAACTGAAGTACAAAAAAATATGCATTTTTGGTAAAGGTGGTATCTTATTCTTCTATAGAGAAGTTGTCTTGAAAAATATCATGCCACATACCGATGTCTAACTGTGGCCTATCGGTATAAGAGTAGGGATGCTCAGTTTTTTTGAACGGAAAGGGATGCTCCAGTTTGATGGGGCTTTGTGCAAAGAATAAATCCAACTATTGCTCAGGACAAAGCCGGTTATCAAATCGGTTGTAAATATCGTCCTATACGATTCATGTGCTTAGATAGTGCAGGCATAATGCGTTGTCCATTTTCATGTGATTTGATCCGGTGAATTGGAGTTGGAGAGCTGCACTTGTGTTGTGCCAAATCCTAGTGGTAGCTGAGCCTTATCCCCACAACCACGAACTATTATTGGGCCACATTGTCATCCTTATCTTCCTGTAAACCATCGTGATGGCATCTTGTCCCAAAGGCCCGCAAACGCGGTGAATAGGGTGTCTAAAACCGACGCCGGAGCCCGGAGCTCGGCTCCTCCGAGCTCCTGGAGGAGACGATGGTGGCCGGCGGAGCTGCACAGACTTTGACGATTGGGCGCAGAGGCGGCCTCTAGGGGGTGAGGGACACGGGGGCTCGGGTGGCGGCTTTTATTGGGGTGCGGAGGACGAAGCTTGGCACGCACAAGATGGCTGCCACGTATCAGATAAGCAGGATGGTTTAGAGCCTAAGGCCAGTCCCAAACCAAGACACTCGTACTGATGTCCATAACTTCCACATCATCAAGAAACTAGTATAAGATACTACCCTTCCAAAGCAGACACTGATGCTCTATGACTAAATTAAATGCTGCTCCTCTCTCATCTTATCTTGGATAGCGTGTAGAAACCATGTCTCATGCAAGACCCGGTTTCCTCCTCTTTCTTCATTAACTCACTTGCCACATCATCTTTTATCCTACATGGCACCTTATTTAATGCTATGGACATCATCCTAGTCATTGGGTTGGGATTGCCCTAATAAAGCTAAAAAACGGATTACTAATACCATTATGCATGAGTGCCAAAATATAATACTAGTTATATTTGACTTCTTCCGTTCTATTAGCAGTAGTCAGATTTAACGTCTCACTACTACTAGCCACTTTTAGCGCTAAAAAAATATCAAACATTTGAAAAGACCAGATTCAACATTTTCTAAATAGTATATCACCATTTGAAAATAGTAGATTCAACAACTTTTAGAAACACAAATCAACATTTAAAAAATATTATATTCAATATTTTTCACAACCTATTTCGACATCTTATGAGAATAAATTCAACATTTTGCAACACCTACATCAATAGTTTTTTTAAAAAAGAATTTATGGTTTCTCCTTCTCCAGCCATGACGATGGCGCATGGAAATAACAATCACAGCGGCGGGCCTAGCACGAACAACACGCATCAGTGGGGACGGTAGAAGTGACGTTCATAATAGGAGCAACCATCATGGTTGGTGCAATACAAACTGCCCGCGACAGTTCTAACAGCAGGAGTAGCTGTCGCGACGAGGCGTGGCGAGAGAGGATGGCGGTGGCTACAACATGAATGGCAGCGCTAGCCACGAGCAGCACCAGTGGAGCAGGAGGAGGAGGAGGGGAGTAGGTGGAGGTGGAGGCGGTGGCGGCGTGGAGCAAAAGAGAGATAGGGTCTGTTAAGAGGAAGATATCCCACGGATAAAGATTCATCCATGCATCTCAAACACTAGAAGTTATGTAGGAGAAAAACTTCTAAAAGCTATATAGTATTCCTGGGCAGAGGCGGTCCATTGCACCCAGGCTGCGGCGACGGCCTCGGCTTCCCAGGCCGCGTGGCGAGATGAGACGGTCCGAGAAGGAGGAGATGGGACAGGCTGGGATAGCGGTTCGGACCAACTAACGAGCCAGTTTGGGGGCAGAATCGGCCCAAAAAGGGTTTTATGGATTTATTTTCCTTTTTATTTTCATAAAGGGGTGTAAAGAAATATCTTAAAAATTCAAGATAAACCATTTGAGCCACGAAAAATATCCCAAAAATTCTAAAACTCTCGGGAAGAATCTCATAGATAGATTTAGACATAAGTAGCCCAACTAAAGTACTTAGAGATCATGTAAATCATTTTAACACTTTCCAAAAATTGAAAATTGCTCTTAGAAACTGTGCACATACAAAAACACTAATGCATCTATCATGATTGCAAGACACACAATATTTTACCTATATTATTTAAATTAAATTAAAAATAATTATTTTTACGTACTACCTGTAAATAACATAATTGTTGGGACTTTTTTGGAAATTAGAAAAAATCATTGCATTAAATTCTCTTTCGAAATACATCTAAAATCTAAAACTTTTAGGATGTGACAAAAATTCTACATACATGGACTGTAATAATGCTAGATACAAACGAAGATCTTGTGTTTGTCTAAAAAAAGGTACTAAGGTCATTTGATAATCGTATTAATGTGTCGATAAATATTATAATTGCACTCTTGTTAGGATGGACGAATTATGTATCGAGTTCATCCAACCTCTCAATTAAGTTATATGTCACTTTGGCAACCACACTATTTGACATAGAAGCCACAGCAACAACTATTTTTTCTTCATGTGGCTTGAAAAATGCCAAACTATAATCATTCTAGTTACTGATCATATTCTTCATGTCACATACTTGCTGCTCCTTTTCTTCTCATAACAACCTCAGGCTTGTCTGAAACACCTCCTCGAACCTTGGAGCCTCAAAGAACATCACCACAATTGTTGCAATGGCTTCCTCATGCTGAGCTGTCATGCGTCCACCGTATTTTGAGAAGATGTAGAAGCTCTTAATCATGAACGAGTGAAAATCAACGCAGTATTTGCTTACATTGCCTCCCTTTAGTGTGTAGTAATGTGGACCCAATAATCATCTGTGTCATGTGTTGGATCTCGTCCCCTTGCACTGCCTACCAATTTAGGGTAGACCCCATTAGTGGATACAGACAAACCATCATATGTGGCATGTGTTCTATCTCGTCTCCCTCGAATCTCTCTCCATGATTTGTGATTATTCCTTTAAACCATATATGGCATTTTTCACCAACAATCACGAGTTATTCCCATCACTCTATAGCTTGATTGAATACTCACCGTCAGAAGATCCAGTCATTAGTGGAGTTACAGCTAGCAGCACCAGACATTATAAACACAAATTTGCTGCTAGTCATTGCAGTGATGATGTTTGCAATGCGTGTCTTGTAATTTGTTGCTAGGTTTGCACTGTCATCCATATTTAGAGTAGTAATTATATTAGGTGTCACCTATAGTTAGTTAGAACATACAAGTCAAATATTTTTAGGCCAATGATGAGCAACAAATAAAAAGGAACTAAACTATTGCATCCATCACCTAAGCTAAAGGTTTAGCCCCTATTTAGGTTTAACATGCAGTTCGTGCTATGCTAATTACTAGAGGCTATTAGTAGGCCCTGACCTAAGGAGAGGACACTAGATTAAAAAAACAAAACAATCCATCAAAAAACAAAAGAAAAAGGTTCCATTAAACATCCAACTATAGTATTTTCAACCCTTAACTATAAAATTTCACAGTGTGGTGCCATTTTAATCGTGGAAAATTTATCCCTATAATGGTAGGTGGTTTCAAAGATGGCTTTATGTTTTATGATAATCTAAATAAAAATAGAAAAATATAGAAAAATCCATAACTAATTGATTTCAAATGAAAAAAATACAAATGTTGTACCAAAATGTTTCTAAATATGTGCCATATATGTTGATGCTTGATTTGGTATTTGCATCTTATTTGTTACTTTTCCTAGTGTTTTCAGGAAATAAACATAAAAACATGAACAAATAACATCCAAATAACTACAAATAGTGCACAGTAGACATTATATGTATTTATGATTTAAAATGAATTAGATATAAATTTTAGATTAAACATTTTTGTTTAATTTTCTATAAAATGGAAGAATAATAGTCGAAACCATCTAAAGGACCAAATTTGCCCGGATTTTATAGTTGAATGACCCTAATTTTCTAGTTTTTGGAATTATGGGTTGAAAATAATAATTTATGGTTGTTGGAGAATGTAAATCGGAATTTTCCAATTGGGAAAAGAAAATATTATGCTTCCAATTCATGTCAGAGTGTGATGACGTTCAATCAGCAAAATAAATGGTGAAAAATTCAACCATGCAACTCAAATGAGTGGGCAATAGAGCAATGGAATTCAGATATTCAATAGTTGGCAATGTGGGCATACCATACATTTATGTTATTTTTGAACTAACACAAGAGTTTTGCCTAATTTTTATTAGAAGAAGAAAGAACAAAAACAAGAGCAACACAAAAACTGAAAAAGAGAAAGAAAACAACTCGGTGCTGAAAACAAACACCCGCCATCTCAACTCCAAGAGAAAAAAATTATAGTTGCCACTCCTATATGTGAATGTACTTTTTACCTCGTAGCTAGCCTACCATATATGATCAGTTTAAAAGTTTATGGACCCATAAGAAAATCTACGGTAAGTATAAGGACCCTAGGTGCGATTTACTCTACCAAGCTAAGCAGACCTTAAGTTATTAGATTGAAAGCCCTTCTCTTATTCTAAGGAAAAAAAGAAAGTGTGAACAAGGCACGTACTAAAAAAAACTATTTTTTCAATAATGATTAGTGATAAACACCACTCAACGCTTAGAATTAAGAGTAAAATACGCAGGCGGTCCCTAAGCTTGTATCAATGTGTCATCTAGGTCCCCAAACTATCAAAATGCATTTTTGGATCTCTGAACTTGTTCATGTGTGCCATATAGGTCCTCATTCTTTCAAAATATATTTTGAAGTTCCCAAACTTGTCCCAACATGTCATCTGAGTCCCTAAACTTTCAAATTGCGGTGGAACATAGAGAAATCTAGTGCGATAATTAGGAGAAGTCTTCATCTTATTGCGTGTTTGGACTAGCGATGATACCCATGAGTCCATGACGAGTTTATAAAAATATATTTTTGAGAGTTTACGGATCTAGATGGCACCTTTGTACAAAATCGAGGACTTGATAGTGTAGGGACCCAAATGACACATTGGAAGAAGTTCAGTGACATGAAAGTGTATTTTGAGAGTTCAATGACCTAGATGACACCTCGATACAAGTTTTAGGATCGCCCATGTATTTTACTCTAGAATTAATATACAGAAAACACTGATAAAATAGAAACAACTACCTATTGCTCTGTGTGATGATTATAGTTTCATGTGTAACAAATCTAACAAAGGAACTATATTGTTATGTGCCATCTAGATCAGCTAGGTAGTGCCATGAAAAATTTGTACGATACCTACGGGAAGTAAAACGGACCCTACTCCATAAAAGGAGCACTTAATATCCTTTGTTTGATAAATGAACACTATTAACCTATGTCATCCACGTGCACTTATATTTCTCTACAATAAATTTTTCATGCACAAAACAAGATATAGTAATATAACCAACAACGTGCCAAATATAGTGATAAAAATTTCAAAAAATAAGGAACAATACAATATGCAAACCAAGAAAGCAAGAGTAAAATACAGCATCTATTTCATAAATAGAGAACCATGCATATTTATGGTACTTACTCTACATCCAACGATAGGAGGGATGGAAAGAGAGTTATATGCTTCTCCAGTGGCATTCTGTTTTCCCTTACCTCGTGCCATCCCACCACCTTTGCCCAATCTCAACCGGCCCGTTGCACTGCACCTATTGCCGGCCTCCATAACTGCTTCTTAGAGAAAGTATTATAAGGTGATGTAGGTGGGCTGCAAGAGGTGTCATATCACTTTTATGATGAGTTGGAGGAGATAAAAGAGATGGGTTGTAAACTTATAGCCAGCTGATGCACAAGTTCCTAGAAGTTTTGTGAGGAAAGATGGTGGACCAAGTATTAATGGTTTAGTATGTTTCTTAGCTAACCCATTACATGGCTTGGTTTTTAGTTGGCAATATGTGATTTGGCAACAACATAAAGTCTAATGTTAGATATGTTATTAACCTTGCTTTTTATATTATGTGTTGCGAACTTGTGTGCATGCACACGCCAAAGCCTATAGGTATAGCACCTAGCAGCTAGCTAGGCTTAGCATTGCATCTGCATTGATAGGGGACACATATCACGTGCATGAAATCATATGTGCATGCATCTCCTTATTTCCTTGTGGAGGATTTGCCATATGCTATGTATTGTTGCTCTCGGCTCAGGATTGGGGCTGATTTCCTTCTTCCTCCTCCTTATTTTCCTCCTTTTCTTCTTCTTCTTCCTTCTTTTCTTCCTCCCCTTCTTCTATGGCTAAAAATTGTAGAGGAGGCTTCATGGATTGCATGGGGGTAGGGGGGACCTCCAGCCCCCCCTGTTGGATCCATCCCTGATCTTTGGCACTTGTTAGTTTCCGATCCCTGTTTGGAGGGTGCATGCATGAGGTTGTGTCCTTTATTTGGACCTTGTCAGACACATATTTTGGTTAAGGTGTAATAACATTTATGTGCCTCGTGGTTATTATCATCTCAAGAATTGAGTGATACAAACATGTTGGATTATACCGACAAAACACTACAAAAAAACGGAAAGCAGCTGCTTCTGCTCACACCATTCTAGCAAAAAATAATTCTAAATTTTGTCCTTTGGTTGGCATGATGTTTTTTATAAAACTTTGGAAAAAGTCTACTTTACCCCCTCACCAATAAAATCGGGGATACTACACCTTGAATTATCTAAAACTATGCAAACAACCCCTTGGGACAGTTTTAGAGGCGGTTTTGCCTACATGCCATTACACGTGGACATGACGTGGCAATGATATATTGAAAAGTCTATTTCACCCCCTCCCCTTCCCCCATTGAGGTTTTTTTTCGAGACGACGCACTGCCCCATTTCCATTTCATAAACGGAAATACCGAAGTCTTTGGTTACAGAAGCATGATCCAGAGAACGAACAGCACCCGTCTCCCCGGGAATTCTAACCTGATTCAAGCTAGAACTACCGGAACTCTCAAGCATTTAGGCTTTCCAAATACCTGAGAGCTACACAAACCCACCCAGCAATGTGATCAAGGAAACATCTCCTACATTATGCAAAAGATTATTACATCCACACTACAGATTGCAACAAAAAGAGCCCACACGACGTCAACAACACCGTACTTTTTGCTTTTAGGCCCTTTGAGCGGAAAAATATCATGTTTAGACCCCTTTTGAAACGAAACCCACGTTTGGACCCCAGAGCTCGGCGCCATGAATCATGGCTCCGAGGTTACACGTCTCGGCGCCATGAATCATGGTGCCGAAGTGAGGACTTAACCGCCTCTGCCACCTTCTTTTGCCCTGCCGGCACCTCGGCGCCATGAGTCATGGCGCCGAGATGTGTAAGCTCAGAGCCATGATTCATGGCACCGAGCTCTGGGGTCCAAATGTGGATTTCGTTTCAAAAAAGTTCTAAACATGATATTTTTCCGCTTAAAGGGCCTAAAAGCAAAAAATACGGTCAACAACATGCTCCCTACATCCCCAAGTTACGGCTCCTCGTCATCTTCGTCTCCGTTGTCGGTTGCTGCACGTCCCACTAATTTTCTATGAAACACTGCCCCCATCCCTGTGTAGCACTACTTTTATCTGTTTCTAGCTAGCTGTGAGGACTCTATTTACACTGCCTTCATGCTACTTCGTGTACATAGTTCAAAATTCAAATATGCTTATCTAATCTTGTCACAACACTGTTAATGGCACCGCGCAAAAATTCCAATGTAGTAGCAAATACAAGAGGTTAGTTTGGTAAAAAAAAGAGAAAAAAGAACACCGTACCATGCTGAAAATGAACCCTCCGTACTTGCATTGGTTGCCGGCAGCAGACTCGGTATCTTTTTTAGATTTTTCAGACTCGGGGTTTCCGAATGTTCCAACTTGACGGCGTAAGGAGTCTTGCCACCTTGAATAACTTTTGTCTAATTAACTGAAAGTGCATCTAGGCACTTATATGTTTTGGTGATTTTGGATGACAACATGATTTGTAATTTAACTTGTTTGCCTAAGCATATGAGCAGGGTTTTATTCCTATGGATATTCATGAAATATATTTATTAAAGAATAAGAGCTCATTGTTGGTATAAATGACATGAAAGCAAACAAGTGATGGTGATCCCATGATGTCAAAAGATGAATAATGACAAGTGAGTAAAAGTGACAAAAAAGACAAGAGCTTATGCATATTAGTTGGTCTCACCTAGAAGATACTTGTCAAAGGTTTTTGGGATAAATTAATTAAGAAATTGGGATTTCTTTGGACTTGATCCATGGCTATGGTTAGAATCAAAATGAGACATGATTACTATGGTAAACATATGGTCTCAACTGCATGGAAGCTTATGGACAAGTTATCTAACAAAGACGACATAGAAGACTATATTGGATACATTTCAAGCTAGTTGAAGACATGGAATTCAATGTGGTATTCATGGTGATGCAATACAAAGTGGAACTCAAAGTGGCTAGATATAGTGAAAGGAATTAAGCTAGATGGCCGTGTCAAGGTACCAAGCAAAGAGAAGGGCAAGTTGGTCTTGTAGCCGAGGAACTTTGCTAGGGTGATGTAACACCCTAAAACTCCATCACAAATAAATCATAGCAACTTGGTTTAATTTAATTTTCTAAGGATTTAATTAAAATTTTTAAATTAAATTGAGCCTAAAAATATTTAAACATCATTTAAATAATTTTGGAACAATAAGTGCATGTGCATCATATTTGGTTTGCATGTCTTTTGTTTGATTTGTGTGTGAATTTCAAAATCATGAAAAGTCCGGAAACCACCCATCAACTCTCTCTCTTTCTCACTTCCACTCCCGGCCCAGCCAGTCCCTCTCTCTCTCTTTCCTTCGGCCCGTTAGCGCGCGCGCGGCCCAGCTCCACTGTCGGCCCACTCGCTCTCTCCCCCTCTTTTTTTCCCCGCTCCGCCGGCCTGCTCGCCACTTTCGGCCCAGCAGCGGCCCGAGCTTCGCCTCTCTCCCTCGCGTCACCGGCAGGCGGGCCCCGCTCGTCAGCCCCTCCCTCTTCCCCTTCCTCCCGACGCCCTCCCCTGTCTCGCCGCCGTCCGAGCCGCTCGGCCTCCCCCGCGCCGCTCCCTCTCCCGCGCCCCTTCCTCTCCTCGTCCACCGAGCCAGAGCAACGCCCGCACCACTCCAATCGCTTCCTCTCCCACTCGAAACGCTGCTCCACCGAGCCTTCCACTGCCGATCGCCATTGATGGCCGGCCCTTCCCCTTCTCGCGGCACCGACCCTTCCCTCTCCTCTCATCGCCATACTTATACCCCGGCCGAGCCTCCAGGAACTCTCTTCGATCCCTCGAGCCACCCAATTCACTCGGAGCAACTCCAATTTCCGCCGCCGCCCCCGCCGAGCGCCGCCGCCTCGTCGGACCGCCGCTCCAGGACCGCTCCGCCCTCTTCTTCCACTCCAGGACCTTCGCACCGTGGTAACGATGCTCCCGAACCCCTTCTCGTTCTCTGTCTCGCTCTGATTGCACTCCGACGGCCTTCGGCGGCGCTCCGCCGCCGCCATTCATCGTCAAGCACCGCCACCGTGGCCAATTGGATGGCTAGAACCCCTCAAACACGTTCGCCAACTGCACGAGGTCTACGATCAACACAATAAAACAATAAGAAAACAGTACATCAAACATTCTTAACAGACTAAAACAAGCATCTAAAACTAACGAGCTCGAAAAGACGAACTCTTGGACACCAAGAACGCTAAAAACGGAGCTAGGACGGAAAAGATACGGCCAAAACAAGTTTTAGGGACTTATTGGCAAGGTTTTAGGATTTCCAGGGGCTAAATTGAAGAAAACAGGACCTAGATCTAATTATTTTTGAACTATTCAGGACGGCGGGTTGATTTCAGAGAAAGGCAGGGTCTCTTTTGTAAAAGTGCCTCGGTTGACCGTTATTTGGCCGATTGACTTCGGTCGGAGTGAATGTGGGCCGTTGGATCAAGATCGGACGCTGACAGGTGAGGGCCGAGTCGGGCGGCGGCCGGGGAACGCCGGCGTGCGGCGGCGCCGGGCCGGGAACTCGCCGGCGGTGCTCGAATTCGAGCTGCCGGGCTCGGTTTGGCACGCGGATTGGCTCTACGGCTTCGTGGTGACGAGGCGAACACGATGGGGGTGATCATGACGTGGATTGCGCGGCGAGGCGGGTTGGTGACATCGAGCAGAGCGGGCGGCGGTGAACAGCGCGTGAGTCGGGGAGGGCTTAACGCGCGAGAGTGGAGGCGAGAAGGCGTGTCGGTGCGTTGCTGGGAAGTTGGCGAACGTGTTTGAGGGGTTCTAGCCATCCAATTGGCCACGGTGGCGGTGCTGTGACGATGATGGCGGCGGCGGAGCGCCGGCGAGAGCCGTCGGGGTACAAATAGTGCGAGTGGATAATACAATAGAACTTTTCTTTAATCGGAACATGGAGAACCACCCAAGAAAACAGTGCAACCATGGTGTCAAAATGGGCTCTGACCTTAGCCAATTAATTAGATGTGCGATCGTACTGATGTATGTCATCCACGTGCACTTATATTTCTCTACAATAAATTTTTCATGCACAAAACAAGATATAGTAATATAACCAACAACGTGCCAAATATAGTGATAAAAATTTCAAAAAATAAGGAACAATACAATATGCAAACCAAGAAAGCAAGAGTAAAATACAGCATCTATTTCATAAATAGAGAACCATGCATATTTATGGTACTTACTCTACATCCAACGATAGGAGGGATGGAAAGAGAGTTATATGCTTCTCCAGTGGCATTCTGTTTTCCCTTACCTCGTGCCATCCCACCACCTTTGCCCAATCTCAACCGGCCCGTTGCACTGCACCTATTGCCGGCCTCCATAACTGCTTCTTAGAGAAAGTATTATAAGGTGATGTAGGTGGGCTGCAAGAGGTGTCATATCATTTTTATGATGAGTTGGAGGAGATAAAGATGCGGAGAAATAAAAGAGGTGGGTTGTAAACTTATAACCAGCTGATGCACAAGTTTTCCCAGAAGTTATGTGAGAGAAGGTGGTGGACCAAGTATTAATGGTTTAGTA